>CM052798.1:98417276-98438944 GCA_028533885.1 Nasua narica | reverse complement strand
TGGAATCCAAACAAGAATCTGAGGGATTACTGCTTTGTCTGGCTTTCCATTTCTGAAAAAGCTATTGTTAAAAATGAAATTTCCACACTCCTCTGCACTTTTGCTTATTTTCTCAGTTGTTCTGGCTCATGGCTTATTTAATTTTTTCTAAAATTTGGAAATGAGTCAATGAGAGATTTGGCTTGTATTAGAAATGGCAATTAGATGGTTTTATTCAGAAATGGAAGTCTGATCTCTTTCAAGGCATGGTGCCATGCTGGCTCCTTCTTTAACTTTAATGTCACTGTGAAGCATATTTTTTCCTTTTTACCATCAGAGGCCTTGAGGCAGAAAGCACTGTAGGGGTGTGAGAAGAACCCAGAGCCTATTGCCAGGAAGCTCTGCCTTTACAAGTTGTCTGATCTGGGCAATTTATTTAACCATTAGGAGTAAGTGTTGTCCTCTGTACTTTCAGGAATGTTATAAGGATCAAATGAGATTATATGGTAGAGGCATTTTGTGAACAGTAATCTTCTTAATATATTACTGTTGGTTTTTAACATAAACATATTATCTTATGTAGAAATCCTGCTTGCTGTGTATGCCCCCCTTAGGGTCTGGCTACAGCCATGGTTTGCATCAGTGTGCTACCCATCAATGCCCTTCCTTATGACCAGACCACCCGCTTGTCCAATCAGTTGTCCAGTCTGAGTATGAACATGAATCTCAAAGATGTGAAACATTGTTTCTAGAAGGTTGTTCTTGAAGGTTAAGGTTATTCCCTCTTGGAATGGTTGAGGTGACCTAGGACTCTGAGACCCCACTGAATCTAGGGACCTCTATTTTTATTTGCATCAGCTTATGTGTCATAGAAGAGGTAAGTTATACCGGTAAGAGAGAATCCTCAGCACTGGGCTGCAGAATGTGGGTTCTGTAAATTTAAACATTAATCCATTTATCTATATAGCAAATTATTTTTTCATGAACTTATTTTATGGATTTACAGAAACAGAATTCATAAGCAACATTTTTGTCCAATTTTATCTACATGTTGTTGGGGATATTTCATCTTTGATATATGCTGTAGTAGTGATTAGAAGCATTCCAGATACCCCAAGACTGCAGTAGCTGGTCCTCCTAGGTGTCCAATAATAGTCTGAGGTAACATGTTTCAAGAAAAAATGTTTTTCCCTGTTAACTTGTTCTGTTTCTTCCATTATATTGTAAATTTCTTTTTTTAAAAAGATTTTATTTATTTATTTGACAGAGACAGATAACAAGTAGGCAGAGAGGCAGGCAGAGAGAGAGGGGGAAGCAGGTTCCCTGCTGAGCAGAGACGAGAGCCGGATGTGGGCTCAATCCCAGGACCATGAGGTCATGACCTGGAGCCAAATGCAGAGACTTTAACCCACTGAGCCACACAGGCACCCTATATATTGTAAATTTCTTAATAGCTGGGGCTGTTTCACTGCTGGATCCTCAGTAACTGATGTTAGGGTCCATGATCAAAGGAACGAGACTGATACAAAGCGAAGGTCAAGCAAAGCTTTATTTTGCACCAAGCATTGAGAATCACACTGGCCGGTCAGGGTCGTCTCTATGCAGAGAGCAACCCCACCTAGTTTCTCAGGCCAACTTTGATAGGGCAAAACCGCAAATCACAAGCTGACTGTGAGCACGTAGCAGCCAGGAGCTAATCTTCATCTTTATTGGTCAGAAACAGGGAGGTTACATATGTGCTTTTTACTGATTTGATGTCTCCACCTGGCCTGACTCTGGCCTTCATTCTTGTTCTTCTGGGATCTATTATCAGGAACTAGCAGACCCCATTTTACTGGTCTCCTGGACTTACTTTTCTAAATAAATTCCTCTAGACTGACTCAGTTTCTTTAAGGCAAGGTCAGCCCGCGTTCACTGCACAAACAACAAAATGGCTGCTTGGACAACATGGAGTTACTTAGGCCAAGCAGGTCCTAACACCTGACACATAGGACTTGTTTAAAAACAATCAATGTTTCTTTTTGTTTTTGTTTTTTAAGATTTTATTTTGTTTATTTGCCAGAGACAGAGAGAGAGAGGACAAGCAGGGAGAGCTGCAGGCAGAGAGAGAAACAGGCTCTCTCTGGGGTTAGGAGCCCAATGTGGGACTGGATCCCAGGACCCTGGGATCATGACCTGAGCCAAAGGCAAATGGTTAACCGACTGAACCACCTGGTTTCCTTTTTGAACTCAATAAGTTCTGAATGTACCAGGAATGTAAAGGGTATGTTAGGACTGGACAAAGATGAAAGAGGCAATTAGAAGGTTCTGAGAGCTCCTACAGAAGTCAGGTTTCCCTGAGCTGTGGCCAGGACAGACTGATGGGAAGAGGATGCAGTAGGGCACAGAACTGTGTACACTTAATGAAACCCAACAAAATCTTGACAGATAAAAGTTGAATGAATAAATAAATATGAAATAATGCCAGCATTAGGAAATATTGACTCTAGTCAGAAATCAACCCAGGTCATGTAAAGTAGATTGGAAAAAAAAAAAAACGTTGAAAATGGAACACACAGCTAAATTGAGCATATTTCCTGGGTGGCTCTCAAGAGCATCTACCACTACATATATGGTCAGAACAAGAAGCACTCAGAGGTGGACAAGATGATGAAGTCAGAAGCTCTAAGGATAAACCGTATTTCCAGATATAAAAAGCCCTTGGGATTTGTGAAATTAACATTTATTGTTAATTCATCATTTACCTGAGTTTTAATGGTCCATGTTAATGTGAAATGTATCTTCTTAGCTAAAGAAAGATATTTCTAAATGTGCAGCGTGTTCACCTTTGCAGCTTTTCTGTTGCTTATCAACATGAATGCAGTGCATTCTGTAAATAAATAAAAACCAAAAACTAAACCCTTTACTTTATGAAAAATGAGCATCCAGATAAAGTCATGTGTATTTCTCATTGTAAAATTAAAGACAATGAAGGAGTAGATTAAGCAGGATATAGTGGTACTCGTCATATAGGATATTATTGCTATTCTTGAGACCATCCCTTGTCTAGGACACAAGATTCCAACCTTCAGTTATTAGCCATGGGTTTCTACCTTTACTTTCTAACTCTGGGTGCATTATGTTTATGGGACTGTAAAATAGTGCCAGTCTTGACATTTTCCACTGTTGTTTATTTACATTTATTAGGTGACTTTGGAATGTCTAGAAAAGATATGTTGGTTCCTTAAACCATGTTTAAACATGATAGAATCAAAGTAATGAAGGTAGTCTGCAAATTCCATGGTATCAGTGGTGTTTTGTAATCAGTAGGTTATAGTAAATTATATTTGCTCTTTAAATATGATTCTGATCATTGGAGACATAACTAGAGCTATGACTACATTCAGGACATTTAATTATTTCAATCTGTGATAGTGCCGAATTTACATGGCTGTAAAGTGTGTCTATCTGTTGTAGAGGAGAGGTGATATAAAATGAAGAATGAGATGATATACAAGAATTTATACCTTTAATTAAAATTAAACAGTGAGGTTTTCAAATTGTTTGATGTCACAATAAGTGCTTTATAAATAATAGTTGAAACTCTGGGACAAGTACTCAGGTCCTTGGTATCCTTTTGAATGAATATAGAGTAAAATAAGACATACATTCAGACTCAAACTATCTGTTTTTTTAAGAGAAATCTAGGCCATTCAAATCAGCTTTAAACCATTTATTTCAAGTTATATTCAAGCTAAATAAGACACACAAGTTTGCATTTAATTTAATATTTAAAATTAATAAAATAAGCATATATGGTATTTTTGTATAAATGTCAAGTTCATGACAAAATTGAATTGTAGTCTTCATATGGTATATGCTTTTTCTATGGCCCTTTGGGATAATGGATATATTTTCTCTTTTTCTAGGAGCCTATCATACAGATATTTATTATTTTATGGTTGAGGTTTATGGTGTTTACATTTCTGTTATTATAACATGTTATTAGCCAGAGCTAGAATTTACTTAAACTGTTATAAGCTAGGAATTTATCTTGCAAGTATATCATTTGTTTATAGAAAATAAAATGTTCTGTACATTTTGATGCAATTTCTAGAGCTGCAATGTAGCAAAAAATGGAGTATGCCTGTTTTGTTAAATGAAGCTAAATATTTACAGTTATATAATCATGACAGGCAATTCTTTCTATAATTTTTCAGTTAATGTGTCATATTAACTGTTATGTTAATTAACTCATTTAATTAACACACATTAAATGTGTCATACATTCAGTTAATGTGTCATATGATAAGTTCTCAGAACTTATGACACAATTCAGAAAAATGCCTAATTTTGAGTATTGAGTATTAATCTACAGTTTAGATACATGTATATCACTAAATAACTTGCATGTACTTAACATCTTTTGGAATACTATCTTTTGGAATTAATGTCACATTAATATGACATTTTAGAGGAAATTTTCTTTTTTGATATTTTATTATTTCTTAATATGAAATAATTTGCAATTTAAAATTTTTTCAATAAATGAAACACTAAAATAAAATTTAAAATGTAAGCTTGTTTTATTTCCCAAGGAGATGTATAAGTCAATTTTCAGTGAAAATAACAGAAACCCCTCTGGTAATTCCAAATAAGATGAGTTTTAATACAAGAAGTCATAGGTTTTCACAACTGTTGGAAGAGAGATAGAGAAAGGAATAGAGCTCATAAAAACAGGTGCTGGAAACTGTTTGATTCATAGGAGCTCATATGGAAGCCACAGTGAGTCTCAGCAGTTTTGCAGGAGCCTGAAGCTCAACTTATGTACCTGTAAACAATATGCTTAGGAATGATACTGCTTTTCTTTCCAATCTTACATGAATGCCTCTCATTGGTAGACTAATCCAGAACCATAATGGGAAAAATGTTAGGGTGTAGTTGTCTAGGTTTCTCCTCTGTGATCTATGTAAAGGGGTGCAGTTGATGATAATTTAATGATAGATAACCCATGTCCCATATTTAGGCAAAATCATGTATTTCACTGTAACTTGGTAATTTATTGTGTGGTTGGAAAGATGGAATGTGAAGCTAGAAAGATACCTTTGGGTCACAAAGACAAAATTCTTGTTCTGAATTTAGATTACTTCAAACAAACAGACATGAAGAGAGATAAAGAGAACAATAGATTGTTCACTATAACTTATTAATCCAAAGCAAGTTCTTTCATGAGTTCAAAGGGGACAACAGTAATAATAATTAAGCCTGGGGGGGAGCATAAATTAGAACTGTTCCAGAAAATCCAACTCCATCACTTTATTAAATAAGTATATGAGGATGAGTGAAAGAAAAGAATCAAAGATACTCCAGAGGCTTCCTTTTGATTAAGGGACAGTTAATGTTATTACTAATATAACAACCACAGAAAGTGAAACAATTAAAGCTAAAGGAAGTTTTGACATACATAAGGAACAGAAAGATGTCAAGTATGGCTGGAGAACAGACAATCAAGAATAAGGAAAATCACATGATATGAGTCTGAGCGGCAGAAAATGTCTAAATAAGTCCTATGAAGGATTCTCCTGAATTCCAAGTCTCTGAGGAACAGGAAAATGCTTTGCATTTGAATTCAGATAATTTGATCTGGTTTATCTAGGAGAACTGATAAAGGAATACAAAAGTGACTGCAGTGATCTATTGTGTTCGAGAAGTGAGCAGATGTTGGCTTAGGCTGTACTGATGATTTTAGGAAGAAAAAGGACAAACTTTGTAGTTAATTGTGAAGTAGAGGGGTCAGGACTTGGTGACTAAATGTGTTATAGCCACTCCATTTTGATGTGGAGAAGCTCCTACCCAAGGTGAGGTTTTGTGTCAAAACCCATGAAAGTAAATGGTTTGGACAAAAGAAGATTTATTACTCACATAGCTGGGGAGATCCCAGGGATGTTCGTGCACAGAAGACAATGTGAGGACACAGTGAGAAATTGGCCATCTACAAGCCAAGGAGAAAGTTCTCAGAAGAATTGAACTCTCCCAGCACCTTGATCTTGAACTTCCTGCTTCTACAATTATAAGAAAATAAAATTTTGTTGTTAAGCCACCTGATCTATGGCACTTTATTATTGTAGCCCTAGCAAACCAGTACAGATTTTGGTACCAAGAAGCGGAATGTTGCTGTAGCAAATACCTAAAGTGTGAAAAAGACTTCAGAACTGGGTAATGAATCGAGGCTGTTTAGAGCTTTGAGGTGCCCGTTAGAGAAAGCCTAGATTGTGTTGGAGAAATTTTTGGCAAGAACGTGATGTTAGAAGTACTTCTCATAAGATTTCAGATAGAAATAAGGAACATGTTATTAGACATTGAAGGAAAGATGATCCTTGTTATAAGTGGGAAAGAACTTGGGTGAATTATGTCTAATGTTTTGTAGAACACAGAACCTGTGAGTGATGACCTTGGAAATTTAGCTGGAGATTTCTAAGCAAAGTGTTCAAAGTATGTTATGACTTAACCTTGCTGCTTATGAGAAAATGTAAGAGGAGAAAGAGAAATTGTGAAAAGAAATATTAAGCCAAAAGCAACCAGAACGTGAGGATTTTAGAAAATTGTCAGCCTGTCCTAGGTATATATCTATGAGAAATGAACACATAGATCCACATATAAGTTTATATATTAATATTCATAGTAGTGTTATTCAAAATAGCCAAAATGTGGTGACAACCTAAATATTTATCAATTGATAAAACAGAATGTGGTGTAATCAATGGAATATTATTTGGCTGTAGGAAGGAATCAAGTATTGATACATGCTACAACATGGGGGAGCCTTAAAAACATTATGCTAAGTGAAACAGACCTGTCAGAAAATACCACATATCACAGGATACAGAAACTATCCAAAGTAAACAAATCAGAAAGTAGACTAGTTGTTGTCTAAGCCTGGGGGAGTGGAAAAGGAAATGGAGGTTGACTGCTAATGCATATAGGGTTCCTTTTTGGGGCGATGCAATGCTCCAAAATTTGATTGTGATGATGATTATATAACTTTGTGACTATGCTAAAACATTTATAAGAGAGTTGTATAGATTCGTTGGGGCTTTCAACATAGACAATTATGTCATCTGTGAATAAAGGCGATTTTGTATTTTACTGTCCATCTATGTACCACTTACTTATTTGTTATTGTCTCTTAGCATTAGCGAGGACTAAAAGTTTGAATAACTGTTTGAAAAAAGAAAGTTCCCAATCTTATGGGGAAGCACCCTGCCTCTCATCATTAAATATGTTAGCTATATATGATTTTTGTAGTTTTTTTTTAATCAACTTGTGGAAATTCTCTGTTACTAGTTACTGAGAGTTTTTATCATGGGTGAGTTTTAGATTTTGTCAGATCTTTTGTTGTTGTTGTTATTGATATCATGAACATGTGATTGTTTTTCAACCTGTTGATATCATAGATTCCACTAATTGATTTTGAATGTCAAACAAGTCTTGTATATCAGGAATAAGTCACACTAGGTTATGGTATGTAGTTGTTATACATTGTTAGCTTAAATATGCCACTATCTACATGCATCAGAGGTATTGCCCAGAAGTTTCATTTCTCATAATTTCTTAACCTGATTTTGGCTTTAAGTGTTCTATTTGCTTCTATTTTTTGGAAGAGGTTGTGGAATATTGCTTTTACTTTTTCTCAAAGTGTAAAGCACCAGTGAATCCATCTGAGCCTTGTGCTTTCTTTTTTGGAAAGTTTTTAAATTACTGATTTAATTTTTTATATTTTATTTATTTTTTAAAAGATTATTTTTTTATTTATTTGACACACAGAGAAAGAGAGATAACAAGTAGACAGAGAGGTAGGCAGAGAGAGATGGGGAAGTAGGCTCCCTGCTGAGCAGAGAACCTGCTGCGGGGTTCCACCCCAGGACCCTGAGATCTTGACCTGAGCTGAAGGCAGAGGCTTTAAACCAGCGAGCCACCCAGGCACCCCTGGTTTAATTTTTTAATAGATACAAGGTTGTTCAGGATATCTGTTTCTTATGTGAGTTTTGATAATTTATATCTTTAAAGGAATTGATCCATTCCATCTAAGTCATGAAATCTTTGGCCCAGAGTAGTTTATATTATTACTTTTTTGTCCTTCTGATGTTCATAGGTTTAGTAGTGATGATTTTATTTACGATGTTGGCAATTTGTGTATTTTCTATGTTTTCTTGGTTAGTTTCACTGGAGATTTATTAATATTACCAATATTTTTAAATAATTAGCTTTTGTTTGCTTTTATTTTCTATTGTTTCCAGTATTCAATTTTATAGCTTTCTGTTATAAATTTCATATCCTTTTTTCCTATGTTTTGGGCTTAATTTTCTTTTATTTCTCTAGAAGCTAGAGTTTTTCTGAAAACTAGAATTAGTTCATTTAAAATTAGAAAAATAAGAAACTAGGACAATTATAGCAACAAAATTAAACCTCAAATATGATGAAGAAAGGACATCATACATTTAGAGCAGAAATTAATAAAATTGAATATAGAAAAACAACAAGAAACCTCAATGAAAACAAAAGCTGATTAAAAAAATCAGTAAGATTCGTAAATCTCTAGTAACTTGACCAGGGCAAAAAGAGAGAACATACGAATTACCAACACTGATTTCATATATTTCTTCATTTACAATATATGAATTTAATTCCATGAATTTTTCTTTAAGAATTCTTCTACTGCATCCACCAAATTTTGATGTTATATCTTTATTTTCATTTATTTCAAAGTATGTATTTTTTTATTTCTCTTTCTTTAATCCATAGATCATTTGAATTGTGTTTCCTAATTCTCAGATATTTCTGTTATTGACTTTTAGTTTAATTCCACAGTAATATAAAAGTGCGCTTTGTATTATATCTATTCTTTTATCATTGTTTAAGATTGCATTATAGTCCAGGATGTCTTAGATCTTGATGAATGTTTCCTGCTTTTGGGGACTCAGCTATGTCTCTGCTCATAGATTTTAAATTTCCAGACTCAGACTACAGGAGCACCCCTGTCTGGAAAATACTTTTCTTGTGGTAGAAGAAAAAGACCAATGTTGGAACTGGTGTTTAAAGCTTTTCTTTAGTATGACCCACATTAGCTCTGCTCATGTGCCATTGGCCAGGGTGAATTATAGAAACAAACCTGATGTCACTGGGAAAGAAGTATACTCCTCTCAAAGAGAGTGACCACAGAGCTGTCCATGGAGAAAGGCCCACTATAGAGGACTATGACTTTTTTGAACAAAACAATGCAATCTATCACGAGCCACTTCCAGTATAGGAAACTTTGGTGACAAAATAAGTGGGCTTCAGGAATAATGGCTATTTAAAAGAACTTGTCTAAATTCAGTTAAATATTCCAGTAAATACTTTGGAATTTCAATACATTGTGATTAGTGAATTTTAGACTAAAAATAACTTTTATTATATTTCTATAAAATGGAATACGACTTTTTAAAGGACATACTTTCTCTTTGGGTGAATTTTGAAAAAAAAATTTAAGTTTTTAGGTCATTTGCTTTTTTGATTGGATCTCTAAGGTGCCTTTAAGTGTTAGATATTCCTAATATAAATTCAAGTTTCCAGAATCCCTCTTTTACTTAGAAGAAAAAAAACTTTAAAAGAATGTCTTTTTTAAAGAATGTGAAGTCTCTAATGAGAACTGCATTTGTCTGCTACGGCTGCTATAACAAAACCACAACTGGACAGCTTAAACAACAGAAATGTATTGACTTATAATTCTGAAGGCTGCAAGTTTATGATAAAGGTGTTAGCAGAGTTGATTTCTTCTGAGGGTGATAAGGGAGAATCTGTTCTTTGTGTTTCTCCTAACTCTGGTAGTTTGCTGGCAACCATTGGCATTCCTTGTCTTATGTATCTCTGCCTTCATATTGATGTGGTATTTTCCCTATTTGTCTGTCTATGTCTACATTTCACCCTTTTTATGAGGATGCCATTCATATAGAAATAGACCAGCCTACTCTGGCATGAATTCATCTTAACTAATTACATCTGCGATAACCCTATTTCCACATAATATCACATTATGAGGTGCTGGGAGTTAGGGCACTGAGTTACAAATTTTGGGGGTCACCATTCAATGCATGAGAAGAACCATGTGAGTAAGGATCCTACTAGTGTGCAGCTCAACAATGACAATATTGTTATTGGTATTTTCTGCTCTGATTAAATGTCTACTTTGGGGAGATCACAGGGATATGGGATGGCTAAGCTTTTGATTAAAGTATTAACTTTGCAGAGCAAGTTAATAAGTTATATAGAAAAATAATTTAGGGGTCATTTAAGTCAAAATTTTATGTAATTATATAAAAGTTTTACTTCTGAGAAAATAAAGTAGATGTGCTTTTACCTATTCCTTGCAATGTACAACTAAAAACCTTAAACATCGTATATAAACAAACATAAGAAGACTTAGAATGGTGAAGAGAAGAAGTATACTAGCCAGTGCCCTTGGGGCCCAAGAAACAACATGCTGTTGTTTCCTGGTTTTAGGCATTTTTGTTTTTTTGTCATGTAACCCAGTTTGGAGCTGAGTAGCTAGCTTGGCAACTCTGAAATGACAATACGTAGAGAGGGAAAAAAGGCTGAATGAAACCTTAATCTCTCTAAGCAAAAGACTAGGAAACAGGCAGCTTAGTGTTAGAGAAAACTTTCAGACAGTAACCATCCTACCTAAGCCAAACAATACAGACAAAACTTGGGCCCCACTGCCACCAATGCTATTGAACACTGAATGAGGAACCCAGACTTCCACCCACTCTAATCTATAATTAGGAAACATAGCTCCCCTATGAGGCTACTGTCATAAAAGGCCAAGCAGGAACCCAGGATTCTCATCTCTTTTAAGTGATTACAGTCACTGTGGGAAGCTTTGACTTCCACTCTGACCCAAAAATAATGAAGCACCCCTCTCTTTCCCCACTAGGGCAGTATCAGAGGGAGCCAGTGGAGAGTTAGGACTTCCACTACTTCCCACTGGTAATGAGATCACCCTTGCCCCTCCACATCCTGTGGTTAGTAGAGGCCATGTGCAGAACAGTAAAAAATGTTCCTACCTCTCCCAGCTAGGGAAGTATAAGTGGAGGCCCAACAGGGTGCCAGCCAGGACTTTAACTCTGTACAGAATTAATGAACGGAGCTTCCTTGGACATCAATATAGGCCAAGGGAGGGACACAGACTCCTACCTCCACATGGTAGCAACAGTGTGGTACCCTCCTTCTCTGGCTAGAGCAGTTTGAGGAAAAAACCTACAACATAAGGTTTAAATAACATCCAAAAATCTCATACCATATTACTCAACATGTACTTATTTCAATAGAAAACTATTCATTATGCCAAGAACAAGGAAGATCTCAAATGGAGTAAAAAAAAAGTGAATTCCAACACTAAAGTGACAAAGATCGTATAATTGTGACAGGGATTTTAAAGCGGCCATCAGGAAATCAAGAAAAAGAACACAGAAAAGGGAAAAACAAAAAGAACAAATGGTAAACAAAGAATAAATTGGTATATTTAAGCTCTAACATATCAATAATCATATTAAATGTAAATGTTCTAAATAATACTGAATAAAAGACAGATATTAATAAACTAAAAGGCATAACCTATCTTTAAACTGTGTACAAGAAACTGATTTCAAATATAATAATATAGGAAGGTTGAAAGTGAAATGGTGGAAAAATATATATTATGCAAACATTAATTAAAATAAAGCAGGAGTGGCTAAGTTCATTTTGGATGAAATAGATTTCAGAGGAAGGATTACCAAGGACAATTATACAATGCTGAAAGAACCAACCACAAAGAAGACAAACCTTACATATACGTGCATTAACCAAGAGAACTACAAAATATTTGAAATATATGAAGTAAAAACTAATAAAACTGAAAAGAGAAATAGTCAAAACTATTTAGTTAAAACTTCAACAACCCTATCTCAACAGTACAGATAATAGCTTAAAAGAGAAGTCAGCAAGATTTAGAAGAATGTAAATATGACTTCAAACAATAGGATCTAACTGACATTCATATAGCACACTCAATCTAACAATAACAGAATACTCCCTCTATTAAAATGCCGACTTCTAGTACCAAGATAGATTTTATTCTGGGTCATAATAGAAACCTTAATAAATTTAAAAGAATTCAAGTTATACAAAGCATGCTTTCTGAACCCAATACAACAAAACTAGAAATAGGAAAAAGATAAGAAGACAATAACCAAATATTTGGAAAGGAAGCAATGCATTTTTGAAGAGCTGACAAATTAAAGAGGAAGTCTCAAGGGGAATAAAAAAAATACATCAAACTGAATGAAAATGAAGCATAAATTAGCATAAAGCAGCACAGAGAGAGATATTTAGAGCCCTTAATACATACAATAGAAAAAAGGGTATGTTCTTCAGATCAATAATCTAAGTTTCTACCTTAAGAACCTGGAAAAGAAACAACTAAATAAACTCATGGCAAAAAGAAAGAAAGAAAAACCTTCACACCTGAATTTGACAACTTAGATCAAGCGTGCCAACTCCTTAAAAAACACAAACTACCATGATTCACCCAATATGAAATAGATAATTTGAATAGGTTTAATGCTTCTAAGGAAATTGAATTATTAATTTAAAAAAATATCTCCCCAAATCCCCACATGCAGATGGCTTCAAATATTCAGAAGTCTACCAAATATTTAAAGAAAAGTTCACAGAAATTTTCCAGTAGTAGCAGAGGAGAGAATACTTTCATTTTTGAAGATAGTATTAATCCAATACCAAAACTAAACAAAGTGCAAAAGAAGAAAACTGCATACTAATTATCCCTTACGAATATGGATGCAACAACTTTTAACAAAATATTAGCAAAGAAAATATAGCAATGCATAAAAAAATTGTACAACATGATTAAGTGGGGTTTACTTCAGAATTCAAGGCTGGTTTGATGCTCCAAAATCAATTAATTAATGTAACCTGCTTTATTAATAGGCTTAAATGGTGAATGCTTGAATATTTTCCCCCTACTATTGCCAATAAAGTAAGTACGTTTATTCTCACCATTCTTATTAAACAGAATGCTGAAAGTTCTTGTGCAATAGGCAAGAAAAGAAAATTGTCTATAGATTGGAAAAGAAGAAAAAACTATTTTCAGATGATATAGTTACCTCTTTGAAAATTGCAAGGAATCTACCAAACAATTCTTAGAATTAATAAGCGATTTCATCAAGGTCACGGGATAGAAGATACACAAGATAAATATACAAAAATATGTATTTCTGTATACTAGCAATAAGTACAAGGGAAAATAGGGAAGGGAAACTTATGGTCCTCCATGTTCTCTGACTCCCCACCAAAGTGCCTCTTATTCTCAAGACTCTGAGATTAACTCCATAACAAAATTTCATCATGCATTATATCTCTTACATTTACGGTATATAGACAGTTCTCAGACTATTTACCTTTAAGAGTGTCTTTGTCATTTGAAAATATATTATTGCTTTAAGTGCCCAAAGTTTACAATAGATGTGTTGCTGTCATTTGTCTATTTTGCTTTTCTATACTTTTCTCCTTGAAAACAGAAGTTACCACCTAAATATCTTCTATATCTTAGAACTGCCTCTACGTTTTTTTATTTTTGGAACTTATTCAACTTTACTAATGTTTTACATGTCTTCAGTATTTTTAGAATTACAAGTGTTTTTTTTTTTTTTTTTTGTAATCTCAGGCTTCTAGACCATAATCACTAATATCTCTACAGAATTTTATGATTTTCATTTATCACACCCATGACCCTGCTCAGGTAATGACTAACTCAGTCCACATCTAGTCATTGTAAAACCCTTTCATTCCTGCCTCCACCATAATTTTTAATTTATCCTACCATCATCTCCGTTATCTCTACTTACATAAAGTCAGAGATTTAGTCTTTTGGTTGATCAGTGTTTAGCTGTCATATATTGGATATTTAAGAATTTTATTGAGTAATGAATAAATTAATGAAAATGGACATCACTTCCCAAGTGTAGGCACTGTAATACTAAATTACCCCCAAAGGCCCATCCTACTGTCCTACTTAAGACAAACATAGTAAAATATTTTATACAATCAATTTTATTTATTTGTTTGTTTGTTTTTACATCAAGACTTTGTTTCTTTAGTGAATTCCAAGCTCATTGATATTCTTGGCTCTAGAAAATGTAGTCCTAACCCATCTTTTTATCTAATTTCCAAATAACATTTTTCATGTTTTTTGTTTTGTTTTTTTAAGATTTTATTTATTTAACACAGAAAGAAACAGAGAGAGAGAGAGAGAGAGAGAGAGAGCACAAGCAAGGGGAGCAGAAGAGGGAGAAGCAGGATCCCCGCTGAGCAGGGAGCCTGACATGGGGCTCTAGACCAGGACCCTGAGATTATGACCTGAGCTGAAGGCGGATGCTTAACCCACTAAACCACCCAGGCGCCCCTCATTTTTCCCCAAACTTACGTACTCACTATTTATCCTCCCCTCTTATTAACTTCCTTTACACACTTTCCCTCCAGTTGAAATGTACTATGAATACTGCCACAACCAAATGCCATCTTTATTCAAGGCCTAGCACAAGTCCTATTCAAATTGTAAATTCTTCCCTTTTCCACTCCATTTTTCTAAAAATAATTGTTTTTCCTTGAAACCCCATATCATTGTGTATATACTCTTATAGCACACAACATCTGGGTTTGTATCATATTTATTTTTGCAGAATTTCTTTCTCCCCACCACACTGCAGTCTCCTTAAGAATAGAAACGCAGGAGTATTTATCATTGTAGTCTCCCCTAGGACTAGCTGACAAACAGCAGGTGCTCAGTAACCATTTAAAAATAAATTATTGCTTATATGGTCTTTAAGGCATCTAATCTGGTCTACTGTTTGTCTCCAAATTTTTCTTGGGCACAGTAATTTCTTTCACATACAAATAATCATGGTCAAGTATTTGAAATTATTTTATCATTTCCAACCAAATAACAGAGTTCAGAGCATCTGAAAGGAACATTCACTAGGGGATAAAAGCATAATGATTCTTAGATATACACTAGAAAGTTCTTTTGCAGATATTGGATCTAGCCCTAATGATGAATTTATCAGTTTGCTAGAACAGCCATAACAAATACCACAGGCTAGGTGGCTTTACAACAAAAATTAATTTCTCACAGTTCTGGAGGCTGGAATTCCCCGATCAAGGTGTTTACAGGGTTGGTTTCTTCCGAGGTCTCTCTTCTTGATTTGTATCTTCACCCAGACTTCCCACTGTGTCTGGACTCTAATCTCCACTTCTCACAAGGACACCAGTCCCACTGGATTAGGTTCCATCTCAATGATCACATTTTAAATTAATTACTTCTTTAAGGATTTTATCTCCAAACATAGTCACATTCTTAGGTATCGGGGATTGGAGTGTTGACATATGACTTTCAGGGGATATGATAATTCAGCCCATAGCATTTCAGCTGCAACATTCATAAGTCATTCAATGCTTTTGGATTTAGCCTCTTTTTTTTGTAAAACTGCATTATTTTCATCCTTTCTAAAATTCCTCTCAATTCAGTACCTTTAATTTCTCTATGGATCATTACTTTCTTGTAAAGCATTCTCTAGAATATATCTTGGTGAAAGTCACCATCTTTCATGCACCTTATGAAACCTGGAACTTTGAAATCCTCTTGTGTTCTTCTTTATTCCCTATCTTCAATCCAACCAAGTACCTCTACCTGCTCAATGGCTTTTCCTGACTCTCAGTTCCTTTCTCACCTGTGCCCATGTGGATGTTCTTGCAGTTTCTCTGCTTTTACTAGTCTGTCTTCATATTGCTATTATGTGATCACTACATTTTTCCCCATTGTCTAGAGACTATAATATCTAAATGAATTTATAGGACTGTTAAGGTCCCAATTTTCTTTGCTTCTTTGATTCCCACCATCACTCCCAGGCTCCCCTTGCCTTTTATCCTCCACAGCAGTTTATGTTCCTGAGATACTGACCTGTTTGTGATGCCCATGCTTGGGCCAAATTTTTTCCCTTTTGTCTGAAACGCCTTTTCTCTGCTTGTTTTTTGGAATGATTTTTTCATGTCTATGTACAGCTCAAATGCTTTTTTCCCATGTGAATCCTCTCTTTCTTCTTGAGGTAAACTTGTCTTCTGCTTTTCTTTTGCTTCTGATGTACTGTCATTATTTAATTGGCTTAGCACCGTGACTTATTGATCTGTCATTCCACTAAGTCTTAAGCTCCTTGACACCCTGGATTGTTGGCTTTATCTTTGAAGTCTAATAAACATTTGTTTAGGGAATGCTGTTTATGATAACCTAAGTACAAAAATTAAGTAAAATATTGATTTGTTGAATTAATGTTAATATTTATTAAAAAGATTTTCTTAAAATATGTAATTCCAGTCATTTGATTTTAATTCCATTCTTTTAATACATACCTGTATCAGATATTAGACCCATATTTAACATTTTATCACATATAGGGAACTATTTATTAGCTGAGACACTGGATAACACAGATTAATTAAGTTTTGGATGAAAGAAATGTTAAGAAAAGTTATGTTGGCTTTGAAGTTTCTTTTGCCCTTAGGTATATGCTTACAGAATAGAGCATTTCATCAAAGTGTGTTAGTTATCTGCTTTGCTGTTACTATTTCAATTCCCTCTTTCCTTTCCTTCACCTCCTCTTTTAGATAAACAAGCTAGAGGTACGCCTCAGGCAGGAGGGATGCACAGATGATAAAGGGATTCGAAGAAAAGACAATGAACACTGGATGAAAGAAGACTGCATTAGCTGTATGTGTAAGGTATGTGCTGCTAGAAGTTTTTCCATCTTCCTCCTCCTGCTTTACTTCTGCTAGCCTGCTACTTGAGACATACCTGAAAAATTCAAAAGAGAAAATAATGTTCTTTTTGTGAATAGATTCTAGGCATGTTTAAAGTCAAGATATTGATATGAGATTTTGAGGTTTCTGATTATCAATATAAATATGCTATTATCTTATGAACACTTGCCAAATACGATGTGGGCTTTTCACATTTTAACTAATAATTGAGAGAGCTGGCACTCAGGACATTTACTAAGCTTTGCCCAAGATCACACAAATAAAGGCAGAAATGGGCTTGAATTTATCTTCTTATTCTCCAGTCAGGCTTACTATAAATGTTGCCTGAAAGCATTAGGTAAATATTAAAAAATGCTGTCATAATACCCAGCAAAAGAAAAAAAGCTCAGTCTTTATTTATTTTATTTGTTTTTTGAACAGAGCTGATACCAATCTCTCCTGCCTCTCTCCACGCTCCATGCCTTCTGGTTTGGGAGGTAACATTTTATAAGCCAGTACTTCCAGCCTTGCTTTTTCATGCTGCAAATGTATAAATAAGGCCTTAATAAGAACTACATGTATAAAAAGGCTCATATCATGAGTAATTTTTATTATGTAGAGATAGCCAATCAGATTACATATTGTAAGAAATTTTTAAAAAGGTAATTCTACAGTAAGAAACATGGGAATAATCTTTGAATGTTGCCTTTCAGAGTGGCCAGGTCACCTGTATGGTGGAGACTTGTCCTCCGGCTCCATGTCCCAGTCTTGAATTGGTGAAAGGAACTTGCTGTCCAGTTTGCAGAGGCCTGGGAATGCCAGCTGATTCCCCAGAGAAACACTAATCAATTTACTGCTCTTGAGCCCTGAATTGGCAATTTCTCAGGAAAAGGCAGTCAGGCACTTTTAACCTGTAATCACACTCCTGGCACAGAAATCACTGATTTAAAACAAATTAGTTCATTTAACCCTTCAGCATACTGAAGACCTTGCATCTTTTCATTTTCTAGCATACCTTGAAGTAATGCAAAATTAAAGTCCAAAAAGAAGATAGGGACTACTTTATTGTGAGAAACATTTCTTGTTGTAAGCTACCAATTTTATATACTGTACATGGAAGTAAAAAGAATTTCGTGCAATATTTTTTTTAAAAAATCCGAGTATTATGGAAAAAGTCTGTCATTTCAAAATTCGGAGAGATTATATGAGCTCTAGGAATTTTGAGAGAATGGGTTTTGCACTCAGAGAAAACATCTGGAAAGATATGTGATAAGTTCAACACATGTAATCCATGCTGCTTTACTCACTCTACTTCGTCTCTCACATCTAGAACATCTAGAATGGCCAGATTTTCTGGAAAAGCATTTACCTTAACCATCATCAGCCTCTAACTTCTAGAACATGAGGGAAAGTTAGTGAAAGTATCATTATTTGGTGGAGCTTACCATTTTTCATTTGGCTGGAAAATACAAACACTATGAGGGAAAGAGCCTTCAAAGGAACTTTGCTCAATCTCTGCCTTTCCCACACTTATTATTATCAACTAGTGAGATGTCAAAATTGAAATTTATCAGGTCTGAGCAATTCAGGAACAATCTGGATTTACTATCAGAAAAATTTGAAATGTTTTTGACTTTAACAAAATGTGTTGCTACGAGGTTTCTTCTAATTCTGGCACTCTGTTATAGCATTTAAAATACAATCCAATAGACAATAGGTTAGCTATATTCAGAATTGAATACTTAGTAAATTAGGAGAGTTTCACTTAATAAATTCTTTTTAAAAAGGTGCAGCAACAGTATTTGGGGTTGGTTGCAGTTTTTGGTAGATTTCTTTAAGAAATTCTTTGTTCCAGGACTTTGAGAGACTTCACATAGTATCTTGCCCAAAGGGGCTCTCACGGTGATAACTCTACTGTTTTCCAATTAAAAAATAAATATTTAACACCAGGCACAAGCTCCCAATATTTAGAAGTGTTATGTAAAATTCAGTATTCATTGTAGTGAAAATATTTTCATGGTTTTAATACTATGAGTGAAGAAAGATGTTTTCAGAGCTTGATAATACATTTCATTATTTTAAAAATGTATTGGTGATTCCCTCCTAATATCCAAAATAATTTTTTACTAAAAAGTTTTAGGACAAAACAATATGCCCTAAAAGTTTGAGGTTTGATGCACTTTTTTTTTTAAAGATTTATTTTATTTAATTGAGACAGAGAGAGAGAGAGAGAGAGAATGAAAGGGGAGAGGTCAGAGGGAGAAGCAGGCTCCTCTCAGAGCAGGGACCCCGATGTGGGACTCGATCCCGGGACTCCAGGATCATGACCTGAGCCTAAGGCAGTTGCTCAACCAACTGAGCCACCCAGGCACCCCTTGATGCACTTTTAAGTCCAAAAGAATTTCTAATTGTATTTCATTTCAAAAGACAAAACTTAGTAAGTCCCAAAAGCTTGACATTTGGTAGCCTTTCAAAACCCAACAAAGTGAAATGAAGCTAAACCTCATGGAAGTATAATTTGTTCCTTTGAAACTACAGTCAACATATTGCAAATGGCAATAACACATGTAATAGTTTAGATTTCTTGAGATATGCATTTGTCATTTTATCGTTTTACCTAATTTTAAGCAAGACCTATATGAGATCTCATATGATTTTTATACACTGATCACATGTTAATTTGGATGTCACTTAGTCCATATGTTTGGCTCATTAAACATAAGCAAGTATCAAAATAAAATTATCATTTAAAATGGAACATGGGGACTTGAAAACTTGCCTGTCAACTGACAATTTGAAAATACACTCACCTTTACAATTATGGCTATAATACCATCATACAGATTTCCTTCTGCCTTATTCATTTTACTTGTATTTCCTTTATTTGACTGTGTTTTTTAAAATGTTTTATTTTCAAAAACAATATTGTGTATAATAAAAATTTCAAGTATTTCCCAAGGATATATAAACGTTTGTATTCCACTTCTGTGGTCCAGATGCGAATGTTGTTTCCAGTTTTGTATGTGTGTGTCTATTCTTCTACACATTTTCTTTTTTTTTTATTTTATTTTTTTAACTACACGTTTTCTATGCAACACAAATATAATGATATTTCTTCCTTAGTGATTTTGTTTATTCCAAGGAAGCTTAAAACATTGAAAATCTGAATATATTTGTTAACAATATTCGATATATTATATTCTGCCATGAAATCTGCTTGAGGTAAAATTCAATGTTTTTCTCATGTGATACTTTTCTAATCTGGGGCAAAGGAAGTATCATCCATGATGAGGTATACACAACGAAGATGAAAGCATTCTTGGGCTAACTCTTCCTGATTTTGTCTGCTAAAGAGAAGCAAAGTTTTTTAGCCAGGATGTATGATGTGTGAGAAGGTAGAAAAATAGCTCATTTCTTTCAGGGGCTCTTTAATGTCTACTCTGTAACTTCTACACATAAGTGGTCACCCTGCACACCCTGCACACAGAGCTACATGACATGTAGTTGAAGGGGTATAGACAGCCCCTCTTTTATTTGAGACTGGAGGTTAAAAATAGAGCATTTACCTGACAAATAGTCTTTAATGCTCACAGAGAGCAAATAACAATGTTTAAGACTGAGTTTTTATGTTTACTTGTTTAGGAAAATTTGTAGGGAATTTTGGTAAGGAATTTTTTTGTTCATTTAATTGTGAAATAATTTTAATATAGACTTATGAACTATAGTTACTCAAATACCCCTTGCCCAATGTCATGAATAATACATATTCATTTGCAAATAAAATATAGTTTATCAGTAGGTTAAATCAAGTTCGTGGATAGCTCACACAGAAATCCTATCTTCCAGTTTAGGAAAGATATGCTTTATTAAAAATCATATTTTGGTGAGTGTCCTCAACATTTATTGGCATGATAGAGTTTGCAAAAAAAAATGTAAAACTTTTTTTTCCTCATGAATATACAAAATGAGGGATGGTATACTAAATATAAGTAGTGCTAAAATCTGTACTGTAAATATAACTACATATGCTGTGTTTTTAGTCCTTGTATTGGATAGTTTCCTGGCTTTTGTTTCAAGCATCAGAAATGAATCGGTGTTTGAATTTGCCTCTCAAACATAAACTAGAGAGACTGAATATATATATAGTTCCTGAAATTATGAAGCTCATTTTGTTTTCTAAACATACTTTGTAAAACAAATGAGAAAAATTTCTTTAAACTTAATTATTAACAAAAATGGTCCAACTCTAAGACTCTGGCTCATAAATGTATGTGTGTATATATATATATACATATATATTTATTTATTATAGGTATAACAATATTAAAGACATCTATATATAATATATATTATGTGTAAATAAAATTAAAATAGTATTATCTCCTAATATCTTGCACCCAAATATTGGTGCACATTTGGAATTTGCGTACATAGGAATAATCCAATGCAAAAAATTTTAAATTGCATTTCTATCTTTGGAAATTGTATGTACTATCTAATTTTTTTTTGTCATATATCTAGCTATCCATCATCCATATTGTGGTTAATGGAATCTGGAAAATGTTTTTTTCTTTCTGGAGAATATTCTTAATTCCATGCATGTTAATTATCTTAGAAATATTAGAAGTAAATGAAAATCTTTTTTTTTATGTAGGCTCCACACCCAGCATAGACCCCAATACAGGGCTTGAACTCACAACCCTGAGATCAAGACCTGAGCTGAGATTAAGTGTTGGATGCTTAACTGACTGAACCTCCCAGGTGCTCCTTGGAATAAATGGAGATTTAAGAAAGGATCTCTGACTTAATTTTTTTTTTTTTTT
>CM052798.1:98330998-98416776 GCA_028533885.1 Nasua narica | reverse complement strand
ATGCCCTCCATGATTTTCTTTGCACTCCACAGGTAAGTGAGACCGTAAGATAATTGACTCTCTCTGCTTGACTTATTTCACTCCGCATAATCTCTTCTAGTCCTGTCCATGTTGATACAAAAGTTGGATATTCATCCTTTCTGATGGAGGCATGATATTCCATTATATAGATGTACCACATCTTCTTTATCCATGTATTTTTTTTAAACATTTTATTTATTTATCTGACAGAGAGAGAGAGAGAAAGAGAGAGAGAGATCACAAGCAGACATAGAGGCAGGCAGAGAGAAAGAGGGAAGCAGTCTCCCGCTGAGCAGAGAGCCTGATGCAGGGCTCGATCCCAGGACCCTGAGATCATGACCTGAGCTGAAGGCAGACACTTTAACCCACCGAGCCACCCAGGTGCCCCTATTTATGCTTCTATATCATGAAAAAGTGGATGAAGAAACCACTGAAAATAACTACTAATAACTAATAAAATAATTAATAATAATGCATAACAGTATTTTCTTAATGGTTGAGCAGGATGCAGTTAAATATAGGCAAAATTGGATTGAAAACTAAAAAGTCCAAAGGAAATATAAAAAGATAGTTAGAAAACATTAGAAAATTAAATAAAATCTGATTTTAATGACAATAACTACTGTATTAGACCCTGAAGATAAACAAATACATTTGGAGAATGCACTGCTATGTGTACCTTCTAAGATCACCATTCAATAGTTTTCTAATCCTACAGTCTAGTTTCCAGGGTACCTCTGGACTCTAGGAATTCTGACTCACACTAGAGATTTGGATTAAAATTAAATGAAGGAAAATGGCCACTAAAGACTAAGTTACCCGTATTCCAGCCACTTCTAAAAATTAAAAAAAGGAAAAGCAAAACAAAGAAACCTAAACCAGGGCTTCAGCATACATAAGTAGCTCATAATCAATAGTTTTCTATTAGTCTATGTTGAAATTGAATAAAACATACTATCTCAGAGGGTAAAATAACTCTTTTACTCACTTTGAGCTAGTGGGAACCAAGCTCTAAGTATATTCATGATGTTTTTGAACACATATTAAATGCAAAATTTATAATAATGATAGGGAGATATGAGAATGTTATGAATGATATATATCCGCATGCACATGTGCGTGTACAATGTAGTTGCTGACTCTCACTGTATGCATAAATTTATTCAAATATTCACAAATATTCTGCAAATTTATCATACCAACTTAAATATTCAAATATTCACAAATATTCGGCAAATTTATCATACCAACTTAAACTTCCACTTAGAACATCTTTCCTTAGGAATCTTAGTATTGTTGAATTTTCAAAATCTAGTTGCTCTATCTGACACGGTATCTTATTTTGATTTTAATGCAAATTTTTCTGATAAAAAGTGAAAAAGAGTATGTTTCTTTGCTTATTTTCCATTCATATTTCCTCTTTTTAGTGAATTACCTCTTCATATCCTTGCCTATTTTTCAATTAGGAAGTTCTTTTTTTAAACACTGATTTTTAGGAGTTCTTTATATATCTTGCATGATAATCCTTTGTCATTTGCATGCATTGGTAAAATTTCCTCCCAATTTGAGTTGGCACTCTATTTGTTAAAGTAGCTCTTATATTTTAGACATTTTTTTAGACATTTCTGGCTTTAAAACAGTTCACATTACTTTATGACTTTCCTTTATAATTTTGAGCTTTTTCAATAAATTCTACCTAGTCTTGAGTGCAACTGTATCTTCAACAACTTTTCCTAAGAGAAGTGTTTTTTTCCTTAAGTGTTAATCTTGAATTTACCAGCAATTTACATTTTTATATACATCTAATTATATTTTTTTCAGTAATGATAACTAGCACTATTAATTGATGAACCGATCCACTGTGGGTTTTTTTGGTTTTTTTAAATTTATTTGCAATATTTATTTGCAATTTATTTATTTGACAGAGAGAGAGAGAGATCACAAGTAGGCAGAGAGGCAGGCAGAGAGAGAGGGGGAAGCAGGCTCCCTGCTGAGCAGAGACCCCGATGCGGGGCTCGATCCCAGGACCCTGAGGTCATGACCTGAGCTGAAGGCAGAGGCTTTAACCCACTGAGCCACCCAGGTGCCCCCCCGATCCACTGTTTTTTAAGGCCTCCTCTCTTGCATATAATATTTCCATATGTCCTGGATTTGTTTCTATTCTTGGCACTGTTGGATAGGTCTGTCTATCCTGGTGACAAATTTCACGAAACCTTTATCACCATAGGTCTGTACCAGGTCTGGATATATGGGAAGGTTGGTGGAGGCATTGTTTCATTCAGAGATGTCTTGAAAAGTTTTGGTCCCAGATATTCATGTATAAATTTTTAAATCAGCTTTAAAATTTCCCTAAAAGAAATTCTACTGGGATTTTGATTGGAATTGGACTGAACTGATAGATAAATTTGGCAAAATAATATTTTATGATATTGAGTCTTTTCATATATAAATATACTATGTCTTCCTATTTATTTAAAAGTTTTTCTATTGTTTTTCAGTAGTACTGCATTTTCCCTATAAATGTGTTCCATATCTTTTTTTAGGTAAGTTTCCATAAATATTGGGCTACTGTGGCTATTAAAAAATAAATCTTCTTAAAACTATGTTTTCTGTATATTTGTTGCTGACATAGAGAATTTCATTTTGATCAGAAAGCTAGTAACTTTTTTGAGTACTTTAATTAGTCCTATTGATTTATTTCCAGATTCTCTTGGATTTTTTAAGCAAACTATTGCATCCTGTATGAGTGTTGAAAGTTCTGATTTTTCCTTCCTAAGACTGTACATTATATTTCTTCTTATTTTTATAATTTTGTATTATTGTATTAACTAAGATCATCCACACAATTTTGAATAGAAGTAGTGATATGGAACGTTTTCTCTGGGTCTTAAATTTATGGGGGATATTTTAGCATTTCACAATTAATAGTTATTATCAAACTCATTTGATTGTCACATCAGTACTGTGAGGTAGGTTAGATATATATCACATCCATTTCACAGTTGAGAAAACTGAGGCTTAGAAATGTTAAATGATGTTTATAAGATCACTGAAAATGACAAAGATAGGAGTGGAAGCCAGGTCTTACACCACCAAGGCCCTGATTCTTTTCAGCAACACATCGTCCTGCTTCCCCAGGGAGGCGAAGCAAAACAATCTGGGCAGCTTGCAGTCCATGCACTGAGGGCAACAAGACATGCAAGACCAATGTGAAGTGTCTTCAGCTGCTCAAGACATGCTCTAGCAGACACAAAACATTTCCGGTCAAAAGGGACATTTCATTGAGTCAGTACCTTCGAGATAAACCATTTCCTTCAGGTTGGGAGTGAAAGTGTGGCAAGTTTTCATGCTGTCAAGAATGATACCATTTTGCAATGATGAATGATTCTCTCTGCTTTATTTGTTTTTAATGGATGGAAAAACTTTGCACCTTTAGAGTCGCATGCTCAGTGCTTCTGCAGAACTTTTAGCCAAGAAACCAACTTGTTTACCTAGAGTCACTCCATACATATTAAGTAGCTCTACCTTCTGGTAACCGTAATTAGAATCTTTAAAAAGCCTTAAAGGGAAAGAGAGCAGGCTCAATAATCATTTTTGCAAACTTTATATTTATTTGTATTATTTAATGCTTAATTAAAGAATACAGATGCTGCTTTTTTTCCTTTGTTGCATGGTTTTGAAATTCAGCTGTTGAGCACCATATATATATCACTATATATATATATATATATATATATATATATAACTGCAGTCACCTTATCTCTATTCATCTCAGCTCTCAATCTGCTGCATCTCTCTCTGGAGTGGCTGCAACCTGTCATGTATGCTGATAGCATAGAAATCACTTGGTCTGTCCACTCCTACTTTCTCACTCCAAAGCATGTCTGCAATGTGACACAACCTCAGTATTCTACAACTTGACATTTTTAAGGTTTGTATTTCTATTTTGAGACAAAAAGCAAGAACAAAAACAATGTTAAACAGTGTCAACAATGCAGAGACATTGCTTAGATTGTTTTCAGAACATACAAAACAATACAAACTTTATTTTGATAAATATTATTGGAATACTATTTCTAAGCAAATAAAAATAAATTATGTAAATAAATATAAATAGGTCATTTGAGGCACTTGGGCTTCTGGAATAGTGTTATGAATGGAAAATTGAGTATATCAAACAATCAAGTTAATATTTTCAGTGAAAATTATATTAGAATTTCTATTACTAAAATTCAAGTTTATAGGTTGGAGTGGATAATGACAAGCGACGTCCTTCTAAAAATTAATTATGAATTAGTAAGAATAAATTCAATTACTAGAAAAGTCAAATGTAATAAATGAAATGAACAAGTACAGATGCCTGAATACCTTTCATTGCCCTAATAACTGGATTTTTTCTGGCATTCATTTAGGGAGCTTGGCTTATTCTCGAGAGTTGTTACTGGAAATTCAAATTGATGAATTCCAATTTTATTTGTTTTTTTAAAGGTCTTATTTATTTACTTGAGAGAAAAAGAGAGCAGGGAGAAGAGGAGAGGGAGAGGGACAAGCAGGCTCTGCACTGAGCAGGAGCGGAGGCAGGCTAGATCTCAGAACCCTGAGATCATGACCTGAACTAAAACATGAGTGGGATGTCCAACAGACTGAGCTACCAGGCTCCCCCAACCTTATTTTTTTAAATTAACAATTCAAATAACATCAATTGTGAAAAATCACTTTGAAAAGTGATTTTCTTTTCGAGCATTTTCTTGGAAGGATATAATGAACAAATACCAAACAAAAGCCACGCCCTACCTATAGTCAACTCAGTATTCTAGCGGGAATACCTCTGGTGGGTGGCTTGGTCTCCCGGGAAGGTCAGGGCTCCTATATCACCCCAAATACGCCTACATTTTGAGGAAAACACTGTACTTGCGGCACACGCCCACCTTCGCTGCCTCTTTCTGAATCTCTCTCCCGGATTAATTGGCTCAATCAATGAAGCCTTTGCTTTCTAGGGATTTTGGCGGTCCCAGTACAGGACGGAGTGGTGATACTGGAGCGGTGATGCTGGAGTAGGGGTTTAGAAGGAAGGGCTCCTGTCCTGGGACTGGGGTATATCCATTGACTGGTCTGTGTTTCACCCCTCATCTTGAATGGAGCTGAAGATAATACCCAACTCCTAGGGTTGCTGTGAGCAATTACAAACGTAAATTTTAAGCAATGGTTATTAGCATACAGTAAATATTGTGTCACTCTTTCGGATATTGAAACAAAGCCATATATACCTAAGGTTCTCTTTCCTTTACTACTTCTTAAGAAAACTACCAAAACATATGCATTTTGAAGACTCATATCAAATAGATATGAGCACCTTAATAATAAACCAGATGAGAGAGAGAAACAATGCCCAAATCAAACATTCAATGTTTTGTTTGCTAATATACATTGGAAGCAGGGATGCTAATTTTAGAAATTGCCAGGTAAATAGTCTTTATTTGACGCCAAATTACATCAAATTCCCTCCTGCAGCCCATTCCTGGAATCCTTTAGCTTCTAGGCACTTCCGTTGTGTGACAAAGGTTTTGTTTTAAACAAAAAAAGTTAAATTAAAAAAAATGTTTTTTCTATCTCTCTCTGGATTTAATGCTAAAACATTATTACTAAAATAAGTTTAATTTTTCCTGCCACCTCAGATTTTAGTGGAGATCCCAAAGCTAAGGAAAATTGATGATAAGTACCCATGTTCAAAAGAATAGTGCTTATATTGGTCAGAGTTCTCCAGAGAAACAGAATGACTATAATGTAATATTGGGCAAAATTCCTCATTATTGATTTTCCAGGTGCAGTGGGGAAGAGGAGTTCTATATAATAGTGTCTTTATTTAAGACACTCTGAAAATTTACTGAGAGCTGTTAAAAGTCACTGTTATTTCTGTTAAGAAGGTATTTAAAATGTTTTTGAATCTATGGAATTATGTGCCTTTAGCAAAAATAAACCTTTTGTCTCTTTTACTTAGTGTAGTTCACATTATTTTTTGTATGAATAAATGTAAATGCTTTTTGGAGTTAGACCACATAGTGACCATCCCACAAAATGCTATTATTTCCTAACCAACTTGTTTTCCTGCATGCACAGTTCACTGTTTAAACCTAAATTATATGTAATTATGGCACTGGAGTTTTGCAGCTGAGAAACTAGAAAGGATTAGAATAAACTTAAAAATTGATTAAATGAGGATTTCACACATCAGAAGGCCTTTTGAGGGGATGTTAAAGCAATGTGTGTCAGGAGGTGTTTGAAGACCATGTGTATTATGGGTATTGCATGTAGTCTTCCTCTCCTTGAGGCCATTTGAAGGGAGTTGGTGTCCATTGTTTTGGCTGCCCTACAATCCTGCTTCTGATCTTGCTGCTTTTCTCCAGGGGGACCTCACTGGCATTGGCCAAGTAGAGACTATCACAAACCAGATCTTACAGACCTGGGGAAGGGATGTGAGCCAATTTGAGGAAACATCTGATTCTTCTTTTGTAAATGTAGATGGGAACTAAACTGTGGTGTTGTTTAAGATCTTAGACCATTAGGTGGCCTACAGTGAATGATGTGAGACATTAAATCTGTTGCATACTGCAGTAAGCACAGGGGCAATCTATGAAACAAAAAGGTATCAGGCTAGAGGGGCATTACTTCTACTAAGTGTGAGATTGTGGACACAGCACATTATACTTAACCTCAATGACCATAGTTAAATTAATTTACTTTAAACATCACAAACTTTTGCTGCTTATCCTTAGCAGCAAAACATTACACAATTTGTTTGTTGGGTGATTTCATTTATCTTTATTGCAAATGGAAGAGAAGAAAGGTCTTGTGGTATGGTGAATGTATTAGAGATTAGGGACACCTTTATATTTCATTAAGTACTATTTTTTTTTCTTTTCTTCTTTTTTTTTAGTTCAAACCAATCTATATTGGCTTGCATATTCCTTATTCTTAAAGCTTTATTTTCAACTATATTTGTCAAAACCTCCCATTTTAAGAAACTCCTACATTTGTTCATGGAAATGAGACTTGACTTAGTTTTTTTCCAATCCCAATACTTACTGTAGAAATAAAGTACTACTAAAAAGTGATTGAAAATCAAGAAAAAAAATACAGGCTTTCTTTTTTTTTTTAAACACAGGATGAAGTGGTTAAAGGTTTTTGGAAGCTGATTTTGATAAAGATGAAAGAACACAGTTCAGCACATTAAAAATGAAAGGATATAGAAACTGTAGGTGTAGACCATTTGTTTTATCATCATAATAATGAAATAAAGAAAAATTCCTTCAAACCTAGAAGAAGAAAAAGAGTAAACTGAGATTTTATTTTGGTTGCTTATTTTTAAAAAGTGTATGTAGAGCCTGTGAACATTTGGAGATATTGGAGAACTTAATGGGGTGAGAAAGTCAATGAAGATATGAAATTAGGAGTAGATGCATATCTTAGTATGGTTGCTGAAATGGTGAATTTATAAGAGGAATTACACATTTTAATAGAAGGAAATAAAGACCTTCTTTTGAGATTAAAGTTAAGAATTAGAAAGTGCCAGAGGTGTAAAAGTTCTGTCATCTTAATGATGATAGATATTTTCAGTATGTTCACAGATGTCCAAAAGAATTAAAAACTGTCCTTTGGATTAAAGCCTTTATGGACTTTCCAGATTCCCTGACCAGGGAAGGGATTAATTTTTGGAGTCAGGTGAAACTTCCTCCAGTTGGAGCATATGAGTCACAACTCCGCCTCAATGCCCAGGTTTTGTCATCATCACCTGAACACATGCACTCTTCTACATTATGGTACCTGTCAGTAATGGGTCACCTTGGACACCTTTCATCAGGTCCATATTTTAAAACTCATCCTGTGCTCCACTGTTAGTGGAACCCAGCTTTCCCCTCTAAGTTCCACCTGGAGTCAGCCTTTAGGAGTTGTCCTCATGTGCCTGAGATGTCCCTGTGTCCTCTGAGCTCCGTGGGAGAAAGTATTCTTTGAAGTCCTTTTCACTTGGTGTTTATGGGGGATGTTTGTGAACAGCACTCCAACATTTTTTTCCTGCCACATAAAACTCCCTTTTAGTTTTGAATCTCTAATTCTAAGCTTTCTTTTCTATAGACTGGACTGAATGCCAAGCTAATGACTGCAAAACTAGGCTCACATTATCTTAGCCTAACCAGCACCCTCTCAAGCCTGGACTTCTTGACTGCCAGTGGTGTCAAACCACTAACAAAGTCCACTGATTATTTTGTTCTAGTTGACAAACAACCTAATAAGCAACCATCTGCAGCACTTGTTTGGAGACTGAGGTTCCTGGTGACAACGTAAGTAGCAAATATTTTGCTTGAAGTCAGCTTGTCCTTAAAATACATTATAGATCTGCAGTTTGAGAGACCATTTCAGAAACAGAGGCATCTTAGATGTTATCAGTGACTCAGAAATCTCATCTACCCTATCTCTTCATTAAGACTTTTTTCAAGTTCAAAAGAAGAAAAACAGCTTTGGCTTACCACCAACAGTAGTTTGGTTCACTTTGCCAGGGAAGATACATAAATAAACCAGGTCATATTTGACCATTTAAAATTCTTAAAAAGTCTGTATGATGCCAGGAATTCAGATAGATGTATCAAAAATACATTAATGGAAAATAAAGGAGTTCTAAAGACTTTAATAAAGATATTTGGAAGTGTGTTTAATTTCATTACAAAATATAAAAACAGGTAAATTTCAAAATTTTAAGTAAATTTAAAAATTATTGGGGAGAGGGAGGAAGATAGCAGAGTAGTATGGGACCCTAGTTTCATCGTTCCTGGAATTCAACTAGATAGGTATTAAATCATTCTGAACACATGTGAACTCAACAGGAGATCTAAGAAAAGAATTGCTGCAATTCAACGAATAGAATAGAGGCCACTTTTTGCAAGGTAGGAGGTACAAAGTAGTGAATCCATTATAGTGTATCAAAGAGGTGATACATTGGAAAATAAGCCATGGGGAAGAGGGAGACTCTGTAAGGTGGCTACCAGAAAGTGATAAAGTAGCAGAGCCTAATATCAGAAATTTTAGTAGTCTACAGTCGGGGACTTCCCTGCCTGAAAGATGCTCAGGTGGTGAAGCAGGGAAGAATCCTAAGTGGGACAGTATGATCTCAGGATCCCTGGGGTCACAGAAAGAATGGGGATGCCTGAGTGTGGCAGAGTTCCCAAGCATTGGAATAGGGAACCTGGCTGCAATCAGTGAGCCCAGAAGTGGGATTTCAGTTTGGTCTGGCCATAAACCATGAACTGTGGCACAGTCAGGTGACTGCTTTCTGAGCAGGGGCCCAGCAAACCTCAGAACCATGGTGAGACTCCACTGCATCCTCCAGGAGGAGCAGTGTGTGTGCCCTGCAAAAATCTGTGAAGTTTGGAGACTCAAAACGGGGTCACAAGTTTTAGATAAAAATGATCAGTCATGGGCTGGGTGAATACAGAGTGCAGATGGAAACCAAGGAGAGAAGAATGATTGCGTGCTTTTCCCTGAGGGTACACAGGAGAGTGGGGGGCATGATTGTACAGCTACAGGACTGGAAATTGGTGGCTTCCACTTTCATTATCATCCTCTAAAGCAGTGTGGAAAGTCTTCAGGGAACAAAAACCACATAGAACAAGCTGGAGGCTTGTTCTGAGGCTGGCCCCCTGGCAAGGGGCGTATGCAATTCTGCCCTGTCAATGACACCTGAGAATCAGTGCAACAGGCCCCTTCTCCAGAAGATCAGCAAGAATATCCAGCTAATCCCAAGATAACTGATCACACAGAACTGCAAAACTCCAGCACTAGGGGAAAATAGTATATAGAATTTGAGGTTTTCTTCCTCAGGATTCAATCCAATTTTAATTTTTTTCTTTTTCCTTTTCAACTACATTTCTTATATTATCAACACTTTTTTAAAGTCTTTTTTAATTTTCATTTTTACAGTTATTTTCTATCTTTTCATTATATTTAATGTTATATATATGTATACATATATATGTACATATGTATATGTATGTACATATGTATATGTACATATATGTATGTATATATGTATACATATATATTGTATATAACATTATATATAATTATAGTTATTATATATTATATTATATATATTAATTATAATTATATATAATGTTATATACAATATATATGTATACATATATATATGTATATAATATATATACATATATTACTTTCTTTACAATTTTAGGATCTAGTTTCTTCTAACAAACAAACCAAAATATACCCAGGATCTATTGTATTGCCCTGTTCTATTCACCTGTCTTATATTCTCTCTCTCATTTTATCTTATTTTTGTTGTTGTTGTTTCTGGTTTCTTTCTGATTTGTTCAGTGTATATTTCTCTGGGGTCATTGTTGCTATTATAGTATCTTGTTCTCTTGTTCATCAATTCTTTTCTAGACACAATGACAAGACAAAGGAACTCACCCCAAAAAAGAAGACAAGAGGCAATACTAACTGCCAGGGACTTAATGAAAATGGATATAAGCAACAAGTTAGTATTAGAATTCAGGGTAATGATTAAAAAAATATTAGCTGGGTTTGAAAAAAACATAGATGACACTAGAGAATCCCTTCCAGGAGAAATAAAAGAACTAAAATCAGGTCAAAATCAAAAGGCTATTACTGAAAAGGAAAAAAAAAAAAAATGGAGGCCCTAACTGCTAGGATAAATGAGGCAGAAGAGAGAGTAAGTGATATAGAAGACAAAATGATGGAGAATAAAGAAGCTGAGAAAAAGAGATATAAACAAATACTAGATCACAAAGGAAGAATTTGAGGGATAAGTGATTCCATAAAGTGAAACAGCATTAGAATAACTGGGGTCCCAGAGGAAGAGAAAATAGAGAGGGTAAGCAGGAGGTATTTGTGCAAATTATAGCTGGGAACTCCCCTAATCTGGGGAAAGAAACAGGCAGTCAAGTCTAGGAGGCACAGAAACCCCCTTCAAAATCAATGCAAATAGGTCAACTCCTCAGCATATAATAGCGAAGCTTGCAAATTTCAGAAACAAAAATAAATCCTGAAAGCAATTCAGGGAAAAGACATCCTGACCTACAAGAGTAGAAACATAAGGCTGGCAGCATACTTATCCACACAGACCTGGCAGGCCAGAAAAGACTGGCATGATATATTCAGGGTGCTAAAAGAGAAAAATATGCAGCCAAGAATACTTTATCCAGCAAGGCAGTCATGCAGAATAGGGGAAATAAAGAGCTTCCAGGACAAACAGAAACTAAGAGAATTTGTGATCACTAAAACAACCCTGCAAGAAATATTAAAAGGGGATCCTTTAAGTGAAGAGAGAGCCCCAAAGTAACATAGACCTGAAAGGAACAGAGAAAATATACAGAAACAGACACTTTATAGGTAATACAATGACACTAAATTCATGTCTTTCAATAGTTACTCTGAATGTAAATGGACTAAATGCCACAGTCAAAAGAGAGAAGGTATCAGATTGGATAAAAAAGCAAGACCCGTCAATATGCTTTCTACAAGAAATTCATTTTAGACCTCAAAACACCACCAGACAGAAAGTGAGGGGATTGAAAATCATTTATTATGCTAATGGGCATCAAAAGCTAGGGTAGCAATTCATATACAGACCAATTAGAATTTAAAACTAAGACTATACTAAGAGTTGGGGCATCTGGGTGTCTCAGTGGGTTAAAGCATCTGCCTTCCATTCAGGTCATGATCTTGGGGTCCTGGGATCAAGCCCTGCATTGGGCTCTCTGCTCAGCAGGGAGCCTGTTTCCTCCTCTCTCTCTCTGCCTGCTGCTCTGCCTACTTGTGATCTCTCTCTCTCTGTCAAATAAATAAATAAAATTAAAAAAAAAAACTTGTACTAAGAGTTGAGGAAGGACATTATTAAAGGGTCTATAACAAGATTTAACAATTGTAAATAATTATGCCTTTAACTTGGTAGCAATAAATTATATAAACCAACTAATAACAAAATTAAAGAAACACAATGATAATAATGTGGTAATAATAGGGGATTTTAACACTCCACTCGCAGCAACGGACAAATCACCTAAGGAAAAGATCAACAAAGAAACAAGGACTTTGAATGACACACCTGACCAGATAGATTTCACAGATGTATTTAGAACATTCCATTCTAAAGCAAAAGAAAACACATTCTCCTCAGGTGCATATGGAACATTGCTTAGAAGAGATCACATACTGGGTCTCAAATCAGGTATCAACTGGTACCAAAAGATTAGGATTCTTCTTTTTTTTAAAAGATTTTATTTATTCATTTAACAGAGAGAGAACACAAGCAGGCAGAGAGGCAGGCAGAGGCAGAGAGAGGAGCAGGCTTCCTGCGGAGCAAGGAGCCCGATGCGGGACTCGATCCCAAGACGCTGGGATCATGACCTGAGGCAAAGGCAGCTGCTCAACCAACTGAGCCACACAGGCATCCCAGATTAGGATTATTCTTGACATATTTTCAGACCACAATGCTTTGAAACTGGAACTCAATCACAAGAGGAAATTTGGAAAGAACTCAAATACATGGTGGTTAGAAAGCATCCTACTAAAGAATGTTTGGATCAACCAGGAAATTAAAGAATTACAGAAATTCATGGAAACAAATGAAAATGAAAACAACTGTTCAAAACCTTTGCAATTTATTCATTCAATGCAATCCCTATCAAAATACCATCAACATTTTTTGCAGAACTGAAATAAATAATCCTAAGATTTGTATGGAACTGAAAAGATCCTGAATAACCATAGGAATGTTGAAAAAGACAACTAAAGCTGATGGCATCACAATTCTGTACTTCCAGCTATATTACAAGGCTGTAACCATCCATAAAGTATGGCACTTGCATAAGAGCAGACACATGGATCAATGGAACAGAATAGAGTGCCCAGAAATGGACCCTCAACTGTATGGTCAAATAAACTTTGACAAAACAAGAAATAATAATGAATGGAAAAAGGACAGTCTCTTCAACAAAGGGTGTTGAGGAAATGGGACAGTCACATGCAGAAGAATGAAACTGGACCATTTCTTTACACCATACACAAAAATAAACTCAAAATGGATGAAAGACCTAAATGTGAGACAAGAATCTATCAAAATCCTTGAGGAGAATATAGGCAGCAACCTCTTTGACCTTGTCCCCAACAACTTCTTGCTAGATACGTCTCCAAAGGGAAGGGAAACAAAAGCAAAAAATGAACTATTGGCACTTCATCAAGATAAATCTTTGCATAGCAAAGGAAACAGTTGATGAAACCAAAAGAAGACCTACAGAATGGGAGAAGATATTTGCAAATGTCTTATCAGAGTAAGGGCTAGTATCTAAATCTATAAAGAACTTATCAAACTCAACACCGATAGAACAAATAATTCAATCAAGAAATGGGCAGAAAACATGAACATACATTTCTCCAAAGAAAACTTACAAATATCAAACAGATATATGAAAAAAATGCTTCATATTACTCAGAATCAGGGAAATACAAATCAAAAGCACAATGAGAGACCACCTCACATCAGTCAGAATGGTTAAAAATAACAAATAAGGAAACTACAAATGTTGGGGAGGATGCAGAGAAAGGGAAACTTTATTACACTGCTGGTGGATACGACACCTTGTATAGTTACTCTGGAAAACAGTATGGAGGTGCCTCAAAAAAGTTAAAAATAGAGCTACGCTATGACCCAGCAACTGTACTACTAGGTACTTACCCCAAATATACAAACGCAGTGATCCAAAGAAGCACCTGCCTACCAATGTTTATAGCAGCAATGTCCACAATGGCCAAAATATGGAAAAAGCCCAGATGTCCATTGACAGATGAATGGACAAAGAAGAAGTAGTATGTGTATTCAATGGAATATTACTCAGCCATCAAAAAAGGAAAACTCTTTCCATTTGCAATGACTTGGATGGAACTAGAAGGTATTATGCTAAGCAAAATAAGTCAATCAGAGATTGACAATTATCATATGATTTCAATCGTAAGTGGAATTTAAGAAACAAAAGAGAGGAGTGTGGAGGAAGGAAGGGAAAAATAAAATAAGATGAAATCAGAGAGGGAGACAAATTGTAAGAGACTCTTAATCATAGGAAACAAACTGAGGATTGCTGGAGGTGAGAGGAGTGGGAAAATGAAGTAACTAGATGATGGATATTAAGTAGGGCATGTGATGTAATGAGCACTGGGTGTTATATAAGACTGACGAATCAGAGAACTCTTACCTCTGAAATAGTAATACACTATATGTTAATTAATTGACAAATTAATATTTTAAATTTTTAAAAATAAAAAAATAAAATACTGGGATAGTCTAATAGACAATCAATACTTTTAATTTCAAGAGTGGTTTTCACCAAAGGGTTGACAACATTTAAAACACATTTAAAAATAATTGTATAAGTTTACTTAACATGTTTAATCATTTCTGTGTACCCAAATATCCTAAGCCAAACTATAAGGATTTTCCAAAAATTTAATTTGATTTTATAATTTTAATTCACATGTTTGATTTTTTGTAATCATTTTGGGGTCTTCAAAAAAATGAAATCTAAAAGGTAGTTGTCTATCTATAAATTATCAACAAATGCAAATAGATCATGTTTAAAATAATGTTTCTTGTCTATATTACTTAATGGATTCAAAGTATCCTAAACTTTGAGGGGTGGTTATATTTGCCTTTGGATAGTACATTTTTGTAACTTAGATAAGGTGTTTTTCTAAGTTTGTGGTTATATATACATATTTTGTACTTCCAAATCACTTGCTCCCAATTCACCTTTGAAATATGTGACTTTTCCACATATTGAAAACATACAGACTCTCTGAAGGACAGTAATAAAATAAAAATCTCTCAATGAGAATAATTGTACAGCTTTTAGTCTTTGAAAACACTAAAAGCCTCATTAAAAGCATATAAGCCGTATGTAAGCTTCATTCTTAATTATTTTGCTCATTACTTTAGTCTTTACTGCATAGTCATTAATTAGAAATTTCAGAACTTGGCAGCTGCAACATATGTACCATTAAGACTTTTAACAGCACATTCAATTTTGTTTCTTACTCAAATTATCCGAAAGGTCAGATATTATTTTACATTTCCTAAAAGAGAAACGCATACTGTTTGTTTGTGCCGAGAGCCAATAAATACTTTTTAGCATCTCCAAAATCCAATATACTCTAACATAACCTTAGAAATTTACAATTCAATGGAACTGAATTTGGGATATACTTTTATTGGGTACCATAGAAACCATAACTCACCAAGGCGGTGTTTACTAAAACAGGTTTGTTAATTCTCTGTGCTCATGATACTATGTATTTTTGCAAGTTATAATTTTCTTTATCATTCCTTAATTGTTTGAATGATAATTTGTTGGGTTACCTATAATATTAAAAAAGTTAATATAGAAATTATTGAATATGCTCAGAAATTAATTGTGATTTATTTCACATGAATTAAATGCAATCATTTTCTTTAAAGAGATACTTCAAATGGCAGGGGGTAAGGAAAGCTATTCTATTTCAAAATGTTTTTCCAAATTATAGTTTGGTTAAAATTCTTTTAAAGATTTTATTTATTCATTTAACAGAGAGAGAACACAAGCAGGCAGAGAGGCAGGCAGAGGCAGAGAGAGGGGCAGGCTCCCTGCGAAGCAAGGAGCCCGATGTGGGACTCGATCCCAAAACGCCGGGATCATGACCTGAGCCAAAGGCAGTTGCGCAACCAACTGAGCCACCCAGGCGTCCCTGGTTAAAATTCTTTTACTTTCAAATTATATCTAGTTTTACATAATTGATTGGAATGACAATGATGTTTGTTGTTTTTGTTTAGTGATACACTAAAACTAAGTTATCATGGTACAGAATGTATTCTTTATGGAGTTTAGAAGCTAATTAGTCAAGAAGGGAGAGCTGGTATCTACATAAATGAAGTAATAAATCTGCACAAATATTTTGTCTTCAAATATATATAATCAAGGAAAAAAAATATATTTAGATCTGTAAGTAGAAAAGTCAGTATTTCCAAGATTACTTGGAGCAAAGGTTTGTAAACTGTTCCTTTAAGGAGCAAGATAGCTAATATTTTAGGCTCTGTAAATCATGTGGTCTTTGTCAACACTTCTCAATTCTGTCCTGGTGAGACAGTTGTCTGTAGCCAGAAAGTAGCCATACACAATGTGTGAACAAATGGGCATAGCTGAGTTTCAATAAAACTTTATTTACTCCCTCCCCCCAAAAAAGAGTTCATCCTTAAATCTCCTAATCTTGATTTGTCTTTGTCTTCTCTAAGGCTGGATCATCTTCCTGCATTTTCTTTTTCTTTTTCTTTTTTTTAATCTTCCTGCATTTTCCTCTCACATACAGTACTTGTTCTAGGTTCAATCTCTTCTTATTTTCTCCTTACTCTTTACTTTCTCTTTGGGCAACTTCATGTATTCTTATATCCTTATCTACCACCAGAGTGGTGTTTCTTCAATAATTATCTGGACTTTAGAAGTAAATTCTTAACTCCACTACTAGTGGTAGCACCGCTGCTACTATTTCTTTTGCTATTATTATTTCACCTGCCATTTCCACCATCCTTTCCCTTCTGTATTTATGATAGTGTCTGACACCTACTAAGTTATCTTTAATGCTCACATCTCAGGGATGTAAGTACCAATCATGCACCTGCTTTACAAATGATGCCTTTTACTTAAAAGAGTTTAAGTGACTTAGACAAATGTATATAGATAAAAAGTAGTACAGCCAGGGGTGCCTGGGTGGCTCTGTCCTTAAGCGTCTGCCTTTGACTGGGGTCATGGTCCCAGGGTCCTGGGATTGAGCCTCACATTTGGCTCCCTGCTCAGCAGAAAGCCTACTTCTCCCTCTCCCAGTCCCCCTGCTAGTGTTCCCTGCCTCACTGTCTCTCTCTGTCAAATAAATAAATAAATAATAAAAATCTTAAAAAAAAAAAGTAGTACAGCCAACGCTTTAAGTCAGCGAATTCTAGGGATCATACTTACAAGTGATTAATAAGTGGTCTCAATATTTCATTTAACTTTAAACTCCATTTGTGAAAATATTCTAAGAAGTCTCATTTCAGTTGGTGAAATCCATAATAACTGAAAAGGGAATAACTTAATGTTTTGTAATTCAATTTTTAGTACCAGGTGAATTTTTGCAATTTCTGGGCAGATTACAGAGAAGATTACAGATTATCCTAAATCATGAATTACCCTAAAATGTATGTGTGCATATGTGTGAAAGTAAAGAAGAAAATTTTGATGATGTTAGAATATTTAATGAAGAACTCTGGGTTGTTTGGAGGAAAAGAGAAACTCTTTGGGTCAAAACACAAGAAGGAAAAATGTCATGAACATATGTTGGAAAACTTGGTAAAATTCAATGAAATGGACTTTCAAATAAATTTCAGTCACCAAAATAAATATGAGAGAAAAAGTAGTGAAATTACAGAAATAATAAGCCTACCAAAATAATGAATCTAATGAATTTATTGACGACAAGAAAGTAGATCCTTTAAGGTGGTTTTCTTTGGGGGGAGGGGGTTAATGACAATAGAGATAGATTTTTACTCCATTCTCAATCTCGTATTTGTCTCTGCTTTTGTTCAAACAGGATATTTTTGAAAGAATGAATGTAAAACTAACATTCATTTGTCAAAAAAATTATACATACAATCTTGGTTTCATTTGTCAACATTAACTCATTTCCTGGGTAACAAGTTCACAGATGTGGAATCAACAGGGCTGTTAATGAGATAGACATACTATTGGTATGAAGATGAAGAGAGAGGGGGAATGTCAAACTATGCAGCTCTATTGACACACATATTTATTGAATATTCTCTTCAAAATAAATGGCAGAATAATACCTGAGCCAGAGTATCAGGCAGTGGTAGTCTCTGTCCTTTGCTTCCACTTTCTCAACTAAGGAAGAGTTCAACCTGTGTATTCTGTAGCACCGACTCCAATCTCTAGTCTGAAACTTCCAACTGGTCAGTGAAGATCCTACCAAGGTGTTCTACCATCACATTCAAGAATGCACGCCCACAGCACAATTCAGCCGTAGTGCCCAAATCAGCATTTTTTGTTTACATCCTTTATTTATGTTCTAATCACCACTATTCTCCTGGTCATCCAAAAACCTGCTGGCCTGATATGGAGTGAGTTATAGGAAGGAGCTGGGCAGATGTACTTTTTTACTGAAGGCTTCTCTGAGCTGTGGTTACAGCCTCTCCAGATCAACAAACTGTATCTTCAGGAGCTCATCCTAGAGCACAGGTCGGCTTTCATCTTTGTTCCTCTTCCCTTTTTCATCACATTTACAGTCCTGGACTTGCACCTTCCAAAAACGGTATCAACACTTTAATCTTGTCCTTAGGCTCTAGGTTCTTGAAGACTGACCTGAGATTGTAGGTTTTTGATCTATGTCTCACAGTCAAATATATCTGACAGTAGCCAAAATCAAAATTCTGTCCTGGAATTAGTTCCAATGACTGCTTAATTTCTTTCTTTCCTCATTCAACTCAAGTATTTCTCTCAATTTAATGATGGATAGCTTGTGGTCATCTGAATATGTTTGTTCTAGGGAGGTAGGTAAATGCTTCATTTCCTGCTGCTTAGATTCCAAAAGCATGAAGATTTTTAAACCAAGCAAGAACTCAATTTTTAATTTTCCTTATTTTTTCCAGTTGTGCTGGGAATTTGGCTAATTCATATATGAAATCATCTCAAATTCTTCTAGGCATTTCCTCTAATGGACACATAATCCATTGCATTTTATGTGTGCATTTAAATAGACCATAAAAAACATGTACTTGGTAGAAAGAGCTGTGTTTAAATTCTAACTTCCTACCGAGATATGTGACCCAGACAAGTTAATAGACTTATCAAAGGCTCATTTTTTAATATTTAAACAACATTATAAGTTATACATCTTATATGATTGATGTAAGAATTGAATTAGCAATGTCTATAAGTATCCAGTAAATGAGAAGCATTTAGCAAATTTAGAATAAATAGTGGTTTATGTTGTGACATTTCAAGAAATAAAACAGGTCAAATAATTTTCAATAAGTCAGTCCTGAAGTAAGTATTGTTAGAAATATGATATGTGTAACTGATAAATCTATCAATATGTATTTTGTCTCTATCATTTATTCAATATCTATTCAAATAGTTATTTTTTCCAATGGAGAAGAAATGTTTGTATGAAATAAAAATAAGGCATGTATTAAGGAAAAAGATAAAAGTATTTGAGATAATAAGACAGTAAGGTATCTTAGGAGGAAGGAAGCAGTACAATCTACTAAACTAGTCTGGTTGGGAGTTGGTCAAAAGACATGATATAGAAGAATGAGAAGTGTATTATTTATAATTTAATAAAAGAGACACTTATGTGGCATAAAAACAGAAAAAATGTATTCATTTCTTGCAACAAACTTTGCTTAAGAAATGTTTATATTCTTTGCTCAAAGCCTTAAAATTTACTATACAGATAGCACTGAAATAGTTAAATTGGGTACAGATTCAATTTTGAAGACAATATTAACCCTTATTCTAGGAGGCATTTTTTGTTTGTTTGTTTATGGATTAGATTTTTTTCTAATGTCATTTCTGCTCTGGCAGGAGCTGATATTTTTCTCTCTCCTCCTGGATGGTCTTTGCATTTTCCTCTCCACCTTCAGTTTCATTACAGAGCTCTGCACCCTGCAATGCTTTATGTTTATTTGGCTGCAAATATAAAACATGTCTTATGAATGCCAGAAATGAAACAATTTTCTTCCACTAGTTACCATGAAGTCTCATCTATTGCCATTATAATTTCTTTAATAAAAAGTGGGAAGAAAAGGAAAAGATGTTTTTAATATTTATCAGCTGCTATTCCTCCAATTCTATATTATGGTAAAAGTTTAAGAAACATCAATTAGATATTATACTACCTAATGACCAGTTAAAATCTGTCCTGGACAACCATAAATTTTTTCTGATCTCAATTCTGTTCACATAGTCAGTTGAAATGCACAAATGGGGTATTAAGCCCATTGTATCTTATATGGAAATAAAATATAACAAATATATTATCTTGCAATCATTTGTCTCCACAGTTGTCACCTGCAATTGACAATAGTCTCTATGATAATAAACAATATCTTTTATCTTAACTCACCTTCATCTAACATATTACCCATTTCCTTAGCAAGCACAAATAGTTGTTGACTGACTAAATTAGCTGACTTAATTAAAAATATATAGCATTGTGGCTTTAAAAGATAAAACATTCTGCAGTTTACTAGACAAGGCTATTGAAGATTGGCTTTTCATGTAAGAGTAGCTTAGGTTGCCTGTATTTTGAATACTATGTAAAAATAAGAAAAGCATATTAAATGCTACTTTTCTTGAATTTTTTCATTTTTTTAAAGATTTTATTTATTTGACAGAGAGAGAGATCACAAGTAGGCAAAGAAGCAGGCAGAGAGAGACCGGGAAGCAGATTCCCCCCTGAACAGAGAGCTGGACGCAGGGCTCGATTCCAGGACCCTGAGATCATGACCTGAGCCAAAGGCAGAGGCTTTAACCTACGGAGCCACCCAGGCGCCCCTTTTAGAGTGATTTTTGTGCATCCAAGTTATTTTTTCTAATATTTTTTTAGGAAGATTTATTTGAGAGAGGGAGAAAGCCCAAGAGAGAGTGGGATCACAAGAGGAGGGTGGGTCAGAGAGAGAGGGAGAAGCAAGCTTTTTGCTGAGCAGGGAGCCCAACTCCAGCTTGGCTGATCCCAGAACCCTGAGATCATGACCTGAACCAAAGGCAGACACTTAATGGACTGAACTACCCGAGTGCCCCAAGGCCTATGACTTTTAATAGTATAGATACAGTAGTTCTGAAATGACCTCCTTATTTCATATTATACCTGCTATGCTTACTTATTTTTAGTAGACGCTCATACATTAGAATTGGGTTATTTATTTTTAAACAAACACACGGAAAATATTTTGGCGTCATCATTTATTTTTATTCCTCCCCATCAGTATGGAATCTATCTGAGTTTGGTTACATTTATTTGGGCGGTGTACAATGGTATGGGATCAAATCATTTAAGTGTTTCTGCCTTAGCAGGACTAGATGACTCTCCACACCTGTGGATGGTGTGAGTACATTGTGTTGCAAACATTTCATCGACCTGACAGAAAAAGCCACTCCTCAAGGAGCAGATCGTTTGCTTTATTCATAAGGAAGATCAAATCCATTAAGTGTGGCTTATTAGAATACTGTAGAAAAATGCCCTATCCACCTAAGGATATTAACATATTAATATCTGGAGTAAAATAAAATGCATTTTTTTCCTAAATGGACTACTTCCAAGATATAAGTCATTTAAAATCAGATTTAGGTATTCAATGATGAATTCAGTGAGGGTCAAATCAGTTGCTGAAAAAAAATCATTGAATTTTAGAGATGATGAATACTCAATAAACTGCAAAGAAGACAACTACTCTTGGTAGAAGAGCTCTACAGTGTAGTCTTACAGCTGAGCCCAGATCAGAACCAAACCAAATCAACTCCAGCCTGACCTACCTAACCTAATCTAACCTAATCTAACTGAAACAACAAATGGGTAACTAAGAATTCCAACACATTGTCACAATTGCAAGCTGTAGCAAACAAACTGAACACATGAGGGATTTTAAGTGTCATCCAGAAAAAAAAAAAATTTGAGGACCTTAAGGGTTTTTAAGTATTTGATTTCAGCAAATAACAATGCTCAATTGACCTTAAGAAAAGACACAGAATACAATTCTTCAGAAAGTATCAGTGAGGGGCGCCTAGGTGGCTCAGTGGGTTAAAGCTTCACCTTTGGCTCAGGTCATGATCTCATGGTCCTGAGATGGGGCCCCACCTCTAGCTCTCTGCTCAACGGGGAACCTGCTTCCCCCTCTCTCTCTGCCTGCCTCTCTGCCTATTTGTGATCTCTCTCTCTCTGTCAAATAAATAAATAAAATCTTAAAAAAAGAGAAAATATCAATGAGTGTTTAGTTTTGGTTTTGACTATTATTGTTCTCTATGTAGAATAATTTCAAATAAAAATTAGTCTTAAACTTATATATTTCATATTGTGAGTACTAACATATTTTTCAATACAATAAAGTGAATATTCTGATTCACTGGTAGAATAATGCAGGTGGCAATTACTCTTTTGAAAATGACAGAACCATTGCTACTTTAAATTGTTGAATTGGCATCACACAAAACATATTAAAGCATTCTGTCAAAATAGAAATCCTCACCTGTAGAAAAAGTTTAGAAAAGCATTGCATTAAGCTGTAGACAATCTTGGCTTCTTCTAAAAACACTGACAAAGGGTCGAGACAAAGTAAACAGGTAATTGGTTTTGTGAAAGTACATGTTTAAAACATTCTCAGACGGGGCACCTGGGTGGCTCAGTGGGTTGAAGCCTCTGCCTTCGGTACAGGTCATGATCTCAGGGTCCTGGGATCGAGCCCCACATCGAGCTCTCTGCTCGGCGGGAAGCCTGCTTCCCTCTCTGCATGCCTCTCTGCCTACTTGTGATCTCTTTCTCTCTGTCAGATAAGTGGATGAAATCTTTAAAAAAAAATAAATAAAATAAAACATTCCCAGATGACAATTAGATTTAAAACCTTAAGGAATGATTGGGGTGCTTGAGTGGCTCTATCGGTTAAACAACTGCCTTCAGCTCAGGTCATGATCCCAGGGTCCTGGGATCGAGCCCCACATTGGACTTCCTGCTCAGCAGGAAGCCTGCTTCTCCCTCTCCCACTTCCCCTGCTCATGTTCCCTTTCTCGCTGTCTCTCTGTAAAATAAATAATAAATGAAATCTTAAAAAAAATCCTTAAGGAACGAATGACTGTGTTTAATAATTTATCACATAATTCCTAGTCATTGAAAATACTTTTCAGAGTACCTGAGATTAATGTGAAGAAAAGACGTATACATATTTGAATGGATAAATGGATAGAGATAGGTAGATAGACTAGGCATGTGAATAGTTTCAGTTTGAAACAGACAGCATATATTTGAAAAAAAAATTTAAAAATTAGGATGTCAGGACAAAGTGGGTTTTCTCTTAAGTTTTAAGGTAGTAAGATAAAAGTGCAGAGTCTAGGGTAATATGGGATAGTTGTTAATACCTGATTTTGCCCAGGCCCACTTTGACACAAATATCTTTGAGAAACAACACACTTTTATATTTCATTAGTGACTATCCTAAGCCTCCCATATGACTATAAAAAGCCAACTTGAGATAATTAAATAATAGTAATTTGCTTATTTAAACCAATATCTTTAATTTTTATACATATACACATTGAAGCAGACTTTTAGATTAACACACATGTGATCATATGAATTCTTTTCAGTGTGTTTTATATTTTGTCCTTTTTATGCCTATATCTTTTCCTGTTGGTCTCCTCTCCTTCCCAGTGCCATTTCTTTTCTGCCTTTTACTGATCTATATAATAACCTTCTGTATATCCTTCTACATGTTTTTGTAAGCATATGCTTATTTATGATCAGGGACTTTTTTTTTAGTTAATGAAGATTTTTTTTTAAATGCATTAAACTAGACATATTTCCCCCATTTTGTTTATGTTCTTCATCTTTAGAGTAAGAAAGTTAATAGAAATCATTCCAACTCATTTATTCTAACTCATTCTTTTGAATGATTGCATGATACATCTTAATGCAGATGTATCAATGTAGCCTAAACAAATCTCCAATTTATTAAAATTCATTTTGTTTGAGGTCTGTGCTATATTAAACATTCTTTTCCATATGTTCTTTACATTTCTGCCTCTATATCCACAAGATGGATTGTCAGAGTTAACCAACACATTTATTTTTATATTTCGTGAGTATAAATTTATTTGCAAAACAGCTTTAGCTTTTGGGCAGGTGGATCAGGCAGGGAAGTAGCCATTCTCCCCTCATCCAGTTGTCACTTCTCATAGGGTCCTACCATGTCCAGTGTAGTTTGTGAAATTGCCATAGGACTTATTTCCATTTTACCTTACAGCATGTAAAAACAGAACATGAAGAGCTTCTGTGAGAGGTTTCCATGGGGAAGTCCTGAAAGTGGTACACGTCATTTTCTTTAGGACTTACTAGCTAAAATTTTCATCATTTGGCCACATATACCTTCAAGGAGGCTGAGAAATGTAAAGTAGTTATTGTATATGCAGGAAGAATCCCATGAGTATTTTTTTTCCTTAATATAGACTGGAATTTTATGAATCCATTTGATTTTCAGACTTCAACTTTCCTATTACGTTGTTTTAGTCAAGTAAAGTGATTTTCCCCCCTAATATCTATTAAATTATTGTATCTGGTTTTTAATTTTTTAATGATTTTATCTCTTTTAATTTTTGTTGTCTGAGTTGAGATATTCCTCATTATAGATCTTGGTAATGAACCATTTTCTTTAATTTAGTTACTTTTTTTTCCCTTTTAGTTCTATGGCATACACTCTAAGGTAATATCCCATAATCTCTGCCATCTGGTGTTCACATCCTGTATAATCCCTTCCCTTGAATATGGGCAGAACCCAAAACTTATTTCTGACCAATAGAATATGGCAGTGGTGATGGGATGTCACTTTCTGACTCTGAACAAAGAGCATGCCATCTTGGAGAGGTCCCATGACAGAAACCTGAAAACAACCTCCAGCTAACAGACAATATGCAGCTGGGATTCTCAGTCCTATACATGTGAGGAAATGAATTTTGACAGCAACTTGAGTTTGGCAATGGCTGAGTCTCCAGAGAATGCAGACCAGCCAATACTTTCATTGCATCCTTGTGAGACCCTGAACAGAAGATCCAGTTAAACATTACCTGTTATCCTGATCTCTGGAAAGTGAAGAAAATGAATGGGGTTGTTTTAAGCTGTCATGTTTCTATTGTTGCACAAGAGAAAGCTATCTGTGTAGATTGAAAAGCAAGCTTCTTTTGTTTCAGGGTGTTTCTCTCTGTTTCTTCTTTCTTTCCTTCCTTCCTTCTTTCCTTTCTCTTTTTCTTTTTGGTGCTATACTTGAAAGTTAAATAATTTATTTTAATTCATTTTACTCCTTTTTTAAGCTGAGGATTTTATGAGTCCTATTTCTCTAATCCTTCATTCTGATTGATTGAAAATAGTTCTTGCTGAACTTCTTCAGATGGCCACTATGCTCCTCTGTTGCTAGCATGTGGGTGCTAGACAAGGTGGCTGTAATACTTTAATTATTAATAATTAATAATTAAATACTTTAAGCAGGAATCCAGTTGGTATCCAAAGTAAGGTTCTCATTTCTGCCCCTCACCCGAGATCTGACAGGAGGGTAAGGTACTTGGTGAAAAGTACTGCATTAAGGTACTTGGAGAAAATATCTTTGCTCTATTATCTCCTTGTGACTCACAGATTCAAAGGGAGGCAACACCTCACCACCATTTAACTAATTCTTGCCTTTGGGGACCTTGAGGACTCAGAATAATCAATATTTACCTCCTATTATGGAGTCATCAGATGTCAGAAAATAAGAGATTTCTTCAGAATTAACTTCTTTTCAAGTCTCATTATTGAGATCCCATCCTGGTGGATGGACTCATGAATGGGTCTTTTCTTATATTCCTGATAGAATTCAAAGCATCACTTTCACCCTCAGATTCCAGTTGTCACTCAAAGAGGCAAGCCATATACAGTTCATAGTATAGGGAAACAAAGGTTACTCAAATGGCCATGTTTCCAGAATCTTCTTGTAATTGTAATTCTCAATATTTCATAGTTATAAATTTTCTTTATTTCCTACATTTTACACATATTATAAAAACAAAATTAAGCAAATAAGCCTGGATAAGAAATTAAAAGTTAACTTTTTCTAATATTAAGATTATTAATGTTAATATATTAGTATATGTATTTCATTTTCCATGTTATTTTACATTTCTTATAAATTCAGTCACACAATGTAGACTTTTTCTCACTTAACAATATACAGTGTATGTTATCACATATTAATAGTTGTTCTTAAATATATTATTTAATTTACTCTATGTGTGACACTTAAACAAATTTCACTTATTTATGTCATATCAATATTTTACATTATTAATAATACTATAATTAGGGGCGCCTGGGTGGCTCAGTGGGTTAAAGCCTCTGCCTTCGGCTCAGGTCATGATCCCAGCGTCCTGGGATAGAGTCCTACATCAGGCTCTCTGCTCAGCGGGGAGCCTGCTTCCCTCTCTCTCTGCCTGCCTCTCTGTCTACTTGTGATCTCTCTCTCTCTCTGTCAAATAAATAAATAAAATATTTTTTAAAAAATAATAATACTATAATTAATAGCTTTATAAATCCATCATTATTACCTTTTGCTTTACTTAGAAAAATTGCTAGAGATGGAATTGCTGGAGCAAAGTTATGTGCACAATTTAATGAGAAACAAAAAGCCTTTTATGATTAGGTTGGAAGAGTTGGAGGAGAAGTGGAGCTGAGATTGGAGAGGTAAGCAGAGGCCAGATTGTGATGGAATTACTGGGTTACAGTAAAAAGCCGGATTTCATTCTTAGGGTTTTATTGAATACCAGTAGAGTATGTGAGCAAGAGTCAACCTGGCTGTTACATGGAGGAGTACCTACAACAAGAAGACCTATTTGGAAGGTATTTCAACTAAGAAGTGATGGGGTAAAACATCCGCTTTCCAGGTATATTTCATGAGCATAGTTCTCTGATTGAAAAAGGTCTTAGGGGAAATAAAGAATGAAGAATGATGTATATACTGTGACCTAAACACTCAAAAGGCAAAAATACTGAACTCAAAAAGACTAAAATAGGCAGTATTTGGTTGGAAGGTTATGATTCAAGCATTTTATTTCACATTTGTAAATTTTGACATGACTTTAGATACATAAATGACAAATTGAACAGAACTTAATAGGAGAGGTCAGGTCTAGAGGTGTACATTTTGTAATCATATTTATATCCAAAATATAACATGGAGTCACAAAGGGAAGAAGTATAGGTAGGAAAGGAAGAAAAGCCAAAGACTGAAGTCTAGAGTAATCCAATATTTAGATGTGGGAAAGTGGGAGACAGCAAATGAAATTGAGAAAGAATGTCCAGGGGAGTGGGAAGAAAAAGAGGTGAGTATTTCTCTCAGATCAGGTGAAAAAAGATTGCTTCCATTGAAGAATGAACAGTTGAAAGATGTTTCAGGTGTATGGATCAGTTCTTGAAAGCCTTGATGAGAATGATTTTAGCTCAGTGATGGGAATAACTCTCATTAGAGTGTTTAATAGAAGATGAGACAGGGGAGACAGTGACATAGACATCTCTTTAAAAGAATTTTGTTATGAAAAGGAATAGAGAAAAAGGTAGTCAAAGGAAGAGGTTGAGGGGTCAGGGTATACTTTAAATAAAGGAAAACAATTTAATCATTTCCATCCTGCTGGGATGATTTGGACAAAGGATTATTAATAATGTAAGAGGGAGAAGAAATCACTTCTGGAGCTACACTCTACGGATATAAGAGAGGATATAGAACCCACTTATAAGTAGAACTGTTATCTGAGATTGGAGGAGCGGTAGCTCTTCTAAATTAGCAAGGTTTGTATTTGGGTGGTAGAAAAGATATGATAATTATCTTCCATTTTCTCAGAGAAGTGAAAATGAAGGTCACCTACTGAGTGGGTGCTAGAGGACAAAAAAGAGGTGAAATATTTCATCACAGTGTGCAGCAGAGCTAGTGGATAAGCTTCCGAAGACTAAAAAGAAGAGGGTTGGAGGCTAAAGACACACCTGAAATAGAAAGTCCTAACTTAAAAGTTATATCACAAAGTACAGTTGCATATTTTTTCCCAATGTTGTTAATTTTTATGTTGTTTTTAATTTGATTTTTATTCTGGATAATCTTTACAAGTAATTTTTTTTTTTGGTGCAAAAAGGTATAAATAAAGTAGTTCGTGAACTATCTATAATTTAGTACATGCTGTGAAATGGTATATTCTGTAGTTTTTAAAATCTATTTATACGTAATTCCTTTATTATGAAGTCATGAAACAAAAAAGAGCCCTTTACATATTACTAATGATCCGTATCTGAACTGTGTGGAACCTACTGACATATAAAGACTCTCTATGTCTGTGGAGACTTGGCAGACCACATAAGGAGTAGCCCTTCATATGATGCTCACATAGGAGCTATTGCTGCATGTATGTGAAATTCAGAGAATAAATACTTTATGATATAAGCTTAGATATCCTTCCTCTCCCTGATCCCCTATGTGGTAGAAATCAAAGTGGATAGATCTTGATATTAGTGAGGTGTTACAAAATAAGTATATTGTTTATCCTCTCTATATTTTATAAATAATTAATCTTAACAATCAAGGGAATTTAAGTGTGTGAGTGGTCATTATTAGCTTCCTAGTATTTATTAAATTCAGGCAGTATTTAAGTAGAAAGCAGGATTAGGAAAAACATTTGATTAGAGGAAATTCCACTTAGAAGCCTGAAGGAGCTTAGTGTGAGCAAAGGCATGTAGTTAAAAACTAGCAGAGCTTGTGGATACACAAAGGAAATCATTTGCATGACATAAATGGTCTGGAACAGTGGAGATAAAGTTTTAGTACCAGAGTTGTAATCTGGACTTTTCTTCTATCTCCTCTTGTGAACATGACTGGTTTCTTCATTTGTGAAATAGAGGGGCAGTAGTGAAAACAATGTTTAAGTTTTCTTACAGTTGGAAGGAGACAGGGAGGACTTTATTTATCCTAAATAATTTGAATAATCTCAGGAAGGTTGTTTCTAATTTTTTTTTTTTTTTGGTAAACAGGGTGTATTAAAAATTGATGTTGGTATATCTGTTAAAAGTGAATCATCGGAAACTTAGTTAACATTTATTACTTGAAAACAAAATTTTCTGCACCTGTAATTTTTACCTTTCTATCTCTGTGTGTGTGTGTGTGTGTGTGTGTGTGTGTGTACTTCTGCATTTCTGCATTTTATTCTCTTTCAGTGGCTTTGGTGATATATCAAGTTCTATATTTTGTTCTCTCCTGGTAGCTTGGTTGGTATGTCAAATTTAAGGACCAGCTACTCTTTGGTAAACCACTTGTCAATTCTAGGGGGAAAAAGGTTACTTTCATTGTATAAAAACTTGCTAAACATTAGAAACATATGGCTTTTAGTCAGAATACTAAATAACACGGAATGACATGCCTCTGACACATGGGATAGTAAAATAATAACTGTATTATGGTGATTGGGTTCCTGACTTCATCTATTGCCTTCAAATATCAGTTTACATTTTCTAGTATTTTTTGTAATTATTTAGAAATTGATATATTAATGGATTATTTCAAATATTGATAGATAATGCTCTCAGTAATTGGTATTTTCTAGAGTTATGATCAAACTACCAACATTTAAAAATAATATTCTGTGATTAAATATTTAATAAATAAAATCAATTGTATAATAATTAATATTTAGTGATTTGTTTGCTTAATTTATTATGTACTCTTTTTTTTATTATGTACTCTAATACTACTTTTATTTAACCATAAACAGAGAGCCAGTGTATCATTTTATTAAAAACACAAGTGTCTTTTCATATAGTATTTGCTCATGATAGCTTTATGTGAATCAAATATACATTTGGGCTCCTTTCTTAGGCAAGGTCAAATGCATACTCTGAGAATCAGAATATCACTCTAGTGGTGGATGCACGAAATGAGTCACCTATAGATTTCAAAATTAGGCACTTCTCTTTTCTTCTAGAGCTCTGTGCTTCAGAAACATAGTGGGTATTATGATTATATCCCCAAATTCCTCTTCCTCCAGTAGGTGTGAGTTTTGTGGGGACATTGATCTTTTGTCTTGTTTCAGGATGGACTTTGATTATTATATTATTATAATTGATTATTATACCTGAATTGAATATTATACCTGAACAATATTATTATTATTGATTATTATACCTGAATCAAATTATTCTCAGCTCCCTCCAGACAATGATTCTTTTCAGGTAATGTAAATTGTGGCAATTCCCTTGGCCAAAGGTATTAGTTCAAGAATGAATGTTTGGCAAGAAACAAGTCATTCCCAATGTTGGTTGCAAGAGTTTTCTGGGGAGTCAAGTTACTGACTCTGAAGAGTGAGTTGCAGAAAGTCAATACTCTCTTCCTCTGAGTCTTGAATGGAGGTGAAACCTAATGAATACAAGCAACACCAGAGGTGGGAAGAGTGAGAGAACTCTAGAAATGTTGAGCTGGAATCCCATGTGAACAACATCTGATCAATGCCTGCTGCTCTACATCTACATTTTAAGAGATTTTGAATTGAGTTATTTTACTTATAGCTTAAAGGATTTTAAGTGATTCAGAAATCTTTTTCTCTCTTTCTCAAATTTCTTTTTGTATTCTACTGTCTTACCACCAAGCTTAGAGTCATTAATATTTCTTGTTCCTCCTTTTTCACCTTAGAGGGAAAGTTCTGCAACATAGATACTTATTATATGGCTCCAAATATCAAATCATAATTTTTAGTCCATTACTTTATTATCTTGAATGAACTATAATTCTAGTAAATAAGGCAGGTTATAATTTTATGCAAAGGAACATAATATTAAATTTAAAAAAATGCATCTTATCAAATTCAAGATATAAAATTTTAGGTGAATCTTATATAATACTTTAAATTAAAAATATTTCTGCAAATTTTTTAGTGAATATTTATCAATAGGAATAGAAACATGGATGACCTAACCAAATATCTGAAAAACTATCCCAGATAACAGTCTTTTGGTAGTCTATAAACTGTTAAATCATTTTGCCTTTCTGATTTAAGAAGAAAGGGAAGGGAGAGCCATGGGTCGGAAATGGCGTACACTTGGCATAGCCTCTTAATTTTTGAATTGACTATTAAATTTCAATTAACTACCAAATTATGTTAATGTGTCATTTACCTGGATTAATTTTCATTTTTTAGGTATTTATTTTTTAATCCATTGCCTATAATTTGACTATGAATATGACTATTGAAATAGCTACTTATAATACCTATAATTTAATTGATAAAAATAAGAAAGGTTTTTATTTTTTTCCTGAGAATTTGATTACAATATTCTTTATTTTTATGTTTAAGCCAATTATTTTTGTTTCAATAAAAAATCATTCTCGTTCTTGGGGCACCTGTGTGACTGAGTGGGTTAAAGCCTTTGCCTTCGGCTCAGGTCATGATCTCAGGGTACTGGGATCGAGCCCCGCATCGGGTTCTCTGCTTGGTGGGGGGCCTGTTTCCTCCTCTCTGCCTACCTCTCTGCCTACTTGTGATCTCTCTCTGTCAAATAAATAAATAAATAAATAAATCTTTAAAAAAATCATTCTTGTTCTTAGTATGTAATTTAATAGCTTACATGTTTGGTTTTATTATTTACCATGTATTAGTTTCTATTTACCATGTATAATACATTTTTGCTTCATTCTCATGGATCTGCTTATTGGTTAAATTGCTCTTGAGTATACATTTCCTACATTTGTTAACATAGTGGAGTCTTAGCGTATTCTTCTATACTATGGGTGATCTCCTAGACACCCACTGATCCTCTCACCCCTACTTCAAGGTTTCAGTGAAGGTTGATCTTCTCCTTCTCCTCTACCCCTGCTATCTGTGGAAAACAGGCAAGAATACTTGATGGTAGAGTGGGGATGGCAGAAGATAGGTCAGTAGCTATAAGGACAGAGCAATAGTGGTGTCTGCGTGGCTCAGTTGTTAAACGTCTGCTTTCCGCTCAGGTCATGATCCCAGGGTCCTGGGATGGAGCCTCACATTGGGCTCCCTGCTTGACAGGAAGCCTGCTTCTCCTTCTCCCTCTCCCACTCCTCCTGCTTGTGTTCCCTCTCTCATTGTGCCTATCTCTGTCAAATAAATAAATAAAAACTTTAAAAAAAAGACAGAGCAATAGAACTTACCCCATCTGAACAACATAAATAACATAGAATGAGAAAAAAAAAATGAAAGACCAGAGTCTCAGAGATCAATGGAACAATAACAAAATAGTTAACATTCATGTAATTAGAATACAAAAAAGAGAAGAGAGTATTTAAAGAAAATATGGCTAAAATTTTCAAATATGGTAAAAGACAAATATACAGAACTGTAGAACTGGGAATTATTTTTTTTTTTTGCCTCTATTTTCCTAGGTTATTTGACTACAGCCTTGAAAGTTAAGCTAACATAAGACAGATTAAAGGGAGAAAGGAATACAAATTTACTTGATGTTAATTTTTATGGGATACAGAGACTTCCCTGGAAAAGAGAAGATTCAAAGAAGTCAATAGGCCGAGAGCCTCCGTACAATTTTTAAAATAGAGTGATAAATTGTAAAGATGTGATAGACAAAGGAAAGAGGTATTCGGGCTTCTAGAGGTTGTAAGCTGTGAGTAGATATATGAAGGAAATTAATGCAAGATAAGAGCTATCTTAGCAAGGTTAATTTGTGTAGATCTATCCTGGTGCCAACTTTTTGTTTTCTTTATGACCATAAAGTTTCCCTGAGAGAGAGATTTGTGGCAGTTCTTATTTTTCGGAAGTTTCTGCTTTTCACAAGGAAGCTTCGGGAGGGCTTCCATCAACATCTGCTGAATCTCAAAATTCTATGTCTCAAAATAATTCTTATACCAAAGTAGCATATTTTGGGTGGCATACTCAGAATCAAGTAGATGAGTGGACCCCAAAAAGGAAAAATACAAAGAAATTCATGATGATCGATCATAATTAATCTTCTGAAAAATAAACCCCAAAATAATTGAATATATCTCAAGAGAAATGGCACATTAATTATAGGGAAACACCAATCTGAATATTAGTACATAATTCATCTGAAACCATGGAGACCGAAAGAAAGTACCCATATATGTTTTTTGTTGTTGTTTGTAAGCTATTTATTCTCCTACATAATATAAACATATAACGGGATTTCAAAAACAAAAACAAGCAAAAACAAAACAAAATAGACTGATTTAAAAACGAAGGACTTCAAGAGACAATTCTGCAAAAAAAAAAAAAAAATGTATAAGTAGCCAACAGGTATATGAAAAGATACTCAATGTCACTAATCTTCAGAGAAATACAAACCAAAACCATAAAGAGATATCACCACACACCTGTTAGGATGGTCTTTATCCAAAAATGAAAAGTAACAAGTGAGTGGTGAGATTGGAACCCTTGTACACTGTTGGTAGAATTGCAAAATTATGTAGCTGCAGTGGAAAATATTCTGGAGATTTCTCAAAAAAATAAAAATAAAATACTATATGGCTCAAGTCCGGGTGTTTTTCTAAAAAAAAAAAAAAAATGAAATCATGACCTCAAAGAATCATCAGCACTCCCATGCTAATTATAATACTATTCACAATCACTCAGATGAAAGTAACAGTATATTTTAAGTGTTGAAAGAGTAAAACTGAATTCTATACAGCAAAAATATCTCTGATATAAAGAAGTAATCAGGACATTCTCAGCAGAAGTAAAACTAAGAGAACTTGTTATTAATAAACCTGCCCTTAAAGAGTGGCTAAAGGAAGTTCTATAAGCAGAAAAGGAACAGTAATAGAAGAGTTAGAACTTCAGAAATGGAAGAAAACATTGGAATAAATAAGAATAGGAATAACTATAACAGATTTTTAAAAATTTATTAAATGGCATTGTATGATTGAAGCAAAAATTATAGCAGCAGCAGATCTGATGTTGACTATATGCAGAAGAGATATTTAAGAAAAGTATATTTAAAGTGTGGAGAGTATAAAAAGACCTAAATGGAAGATTTCCAGTCTTCACTTGAAGGAATAAACCATCAATATCAATAGGCAGTAATAATTTACATAATGTATATTGTAATACCTACAGCAACAACTATGATGACTATTTAAAGCAGTATATTAAAAAGGCAACATAAATAAATCAAGACTCAACCCTAAATAATATCCAAGTAACCCAAAAGAAAGTAAGAAAGAGAAACAGAAAAACAAGAAACAGAGGAGATATAAGCAAAAAGTACATACCAAGATTTCAGATTAAAGTCCTCACATTAATGTAAATAGTCTAAATACACCAATTAAAAGATGGATTCATCAAAGTGGATTAAAGAAAACAAAACAAAACACCATCAATTATATGCTGTATACAAGAAAATTGCCTAAAATAAAGTTATACAGTTAGGGTAAAAGTTAATGGATGGAAACTATACCATGAAAGTATTAATTTAAAAAACATAAATGACTACATTAATATCAGGTAGACTTAGACTAAAGAAAATTACTAGAGACAATGAGGACAATTACCTAATGATAAAATAGTCAATGAAGAAAATAGAGCAATATTAAATGTGTATGCATTGAATGAAAGAGATGGAAAAGAAATGAAGCAAAAAAAATTGACAGAACTAAAAGGAGAAAGAATAATGCATAGTTAAACATGGGAATGCCATAAACTCACTCAACAGTTAATGGATCTACTTGGATCTACTGGACAGAAAATCTCACAGATAAGGATAGCACAATACCAACAGAATCAAATTAGCCTTTGGAGAATCCTCCACCCAGCAACAGTAGAATATACATTTTTTCTCAAGTGCCCATGGAAAATTCACTAATATTGAGATCATATGGTTGTGCACAAAGCAATCTCAATCAAGTTTTGAAATATTTAAGTTATACAGAGTATATTCTCTGACACTAATGGTATCAAACCAGAAATCAATAGAAAGGTAACAGGAAAATCGTGTCACTTGAAAATAAACTACACCCTTCTAAATAATCCATGGATCAAAGAAGAACTCTCAAAGAAACTTTTAGAAGCATATGGAAGTGAGGCACCTTGGTGGCCCAGTCAGTAAAGCATCTGACTCTTGATTTTGGCTCAGGTCATGATCTCATGGTCCTGGAATTAAGCCTTACCTCAAGCTCTATGCTTAGCTGGGAGTCTGCTAGAGATTTGTTCTTTCTCTTTCTTTCTCTCCCTCTGCCCCTTTCCAAACTTGTGGTCTCACTCTGTCTCTAGAAGAAATAAATTTTTAAAATAAATAAATCTTTAATATAAATAAATAAATACACATTGAACTGAATGAAAATTAATACACAACATAGCAAAAGATGTGGGATTCAACTAAGGCAGTGCTGAGAGGGAAATTTATAGCATCAAATGCTTACATTAGAAAAAAGAAAAGATTTTGAATAGTTAATATCAATTCTTACCTCAATAAACTAAGAAGAACAAATTAATCCAAAATTAATAGGAAGAAGGAGATAATAAAGGAAAAGCCAAAATGAAAAAAAAAATTGAAAACAGGAAAACAATAGAAAATGAATGAAATAAAGAGTTATTTCTTAAAATCAATAACATTGATAAACCTCTAGCAAGATTGGCAAAGATAAAAAGGGATAAGACAAACTCACCATTATTAAGAATAAAATCTGGGATATCACTACAGGTCCTGTAGCCATTAAAAAGTTAAAGAAATACTTAAGACAACTTTGCTGTGATAAACTTTTCAACTTAGAAGAAATGGACCAATTCCTCAAAAACCATACTCTATCAATATTCAACCAAAATGAAATAGAAAAGTTAAATAATGCTAACTGTAAAAAAAGTTGAATTTATCATTTAAAAACTCCTGAAAAAGCAGTCTCCAGCTCCAGATGATTTTACTGGAGAATTCTACTTAAAATTTAAATAATTAATACCAATTTTACAAAAATATCTTCCATAAAAGAGAAGACCAAGAAACATTTCTCAATTCATTTTATGAGACTTGCATTACCCAGGCATGCAAACTAGACAGAGTACAAAACAAGAAACCTACAGATCAATACTTGTCATGAAATTAGATATAAAACTCTTCAACAAAACATCCAGTAATCCAGTAATGCATTAACATATTCTTAATAATATTCTTAACAAAAGAAGATATTCTTTTGTCCTCAGTCATGTATGTAGGTACTATTATTATCTCAATTTTCCATGTGGAAAATGGGGCCCAGAGAACTGAAATAACTTGCCCATATCTACAAACTTGAAAATGGCAGAAACTGAATTTCAGCCTAGGTTGTCTAACCCCAACCAATGCCTGTCTTCTTAACAATTACAGTAATACTATAAATTCCTTATTTTCCTGCTGAAATTTCCAGTTGCCAAAAAAAAAGAAAAAAAATTGTTTTTTTTTCTTCTTTAGTTGTAAAAACCTAATGTTAGCATACTGATATTCACTTAAAAGATTATATTTTTGGTCCTAGGTGTAGCCTTGTTACTAAGTGATTACAAACGGTATTTAAGCAAAATTGTTCTGAGGGATTTCAAGGTAAGCTCCTTAAAGTGCTTTGGCTTGTGCTTCATCTTCTTTCCTTCCTCCCACTACTGGTTAGTCTGATATGATGACTGAGTCCCCAGTAACTCTGGTGGACTATGAGGTTAATTGAGAATTGTTGCTGCATATTGCGGATGGTAGAACAGGGGTTTAGAGACTGTTTCTTAGAAGACAGTGTGGAGTTCTATATATATTATTGGATGTCCTATTTTCAAATTCTGTTATGAAAGAAATAAATATCTGTTTAAACTATGGTTATTTTGGGTTTTTAGATATATGAAGTCTAACTTAGTCTTAACTGGTGATGCTACTGTATTCTTCTAATTAATTCTAATACAGATAATAAAAAGCCATCATCGTATTATTTATATTCAATTCTGCTGATGTTAGAAATATAGACATAATTCTCTTGCTATTTATCTATATCCAATTTGATATTTTTATTTCCCCTGAAAGAAATGAAATATTTTTGAGATTGTTATTTCACAAATCTACTATCTTTTTACTATTATTTTAAAGATTGACATTTATAGATGTTTTTAATTAAATTTTGCAGGATTGATACTTGTCAGGCTGTAGACAAAAATATTTCCTTCAGGCTTCTCATTACTGGTGTTACCAATAAAGTTGCTTTGCCTGCAGCCTGCTTCTGCAGACTGATTTATGACTGCCAGCACTTGATAAACTCAGAGAGCAGACTGAACTTGTCAGTGAGGATATCATATAAGTCTAACTTTGACATGTGAGAGTTGTCAAATGACATAGTATTCTGTGTGACTCTTTGGCCACCTCATTATTTTTCTCTCATTGTAATAATATTGGTCTTTCTTTTAGTTCATTTTCATTAAGTTACAGGAGGTAATTATATGTTTCCTTATGTCAATTTCCTGGGATATTTTCTGTAAGACTCAATATTTAGGAAAAATGTATCAGAATAACATAAAGATACTGACGTTGACTAGTTAACTGACATTAACTGACATTAACTGACATTAAACTAGTAAGTGTTTTCCCCTCTAGGTAGAGAGATTGAATATTATACAAATTTTGAAGTTAAAGAGCTCTTCCATATATTTTTGCTGGTTAATTAGTTATTAAAGATATTTATAATGATATAACATCAGTCTATTACACTAATGAATATTTTATTATTAATAACTGAAAAATTATAAATTAGTCTTCTGATGATGTCTAGATATAAAATATACACTGTTCGGGAAAATATAGGACAGAATTGAGTGCTTCACATATATAAACAGCTATGACAATTCAGGTGGATTATGTAGGATCATATAGTTGTTAATCTTCTTCCCCGCCAAAAATCTAAAAAGCCCGAATTCCGGCTCCAGTAATTATTAAAATGCAATGAAGATGCCTGAATGTATTTCCTATTTGAGCTTATAAAATATGCAGGCAGATAGTTGCTTAGGCCATTTGCCAGTGTGTAGAGAGATGACCCATTTCTCTCATCAGAGGTACTGTGCTCTGAATTTTGGTGCCCTTCCCCCATCCCCAATTCATAATTTGAAATCTTGAACTCTAAAGAAGATGATATTAGGAGTTAGGGGCTTTGGGAGGTGCTTAGGTCTTGAGGGCAGAGCCTCCATGGAATGAGATTAGTGTTCCTTTAAAAAAGTTTGTTGTTGTTGTTTTTAACTTGCCTTGCCTCTTGTAACATAGGAGGACACAGTGAGAAAGCACTGGCTACAAAAAAGAAGGAAAGCTTTCACCAGAACATAACCAAGTTGATGCCTTCAGCTTGGACTTTTCAGCTTCAGAATGTGTGAAATACTTTTCTGTTATGTATAAGCCACCCAGCCTGTAGCAATTTGTTATAGCATCCTGAATAGACAGAGATGAGAGAAAACCACCAATGTGATAAGAATTAGTGCCCATCATCACTAGGCAATAAATGCTTGAGAATAGCTGTGGATAATAATCCCCAGAAAAAGGTTTTGGGTACATTGCTGGCTTTTTTGACCATTTTGAGAGGTGACAAATGGTTGTTAACTGAAATGCACATCTCTTCCTATCTTGTAACACAAATATCCTTAGAGAATACTATTAAAAGTTTGAAACAGCAGATTCTCTGTCTATTCATCTTGCAATGATTTGACACAAAACCGAAGAGGGAAGTAAGACATAATATTACCTGAATGTACCACATTCCTTTCACCCTCAGAGCAGTTGTCTCACTGAAAATTGGAACAAACAACTGAAACACTTGTTACATAAACAGTGAAAAAGAAAGTCTCAAGTGTTGGCTTAATTGTTTAGCTCATCTTGTTTCTATAATGAATATGAGGGGAAGTAAAGTGTGGACTTCAGGTTTTTGGATTGAGGAGTGGGAAGAAGGTGGTGGGGGAAGAATGCAAATACACAAATTTATATGCCCAGCCTCCCATAAAATATTTCTTTCATTTTGTCCAATTTAGTGGGACTAGGTCTATCTTTAAACTTACACATATCCATAGAAGGTTCTATAGATTTATAAATGGCGATATGTACACCATTACGTGTGATATAAAATTGGTATCATCAAACTTTCTAAAGGTACATCAGAGGGGTCATAACTTTATTTCATGTACCAATTTACAGGTAGTTGTGAAAATGGCTCCAATAATCAGTGATAGGAATGATGTGGTGATTTCTTCACCTGCCAAATTCTGTGACATCTCCTCAAGGGTGGGGTCAAGGAGAAGTGTTAAGGATACTGTTACTGTTACTCTAGGCTCTATGGTTGAACACTATGTCAGGAATGGATAACATGACCATAGGGTAAGGATGTCTGTGAAATAAACAATAAATACAAATGAGGACATCATAGAAAACAGAAGTTCCCTTACACATGGGCCTCAATTTTAGGAGCAGTGCAATAACATATAACCATGAGAGTAACTTAGAACAAAAGAATTATTATAGACTTAGTTATCTTTTTCAGATATTGTGCTGACTAAATGCCAGTACAGGGAGAAACCTCTGTTTTTCCCATAGAAAAGGATATTAGCTCTACCTAAACTCTCCACTTGGATAACTTTGTGAAAAGAAGTAATGCAATCCTCCCACTGATTCTTCCTACAGGTTGACTACAGCACTCCATTTTACGGTTTATAGGGTATGTTTACAATTCTAGATTTTTCCCAGATGACTAAGAAAAATACTACCAACATACAAGATAGAAAGTGCCAAGCAACATTGCTTTAGCTTTTGTGCTCTATGTGGCTGTAAATCAAACTGGTATACTGCAAAGGTATCTGCTTGAGTATAATGTGAAGCAGACTGTGGTTACCTGTGGCATGTAGGAACTGGAATTGCTCTTTTCATATAAGAATAAGTATGGGGATGAAACACATTTAAGGAAATCCAAAATGAAAACTTAAAAGCCTAAGAGAGGGAAATTTGGGCATGTTTTGTTAACCTTTGTTATCAGTAAACTCTTCTCTGGAGCTTTAAATCTGTGGCTTGGTGACCCAATATTAGTGATGAATCCTCTCTCAAAGCATGCAAAGAATATTTATAGGCAGTTTCATGGCATACTTAAATGGAGATGCATTGGGGAGTTGAATGTAGATAATTGACAGTCTAGTGAGAAATAAAATAGTTTAGGGCACAGATTATTTTCCCCAATAGCACTGACCAAGTAAATGTTCAGTTGCACAACATATGTGATCCTTAACCAATGTGGGATTTTAGGCATAGTTTTGGTTACTAAATCAGGCCAAAATCCAGAGCGCTCATCACCACGATACAAATGACCACTACTAGAGCACTGTAAGGAACTCTCTTCCAGGACCCTGAGCCCCAGCTAGAAATCAGACTGAGAGTAAGGGAGGGGCAATAAAGCTTGAGGTGAATATCCTAACTAATTAATTATCTGAAAAGAACACTATGCCAACAACATTGGGAGATGCCTTGCACTTTCACTCAGTGAAGAAACATGGATGTTCTAATTACTATATTATCTGATGTTTTTAGGTGTTATTGTCCAGGCTAAGAAGTTGCATACATACATACATACAGCATGGGAAGACTAAGTTTTTGCAGAATAACACTGAAGTGTGGCCTAAATATATTTCTTGTGGTCAACATACAGTTGAGTTCTGTTTTTAATTTACTATTAACATCTAAGTCTTTAAATTAGTGTATTTAGGGGCACCTGAGTGTTTCAGTCAGTTGAATAACCTACTCTTGCTTTCAGCTCATGTCACGATCTCAAGGCTGGTGGGATCAAGCCCCATATCTGGCTCTGTGTTCAGCGGGAAGTCTATTTGAAGGTTTTCTCTCTCTGCCTCTCCTCTCACTCTACAGGCATAGTCACTCCTCTCTCTAAAATAAATAAATAAATCTTTTAAATAAATAAATAAGTAAGCAAATAACGTGGTGTATTTAGACCACCGGTGTTTAAACTGAGCAGTGACACGGCTGCCTTAGTATCTATCATACTTGTCCCTCTAATTTCTCCCCTTATTTTTACTTTCACTTTGTCTCTCATATGTTTTCTGGTTTTATTTATTTACTTATTTAATTTATATTTATATTTTTATTTATTTTTTAAATATTTTATTTATTTATTTGACAGAGAGAGAGAGATCACAAGTAGGCAGAGAGGTAGGCAGAGAAAGAGGGAGAAGCAGGCTCCCTGCTGAGCAGAAAGCCCAATGTAGGACTTGATCCCAGGACCCTAAGATCATGACCTGAGCTGAAGGCAGAGGCTTTAACCCACTGAACCACCCAGGTGCCCCTGTTTTCTGGTTTTAATCAAGCATTTTATATGATTTCATTTATTTATTTTCCCCTCTTAGAACATAAATTGTCTTTTTTTTTTTTCTTTTTAGTGGTTATCTTTAGTCCGTTATATACAAAACAATACTACATTGGAGCACCTGGCTCTCTAGGTCAGTAGAGCATGCAACTCTTGATCTCGAGGTTGTAAATTGAAGTCCTATGTATGTCGGACACAAAGATTACTTAAAAATAAAACCTTAAAGAAACACACAAAAACAAATAACACTATACCGCTTCTTCATTGGCACTGAATTGCCTTGTAAAAGAGTACTTACGATTCTTCCTTCTAATCCCTGTAACATTTCTGCCATTCCTTTCTGCATCATGATCACCTATACTCACCAAATATTTCATTGTTATTACTTTAAATAAACTGTTACCCATTAAGTCATTTAAGAAATATATTTTATTTATTCATTCTCTAAAGCTTTTCCTTCATATAAATCTGAGTTTCTGATCAATATAATTTTCCTTCTTTCTGAAGAATTTCTTTCAATATTTCTTATAAAGAAGGTCTATTGGCAACAAAATTTTCTCAATTTTTGTTTGTCTGAGAAAGTCTCTATTTCTCCTTCACATTTTTTTAAAAGATTTTAGTTATTTATTTGACAGAAAGAGAGAGATCACAAGTAGGCAGAGAGGCAGGCAGAGAGACGGGAAAGCAGGCTCCCCGCTGAGCAGAGAGCCTGATATGGGCCTTGATCCCAGAACCCTGAGATCATGACTTGAGCCAAAGGCAGAGGCTTTAACCCACTGAGCCACCCAGGCACCCTCTTCATCACTTTTGAAAGATAATTTCACAGGGTAAGAATTGTAGGTTGGTTGGTTTTTCTTTCACCATTCCATTTTTTTTTCTTGCTTTCATAGTTTCTGTAAAGAAATTGGTTATAATTCTTTTTTTTTAAAGATTTATTTATTTATTTATTAGAGATTGAGAGAGACTGAGAATGAGAGGGGAGAAGGTCAGAGGGAGAAGCAGACTTCCCGCAGAGCCGGGAGTCCGATATGGGACTCGATCCCGGGACTCCGGGATCATGACCTGAGCCGCAGGCAGTCGTTCAACCAACTGAGCCACCCAGGCGCCCGGTTATAATTCTTATTCTTATTCTTCTGTAGGTGAAATTCACTCCCCTCCACCCCCTGAAACTGACTTCTTTTAAGGTTTTTCTCTTGGTCTTTGATTTCTGCAGTTTGGATATGTATGCCTCGGTATACATTTTAACCTCTAGCTATTTGCTAATTACGGTTAGGTTTTCCTTCCCTGGTACTGTTTCCAGGAACAGTTTGTGCTCCGGAACTTCGGCTTGGGTAAGTTGTGATCCTTTGTGTCAGCCTGTCTGTCTTTCCAATTTGGGGGGGCAGTGGTTTGTCCTCTGATTTCAATTGTCTGATGCATCTAAAAAAAGTCATTGATTTTCAGTTGGTTCAGTTTTTGTTTTTTTTGTTTTTTGTTTTTTCCCTTAATGTGAGGATAGGAGCAATGACTTTCAAACTCTGTAAATGACAGATCAGAAACTGGAAGTTACTTAAAAAAAAAGAAACTGGAAGTTACTCTAAACCATTTTTAATATCTTATTCGCTTGACTTTATTCTACCTTATAACTCATGAAAGCTATTATAAGATTCTATTTTAGGGAATTTGAATGAACTCTTCTAATAGCAACCAGGAGGATAAATTTTCTCCCAAAACTTCTTTTATCTTATTTTGTCTTTTTTTTAAAGATTTTTTTTTATTTATTTGACAGAGAGATCACAAGTAGGCAGAGAGGCAGGCAGAGAGAGAGGGAGAAGCAGGCTCCCTGTTCAGCGGACAGCCTGATGTGGGGCTCCATCCCAGGACCCTGAGACCATGGCCTGAGCTGAAGGCAGAGGCTTTAACCCCCTGAGCCACCCAGGCGCACCTTTATTTTGTCTTTCAAAGACATACATATGTGTGACACTGATGTATGTTGTTAATATTGGTTGTGTTTATATGATGTATCCTTAGAATGTCAAATAATTGTCAATAGCTCAGTCATTTTTTATTGTATAGTTTTAAGTATTTATAAGATAAAATATTCTTAGGTACAAAACCTGGTCTGAAAACTTGTTTATTTATGCATATATTTAGAGATATATAGACAATTGTCACTATTAATTTTTATAGTCCACTAGAGGTTTTTTTTTTTAAAGATTTTATTTATTTATTTGAGAGAGAGAGCATGAGAGGAGAGAAGGTCAGAGGAAGAAGCAGACTCCCCGCGGAGCTGGGAGCCCGATGTGGGACTGGATCCCGGAACTCAAGGATCATGACCTGAGTCGAAGGCAGTTGCCCAACCAACTGAGCCACCCAAGCACCCAGTCCACTAGAGTTTTGAGCTGAGATTCTAAAGTTGATTATGGGACTCTAATTCATGTGTGGAGGAACTAAGACCAGAAGGTTAAATTTAGCCCCTCACTTGTCTTTATAAATAAAGTTTTTTATTAGATCACAACCACAAATTCATTTGTTTTCATACTGTCCATGGCTGTTTTTGCACTACAGTGGTAGAGCTGAGTAGTCACAATATAGCCTATATGTTCCACAAAGTCTAAAATATTTACACTCTGACCCTTTACAAAAAAAGATTCCAACTCATGTTCTAAAATATAGCAGAGATTTTGAGTTTTTTCTATAAACATATATTTAACAAGTAAGACATTTGTAGAGGTAAATTTTCTTTGGTTTTAAAATCTTTTTAGGTGTGTGTATATTTGTTATAAGTAATCAATATTTCGATACCTATAAGGTGGTCATTTAAAAGTGAAAAAATATATTTATATTACTGAATAGAACAACAATTCATTTAAGAATATAAAGTATGGAAATAGAAATGAAATATTTTTGTGGGTTTCCCTTCTTATTAATTTTTTAAATTTAAATTCAATTAGCCTTTAGTTTTTGATATAGTAGTCAGTGATTCATTCCTTGTATATTAAGACTGAGTGATCATTATATCATGTGTCCTCTTTATTGCCCATCACTGAATTACCCTATCCCCCCATTCATCTCCCTTTCCAAGACCCTCGGTTTAAATTTTTTGTGATAAATTACATGCCTTCTTGTCACCTCTGCTACCTCCTTGTATTATTGTTATGTTGGTACCTCCCAGTCTGTCATTCCTCTTCGTTAATTAATAACTTTTTCATCTGACCTAACACCTTTCCTTTCATATTGTCTGTCACTATTCCTTTGGACTTCAAACATGTTTATAGCTAATACTCTCATTCACTCCATCTCCTCATCACCAATGTGTTTTCCTTTGCTTGTATAGCAACTGCCCCCATTTCCATGTCATACCATTAACCTCATCACCACCAACACCCAGCCTCACCACCTCTTTTTCTTATTCTATAACCTTGTTTTGTTGTTAAATTCTCCCTGACCAGCTTTTATTTCATGGTAGTTTTCTATAATTTCTTTTTTGCAGACATCATTAGCTCCCTTATTTCTTCTTCCTATTAAATTCCTGTGATAGAAAATGAACACGATTGATTGATTGATTATGTTTGCCACCATACGGTACATCATTAGTTGTTGATGTATTTGTTCCATGATTCACTGTTTGCATATTACACCCAATGCTTCATGTAATCTGTGCCCTCAATACCCACCACCCAGATCACCCACTCCCCCAACCCCCTCACTTCTGAAATACTATCGATTCTCACATGGATCGATAAACCTGTGGCCAGACTTATCCAAAGAAAAGAGAAAGGACCCATATTAATAAAATTATGAATGAAAGGGGAGAAAATGACTAACACCGAGGAAATAAACACAATTATCAGAAATTATTAAAAAAAAGAAATTATTATCAACAGCTACATGATAATAAATTAAGCAACCTGGAAAAAATGGATGCATTCCTGGAAACCTATAAACTACCAAGACTGAAAAAGGAAGAAATTGACAGCCTAAATAGACCCATAACCAGTAATGAGATTGAAGCAATGATCAAAATCCTCCCAAGAAACAAGAGTCCAGGGCCTGATAGATTCCCTGGGGAATTCTACCAAAAATTCAAAGAAGAAATAATATCTATTATCCTGAAGCTGTTTATTTATTTATTTATTTATTTATATTTTCAAGATTATATTATTTTCATTTATTTATTTATATTATTTATATATATTTCTTTTTTTTTAAAGATTTTATTCATTTATTTAACAGAGAGAGAGAACACAAGCAGGCAGAGAGGCAGGCAGAGGCGGAGAGAGGAGCAGGCTCCCTGTGGAGCAAGGAGCCCGATGCAGGACTCGATCCCAAGATGCCAGGTTCATGACCTGAGCCAAAGGCAGCTGCTTAACCCACTGAGCCACCCAGGCATCCCTATTAGTTACATATATTTCAAAGATTTTACCTATTTATTTGTCAGACACAGTGAGACAGGAAACACAAACAGGGGGAGTGGGAGAAGAAGAAGTAGGCTTCCCATCCAGCAGGGCGCCAGATGTGGAGCTCCATCCCAGGACCTGGGATCATGACTTGAGCTGAAGGCAGCCACTTAATGACTGAGCCACCCAGGTGCTATTTAAATAAATAGAAATAGTATTTAAATAATATTTAATATTCTTTACTATTTAGTATTTAAATAGTATTTAAAGAAATAGAAACAGAAGGAAAACTTCCAGCATTGCCTTGATTCCAAAAGCAGACAAAGACCCCCATCAAAAAGGAGAATTACAGACCAATATTCCTGATGAATACAGATGCCAAAATTCTCAACAAAATCCTAGCTAATAACATTAAAAAGATGTTATCTTAACATTAAAAGGATTATCCATCATGACCAAGTGGGATTCATCCCTCAGTCATTCGACTTTTGACACCACACATTTTTCTAACTACTTGTTCATCTCTCTATTTACTAGAAGAACAAAAGAATGTGTTATTGATAAATATTTATTTATATATACTTATATATGTATTTATACTTATAAGACAGTATGGACACTGTCTTTATTTCTTCACCACACATTCTCTTCTCAGCCCTTCCCTGTCAGGCTTTGGGTCTGGATCTTACCACTGGGTACTCAAATCCAGTGCCTACACAGCTGCTTTTCAGTATTTGACACAGTTGATCATGTTTTCCCTCTTGGACTCTTTTTCCTTTGGGATTTTTTCTGTTTTACCAAAATTAATGTTCAGTGTTTCCATCTAAAATATTTCGCTATTAACTTCATTTCTCTTTTTTTCCTTTTTCTTTATCTTCCTTTTCTTCTTGTCTTCAAAATGTTATGAAACTTGCACTCAGGGTCTCTTATGTTATATGGCTACCTGTTTTCTCTACTATCTCAGCTCTTTCGCAGCTTTAAATACACCTGCCTACATATCAATGAATCTCAAATATCTTCCTTCACCCTGACTTGGCTCCATCACCCTAGACTCATCTATCAGACTGTGCCTTTGACATTTCCATTTGGATGTGAAGTAGGCATTTCAAATTTTACAAGCTCAAAATAGAACTTTCCCAACTGTGTTTCTTAAACCCCAAATGTTGAATTAATACCTCAGTACTCATTGATTTCTTCTTCTATATCCAGTGCCCAGATTCAGTCCATCAGCAAGTCTTATTTATTTCATGCCTAAAATATATCCTGAATCTGGCCATTTCTCACCACCTCCACATTTATCTCCTTTATTGAGTCACCATCCTCTGTCATTTGACTAATTGCATCTTTGTCTAACTACTTACATTCTAGTTCCTTAAAATGTGTTTTTCACATAGCAATCAATAGATTTTTTTTTGATGTAACCATGCCATACCCGTGCTTAAAACTCTGTGACTTTTTATCCCAAATTTATCTTTGCCTAAAGGTGTCTGCAAGATTTGACCTGTGGTTGTATCTCTAACATTTCTCTCCTTAATTTACAATGTTCTGGCCTGACTAACTTACTTTTGGGCACTTGAGTACATTATGTTCAGTCTAGCTCACTGGGTGTTCCTTCTCTCCAGACAGCTCTCTTTGATTTTTATAGCCCTTGTTTATTTTCTTTTGGAAAGGCCTTACCTGGCAGACTAATGAAAGAAGCCACTCAGTTACTTTTTCATAATCTTATTTAATTTTCTGTCTCTTTTAGGAAACTAATCCCATTAGCATGGTAAGCTTCATGAGAAAATGAGTTATATGTATATTGTTTCTACATCAGTGCCTAGGGCAATGCCTGGCACTGGCTATATGTTAATCAGGTGAATGAAGTGACAGACTATTGAGTGATGAAAGGAGTTCCATGTGATGATAGGGAAATATCTAAAGAAATTGTGGTCCTACCTGATAAGAGGAAGAAAAACATTTTAGAACAGAATAAGAAGAAAATAAATTTATCAAATTCAACCAATGAATGAGGGATTTTAGTTGATAGGTTCCAGATTAAACCAGATCAATCTGCAGGCCCTGTGATCTTTAGTAAATGATGGTTTTGTTCTCTTGACTTCAGTGCTTCATATTCTCAGTGAATGTCTTGGGCAAGAATTGAGACTATTGTCCTGGCCAAATACCTCCATGGTTGATATAAAAATACTGAAAAAAAGAATGATTATTTATTTGGAATGATGCAATTTTTAATAGGTAAGCATATTAAATATGAATTCCAGAATAATGAATTAAATATTAAAAGTTAAGAAAATCAAACCCATTTTCTGAATATTTTTGTGTTAATTTAGAACAACTATGTATATTTAATATTGTTGTATTTATCACACTTAAAAGAACCTATCAGAGACCTAATAGATAAACCTTAGTTTTCTGTTTCAAATGTATAGAGACTAACTACCTTTTTATGATTGAAAGGCACAAAGGAATTCTCACTAAGATTTTAAGCAATACTTAGAGCTTAAAATTATTTAAAAGAGCTTAAAATTTATCAGCTTTAGGAGCTTAACTCAATTAGATTTATAGGACTTATTTAATAATGAAACATTTTGTTAGACAAGTAAGTACTTAGATAATTGGGCATGTTAAATTTATAATGTTTACATTGTATAGGGGTTTTTAATTATCTAAGATATAAAAGCCTTGTAAATGACTTGATAAAAGGTATTATGTTTACAAACATTTGTTACAAATGTTTACAAATATTTGTAAACTGAACTTAATGACTTAAATTTGTTTTTTTTTTCACTTGTACTCCAACAAATTTAAGAAAATAAATAACAATTAAAAAGTAAGTCTTTACTATATAAAGAAGCCACCCTAGTGAACTTAGAAATGCTCATATTCTTGGGCGCCTGAGTGGTTCAGTTGTTAAGCAACTGCCTTCAGCTCAGATCATGATCCTGGAGTCCCTGGATTGAGTCCCACATCGGGCTCCCTCCTCAGCGGGGAGTCTGCTTCTCCATCTGACCTCTTCCTCTCTCTCATTCTCTCTCTCTCTCTCAAATAAATAAATAAATAAAATCTTAAAAAAAAAGAAATGCTCATATTCTCATGTACATTATCTAACATTTTCATCTCATTGGATCTTTATGAATCAGCCTCTGTGAGATGGATATTCAAGTCTTCCATTTCCTATTCTAAGGTGCAGTACATGAAAACAGCATAATCAATAAACTATACTTTGTGTCATCTGTGGGTCTTCCCAGTCTTCTGCCTGCAATGATTTGCTTATCCTTTACCTCTCTTCTTTGGCTAATTTCTCCCTATCTTTCTCTAAAGAAAGCATCCTTGATCCCCCAAAATAGAACAGATGTGCTTCTCATGTATTCCCATTGTTTTTTTCTGTACAAACCTCAAGACAGTACTTATTGTTGTCATGGTTTATTTAGCTTTCCTAGACCTTAAGCTCATTGTTGACATTTCACAATTATAACCTCAATATCTTGCACCCTTTTCCCACCCAATCTTTTTTTTTCTTCCAACCCAATTTTAATGAGTAATTTCTTTCTTCCCTTTCCCCCTTTTATTGAAGTATGTTTGGCATATAAAAATTATGTATATTTAAGGTATATGACAAGAAGAAAACATAGGGAAAAGCTCCTTGACATTGGTGTTGGCAATGATTTTTTAGAGTTGACACCAAAAGCACAGGCAATGAAACCAAACATCAAACTAAAAGATTTCTCCACAGCCAAGGAAACAATAAACAAAATGCAAAGCTAACCTATGGAATGTAAGAAAATATTTGCAAACCATACATCTGATGAGAGGTTAATATCCAAAATATATAATGAACTTCTACAACTCAGTAGCAAAAGAACCAAATAACCCAATTTAAAACAAATGGGCAAAGATCTGAATAGACATTTTTCCAAAGATGTATGAAGGGTCAACAGCTATATCAACAGATGCTCAACATTACTGTCAAAGAAATGCAAATCAAAACCACAAGGAGATATTACGTTGTACATCTCTTTAATACTAATAGGTAAGAAGTAAACATTGCTGCTAATTGAAGATATTATTTGAATAAAGCCACACAGCTGTAGCTTACACTCAATTAGTTTTTACTCTGGAAACTCTACTTCTTCCAAATTAATCTTTCCTCCTTCAAATCAATGTTCATATTTAAAAATGCTCTGAAATAGATATATTATTAAAATAGTTCTTAATTCTTGGTATTGGAAAGCTGGATATTGAAATATTGCAATACCTTTTATGATTAAATAAATCAAGATATTCTCCTGAAATCAGTTCAAATTGATTATCAGTGAAAAATAAAGCATAAAGAAAAATAGAGCAGTTAGCCCAAATAAAGCATTGGGAAATAGATCTGTGTTGCTAAGTAAAGATGCTCTGTAGGTCAGAGCAAAGAAGGGCATTCTCCTGGCTATAGTGCCAGTACAGATATTCTATCAAGGACAGTGCCTGGTCCACAGTAGGAAATAAATATTTTTGAAGTGAATGAATGAATGTGGAATTGAGTCCTTTTTTTCCCAAATACTTTTATTTTATTTTTTCAGTGTTACAAGATTAATTGTTCATGTACCACACCCAGTGCTCCATGCAATACGTGCCCCCCTCAAGACCCATCGCCATGCTCGCCCTAAAACATATTTGACCAAACTTTTAAATAAAAAAAAATTCATAAAGCCTTATGATACTTTCAAAATACTTTGGAAATGTTAAAAAAAGTTTTCCCGTGTTTCTCCTCTGCATTCCTTCCTACTGCCTTAAAGCCATAGGTATTTAACAGACCAGTTTTAAGGCCCTCCTTCACCTATAAAGTAGTTATTGTGAGATGGTAGAGTTAGAGAGTGTGCTGTGAAGGAAAGTTTTCAGAACCACTCACAGCTGGAAACATGAACAACTGCCTGCTCCAGTCGGAGTAAAATATTTAAAAAGATGTTTAGTAGCAGAAGACTGGTTTCATATTAGCCTTTTCATATGGAGAAGAAGCTAGGGCCACAAGAAGATGAGATGAAGGGGCTTGGAAAACATATTTTTGTGTTTATTTTTAATACTGTTGTTTGTGGTTGTCTGCATTTTGCTACTTTTACCTTTAAATATATTTGTGCTTAATAAACAAATATTTGTAATATCGGAGACTATTTGCAAATAGGAGTTTGAGGAATCTTCAAGATAATAATATATCTCAAGCAAAATTATCATAAGATCAAATGCTGCTCTTGAACTATCAAAATTATTATAATGAAATGCAAAATCAAGGTGAACTTTATCATATTAAAAAAACTAATGGATTAATAATAGTCTTCAAATATACAACAGTTTGAAGGAAAACTGGAATTTTGATGTCATGGCTTCAGGGATTATTTCATTTGTATAGGTCAAAAGATTTAATCATTTTGAATTCACAAATGCTTTTAAGAACATTTTGCAGCAATAATGGAAAACAAGATTTAACACCAATGTTCACGTTGTGCTCAACACGGTATTGCTCTCATATCATGAAGCAATTCATTTGCTATGTTTAATCTATGGAAATTTGGGTTTTTCATTAACATTACAAGTGTATTCTGATTGAGTCAGATCAATATATCCCCACAAGTAGTATTAATTTACATGAGAAGAAAAAAGTTTGAGATAATTTCATTTCCAGATTTACAGGTTAATATACTATTTACAAAAAAATCCAACTAATCTTTTAAAGTAATTATAGCAACTTTTAAAAAATATTTTATTTATTTATTTGACAGAGAGAGAGAGAGATCACAAGAAGGCAGAGAGGCAGGCAGAGAGAGAGGGGGCAGGCTCCCCATTGAGCAGAAAGTGAGATGCAGGGCTGGATCCCAGGACCCTGAGATCATGACCTGAGCTTTTGGCAGAGGTATTAACCCACTGAGCTACCCACGCACTCCTATGTAACAACTTCGTAAATAATAACACTCTGTAAAAACTTTTCCATCACTAAAGCCATAATACTTTGTAAAAGGTGTCATTTAAATGTGTGGAGGGTATATATTCCAACGTAGTGCAAATTAGAAGGCATTCGAAATTTGACTTTACTCAAGAATATCATGTTAAGGGGCTCCTGGATGGCTCAGTTGGTTACGTGTCTGACTTCAGCTCAGGCCATGATCCCAGCATCCTTAGATCAAGCCCCACATTAAGCTCCCTGCTCAGCAGGAAGGCTGCTTCTTCCTCTCCCTCTGTCCTTCGCCCTGCTCATTTTATCTCAAATAAATAATTGAAATTTTAAAAAAAAGTTAAATATTAACTATCTTATCTATGAAAACTAATAATAAGAACACAAGAAAAACTCAAATCTGTGTTTCTCTGGTGCCAAAGACACCAGAGATATATTTCACATCCTGTTTTCCTGTATCAGATATCCTCATAGTTCTATCTTAAAATTTGCATTTTCAGTTTTCCTTCATAACATCCAATTTACTCCATATTTTTAATGTAAAATATCTTGCTTATCTCAGAGTACTTTCCTGCTTTTAATATTCACCTGATATTAGTCTTGATTGAGCCAACCCAATTTGCTACCTATGACATTCATCATGTCATTGATCTTAGGTAGTAGTTTTTGATATTGTGATTTTTTTTAAGATTTTTCATTTATTTATTTGACAGAGAGGGAGAGATCACAAGTAGGCAGAGAGGTAGGCAGAGAGAAAGGGGGAAGCAGGCTCCTCCTTGAGCAGAGAGCCCGATGCGGGGCTTAATCCCAGGACCCTGAGATCATGACCTGAGCCGAAGACAGAGGCTTCAACCCACTGAGCCACCCAGGTGCCCCAATATTGTGATTATTTTTATTATAGATATTATTTGGGTAATCCTATGTAATCATATAAGATCTGGATTTTTTTTTTGTTTTGACCACATTTTTCAGTGTTATGTAAAATAAGTTATTTGTAATCATAGTTTAATAAAAAAGTGTCAGACTAATCATTCTGGCTTATTAATCATTAATTTTGGCATCATGAATTTATAGTGCACATGTTTGGACATTGTTTATGTGTGTATTTATGTCAGGATTTATATGGCAGTCTCATTTATAGCTGGTAATCATATTTTTACCTGGGCGTCCCAAAGAAAAAAACAAAAAAAGACCAAAACAAAACAAAACAAAACCCAATAACATCTTTACATAGGAACTTAGCCACATTTGTAATTGAGTCATTTGTTCCAATATATTGCTTGTAATTTCAAAATATTGTAAATGTTGATATATTGTATTCCTCTATTGATATTTATTTCTATCTTCAAGTGTTCTGCTGAACATGCTAACTAGCCAGGACATGTTTGGATTCATGTAACTATTGTTTTAAATAATATAGCTTAAATGTAGTTGATATCAATATTATTTTTTTAAAATTTGCATCACCATGATTAAATCACAGGAAGATCATGAAATCTCCAACAGTTATGTTAGAAATCTGAATACCCGCATTTTTACTTTTATTTGTATGTTTTTTATGCATACACGGTTCAATAGCAATGTTTCAGTTTGGCTGGCTGAGTTAGTCTATGTGGTGACTCAGGGAACCAGACTTTCTTTTTCAAGCTCTGCCATTTTCTTGGGGCTACAAGTATAAATGCAATGAGGATAAGGATAGCACCTTACCAATTGTGACAATGGATAAGTAACTTAAACTCTCTGAGTTTCTACTTCTTCATGGGTAAAATTGAGAAATAGATTAACTTGATCTTCTGGCATTAATCATTTATGACTATGTAGTCATAGAAAACAGACCACTGAAGAAAACTAAATGAGAAAAAAATAAGGAATATACTTTACATGCATTTTTTTATACTTTAGAAAAATAAAAAGCTTTCTAATTTTTAAATCATTTGCAACTTATTCAGAAAGAATACAGGAAAAATAAACTGCTGATATCTCAACTTAGAATACAAATTCTACAGTATTTAAATAATATCAGCATAGATGAATGAGATTTCTTTAAAAATAAAAAAATAAAAAGTTTATACAGTCTAACAAAATAAAATATTTCATATCAGAACAGCTGCAAATTAAAACATTATTTTTTAATGAAGAAAGAGTGGGGCTTTGTAGGTTAAAGCCTCTGCCTTTGGCTCAGGTCATGATCTCAGGGTCTTGGGATCGAGCCCCGCGTAGGGCACTCTGCTTAGCAGGGAGCCTGCTTCCCCCTCTCTCTCTCTGCCTGCCTCTCTGCCTACTTGTGATCTCTCTCTCTGTGTCAAATAAATAAATAAAATCTTAAAAAAAATTGAAAGAGCACTTAATAACATTCAAAACATCCAAACATTCAAAAATAATTTCTCATATAATCTTTGGGAAATTAGAAACAGAAATAACCTCTTTAACATTATAGAAAATATTTATACTCTCCTATTAGCTAACATCATATACTATTAGTAAAACAGCAGCTTTAAGTCAGGAAAACAGAGGTCTAGATTCACTATTATCATCACCAAAGTTGAATATAAGACAAATAAGAGAGAAATATAAAGATTAGAAAGGAAAAAACATGATTGCTGTTTGTAAATGATGTGATTATATATTTAGAAAACCATTATATATTTAGAAAACCAAGAGAAGCTATACAAAAATTTAGAGACCCTGAACTCTAATGCTAATCCTAACACTGTGAATTAGTTTTTCAGTGAGAATACTCCATTAGAGTTTTCAGTGAAATGTCCAGGTAGAGGTTAAAACCGGAAAAAAACAGGGTTTTCCAACATATTAGCAAGGACAATTGAGATGTATATAATGGGGTAAAAAATTTTATTCATGTAATAGCAGTTTAGTCAATTAATGCATGTTTATTGGGTGGAACATGAACTTCCTTAAAGATAATGAGAATGTATTTGGATTTGTACTAAGGCAATGGGAAACTATGTTTTGCACAAGAAAATATGTGTCAATAGACAGGGAAAAGTAGTCAGCCTCAGTAATAATAAGATTAGAAAAAGCCTAAACCCAGAAGTCAAAAGTTTATCACATGGACAAATATTAATAAAAGTGATCATTATTAACATATTTCAGGTACAAAGAACTAGGTACTTTCATACAAGAAAATAGCCATAAAGGATGTAAAGAATAGCAGTAAAGAATTCCTAAAAGGAATTCATACACATTTGTAGTTTCAGACGTGTTTATACCTTATGAATTGTTGACCTTCTATAAAATGTATTTTAAGGAAATAAAGATGATAAAGGATGTATTTTAAGGAAAGAAAGATAAAGATTTCCTCACAATATTTTATATAGAAAATTTTTGTTTTTAGTACTATGGACTTGGCTAATAAACTAAAGACTGAGTACAACTTCTTCAAATTAAAACAAACTTCTAGATAAGAGTTTCACATCTGACACATATAATCTGTGTGATCTTGAACAACTTTCTTATCCTGTGGGCAGCTCAATTTCTCCAACTGTAAAAGAGATAACTATAATAATATTTGAATATTGAAAGACATAATGCTTACTAAGAAACTTATAATAATGTTGGATAAAAAGTAAAATACAGCATGTTAAATAATATATTATCCAATAATATATAATAATTTTCTGTGTGTATCAACTTATATATGGATATATATACTATAAATAAAGCTTGATTCTAGGTATTAACTACATATTGTGTTTATATATATTCCATGCATAAGTATTCTTAATTTTAATGGTTAGAAAAAAACTATGTACAATTTTGATTGTTGTGATGTTTGCTATCAAAGAGAGAAAATAAATATGCAACCAATTAGAGAAGAATTATTACAAGGGAATACAAGTATGGGATTATGGGTTAAGGTAAATTTTTCTTAATTATTTTCTTCATTTTCCAAATTTTACACATTATGTATTATATATTGGTTTATTTTCAGAAAAGTGAAATTTTGATTTCACTACATTGATGTATACATTTTTAGCACATCAATAAGAGGTTTTCCATACAACACATACACACTCACTCACACATAGAAGGGAGAGATTTTAAGAGAGAGACCAAGAGGGCAGTTAAGCCTTTAAATGCTTAGATTCTTAAAAGTCTCTTCTTTCTCTTTACTTCAGTTTCTGGGACTGAGGTAAAGTAGATGCCAGACTTCATTAACTTCATCAAAAATTTGGAGCATCTGTTTCACAAATATAGAAATCAATCTTTGAAAAATCAGGGCAAGTGTACTAACTTGGCAACATGGCAACAATGATTTAAGTAAGTGTCCAATGGGCTCTAGGCATGTGTTCTCATAATTTCCAAATGCCAGTGCTGTGTATTAAACCTCTAGGTCAAGCCATGAGCCTGACACCTGTTCATGAGAACACTCCAAATCTGCTTCCTCAACCTTAGTCAAAGTCATACTCTGTTCCCTGAGGCTATATCTCCTCAGCAGGGTCTGGTTGTTTTCCTGCCCTCAGGTTAGTGTATTAAAATAATTGACTTATTTTGTGGGCGCCTGGGTGGCTCAGTTGGTTGGCCTACTGCCTTCAGCTCAGGTCATGGTCCTGGAGTCCCAGGATCGAGTCCCACATCAGACTCCACGGGGAGTCTGCTTCTCCCTCTGACCTTCTCCCCTCTCATGCTCTCTCTCACTCTTCTCTCTCTCTCTCAAATAAATAAATAAATCTTAAAAAATTGATGTATTTTGTGATGAAGAGAAAGATATTTAGAAGGGAAAGAAAATATAATTGTAAGAAATGTCAAAATGGGAAAATAGAAGTAAAAAGGAATTTGGAAAAGTTATAAATCACCTTAATGATTATTGAACTGGGGTAGGGAGAGAAGAAAAACTCAAAGCAAAATTTATACTTTCTAATTCTGTGTGATGCTGCATCTACTGAATTCAAGCTGTAATGTTTTGAAGAAAACTTACAAATGACATCAGTGTAAAGAAAAGGAATGATCATTAATGCTATCTTTCTAAAAAATATTCATGGCAAAAAGATAAAGAATTGGTTCTCTGGATAGATATATTCAAAGGACTTCTGAAAGAATGTCAGTGCACTCACACATTATTTTTGTATCAATGGAAATAAAGTGATTTAAAAGATTCTTTTCAGAAACCTAAAATTTGGCAGTATCTTGGGAACAGGGGTTAAAATGAAAGTATCTTTGGGGCACCTGGGTGGCTCAGATGGTTAAACATCTGCCTTTGGCTCAGGTCATGATCTCCAGTTCCTTCTCCACTCCCTCTGTGCTCTGTCTCTCCCTCTCAGATGAATAAATAAAATATTTAAATAAATAAATAAATGTCTTCATAGTATACTTATTTGATTTTTTCAAGCATGCCTCTTTTACATAATTATTTGTGAACAAGTGGAAACCATAAATATAAAATAACCAAACAACTACAACTGAGATAAATAGTAAAAAGATACATTGTTCATCTAGAACAAATAAAAATGCATAAAATTAACTTATATATCACCAATCATCTATCATAATCTATCATTTATTCATCCAATATGTGCATAGCATGTTACAAAAATCACTGAGATAGTGTAAGTGTACTAACATGGAAAAATAGACCAAAATCCACGTCTGTAAGGAGCAATTCAACTGATTGTTCATGATCATTTGGCTCATTTGCCATTTCTTCAGCCAATATTCATCAAGTGGCTAAGACACAACTTGGCTAGGCAGCAAGAATTGAATGGTGAAATGACATATGGTTTTATAATTTTAGACTATATTCTAGATAGGAATACAGGTAAAATGTAATAAATACCCATGAAAAAATTCACATTATGGTAAGTTACAAATGGGTGGAGACAGGAAATATTTGAGGTGGCAGGACATGACTACTATATCATTCAGTGTTCAATTAAGGAACTAGAAACTGTACCAAGAATATGTATACATATATATGTACCTATGTGTTTAAGAAGTTTATTAAAAAATACTTCAGTGGTTACTAGATTCAAAGTAAGATTTGAACAAATAATGCTGGTAAAAAAAATAATATCAAAGCAGAACACTTTGCAAGTTAATTAAGATTATTAAAATCAAATGACTCCTCTTTTCACACTGACATGTTAAAAAGAAATATGCTTTATTCTAGAAATATATTTCTTTGTTGGTATTGACATTTGGATAAGAGGGAAACTATGCTTTTATTTAAAATATATGATAACAAGGAAATCTAATGATAGTGATAATTTTTTGATTAACAGCTCTCATTTGTATATACCTAATACATTTTAAAAATTACAGTTCTCATTTATACATACCAAATGCATTTTAAAAATTTCTGACTCTAATCTATGGGAGGAGAGACCTTGTTTTCCATTAAAACCTTGCAATGAAGTCTTAGTTATAATTGTCAGGGGTTGTGGGGAGAGAGAAGTGGGGAATTTCTAATCAGTAGAAAGGAAGTTTCAGTTAAGCAAGATAAGTAAGTTTTAGAGAATTGTTGTTTAGCATTTTACCCATTATAACAATAGTTTATTGTACAACTAAATACTTGTTAAAGGGGTAGGTTGTATGTCAAGTGTTATCACCACAATAAAATACAATAATAAAAAAATGTCTCACACAAAAAGATAAGTTTTAGCAAATGTCTGGAGAAATTACATACCATTATCGGTAATTTCTTATGCTGCTATGGAATACGGTATAGTGGTTCCTTCAAAAATGAAAATTATAGTTACTATACGATTTATCAATTCCATTTCTAAGTGTATATCCAAAATAACTTAACTCCAGATCTTAAAGAGATAGTTGCACTCCCATGTTCATTGCAGAATTACTTATAATTGTTAAGATATGGAAACAATTCATCCATTGACTGATGAATAAAGAAAATATGGTATATACAGACAATGAAGTATTTATTATTCAGTCTTAGAAAGGAAAAACATCTTGCAATTTGTGACAATATGGATAAATCTTCAGGATATTATATTAAGTAAAAGGAAGCAGACACAGAAGAAAATAGTTCATGATACTTATATGATGAATCTAAAATACTCAAACTCATAGGAGTGAACTCACAGAATGATAGTTGCCAGAGGATGAAGGGAGATAGAAATGGGGAGGCATTAGTATAGATATTTGTTGTACAATATAGTACTTATACTTAACAATATGGTATGGTGCAATTTAAAACTTACTAAGAAGGTAGATCTCCTATTAAGTGTTCTTATCACATACACACAAGACATAAGGAAACTCTGGGAGGTATCGAGTTTATTGATTCCTTTGATTGTGGTGATGATATTAAAGATGTTTGTTTAAGTTAAGGTCCCAGCTTACTGAATTGTATACATTAAGTATGCATAGTTCTTGGTTTATATATTATATCTCAACGAACCATTAAAAAAAAAGCCTCAATGGATTAACTAAACATAAACTTATTTCTCATTACTGATACATTCTAAAACATAGCAGAGTGGACTGGAATCCACTTATGCAATCCCATGAAGAGCCAGGTTCTTTAGCATCAGAGCTCTTGTATTTACTGGGCACCTCGATACACACATATAAAAACTGCACCTCTCAATCTCCCTTGTAGCAACATTTATGCCCATAAGAATTTATTCTGGTCAATGATATATAAGTCAATACATTATATGATAGTTTTAAGAAGTCTTCTTGAAAACCTTGAGGTTTTTCTTTTTCATTCCTTCTTCTTACTATGTAGAAAGTGGACCAAATAGTAAAGGCCAGAACAACCTTTTGAACCAAAAAGTGGAAGTCATTTACTAAAGATGACAAGAAAACCACATGGAAAAACAAGACTGGACACCACTGAGTTGTCACATCAGCCATGACCACCCACACTTCCTTTTACATAGAAGAGAAATAAACTTTTATCTTGTGTTAGATACACCTGTTGGAGGCCTTTGTCCTGTGCAGCAGAATCTAATCTTAGCTGATAGAGTAGATGTAGTAGGGACACAAACTAGCTTTTTGAAAGTCCCCTTTTCTCCCTCTGTTACATTTAATGACATGTGACAAGTTAGAAGCAATTTCTTTAAAGTCATGAATAAGAATATGGAGGCTTGCCTTTATTGTTTCAATTTAACACTATACTTAAATAAGAGGTAAGACACTAAAACAACAAAAAGAAAACATTATGATTGGAAAGTAGGAATCAAAACTGTCTTCATTTTCAGTTGATATGTTTTTCACCATAGAAAACATACAATAATACTTAAATTGTTAGATTTCATAATGTAATTCAGGAAGGATGCTAGATATAAAATCAATTTAGGAAAGTAAGTTACCTTGTAACACCAGCAAATATGTTAAAGAATATAATTTAACAAAAGAAAAAAATTATAAAACTATCCTAAAATAAAACTGATATAGGACAAAAATACTTAAAAAGTATAGATTTTAAAAAGAAAATGACAAAAGTATATATTTTTTATATGTGGTAAGCAATGTCTCAATATGAGAAAAGTGTCTTGGTGAGAATTTTTGCATCCATGTTCATCAGGGATATTGGTCTGTAATTCTCCTTTTTGATGGAGTCTTTGGTTTTGGGATCAAGGTAATGCTGGCCTCATAAAATGAGTTTGGAAGTTTTCCTTCCATTTCTATTTTTTGGAAGAGTTTCAGGAGAATAGGTATTAAGTCTTTAAATGTTTGTAGAATTCTCCTGGGAAGCCATCTGACCCAGGGCTCTTGTTTGTTGGGAGATTTTTGATTACTGCTTCGATCTTCTTACCGGTTATGGGTCTATTCAGGTTTTCTATTTCTTCCTGACTCAGTTTTGGTAGTTTATATGTCTCTGGGAATGCATTCAATAGAAACCAACGGTACTTTAAAACGATTATTCCCCATGACCAAGTGGGATTTATTCCTGGGCTGCAAGGTTGGTTCAATGTCTGCAAATAAATCAATTTTATACAATACATTAAAAAAATAAAGAACAAGAACCACATGATATTCTCAATAGATGCTGAAAAGGCATTTGACAAAGTACAGCATCCTTTCTTGGTCAAAACTCTTCACAGTGTAGGGATAGAGAGTACATACCTCAATATCATCAAAGCCATCTATGAAAAACCTACAGCACATATCATTCCCAATGGGGAAAAACTGAGAGCTTTTCCCCTAAGGTCAGGATCACAGCAGGGCTGTCCACTATTAACACTGCTATTCAACATAGTACTAGAAGTCCTAGCCTCACCAATCAGAGAACAAAAAGAAATTAGGGGAATCCTATTTGGCAAAGAAGAAGTCAAACTCTCACTCTTTGCAGATGATATGATACTGTATGTGGAAAACCCAAAAGATTCCACTCCAAAAACTGCTACAACTCATACAGGAATTCAGTAAATTGTTAGGATATAAAATTAATGCACAGAAATCAGTTGCATTTCTATATGCAAACAACAAGACAGAAGAAAGAGAAATTAAGGAGTCAATCCCATTTACAATTGGACCCCAAACCATAAGATACCCAGGCATAAACCTAACCAAACAGGTAAATAATCTGTACTCAGAAAACTATAAAGTACTCATGAAAGAAATTGAAGAAGACACAAAGAAATGAAAAAAAAAATTTCATGCTCATGGATTGGAAGAACACATATTGTGAAAATGTTTAAGCTATCTAGAGCAATGTACTCATTTAATGCAATCCCTATCAAAATATCATCAACTTTTTTCAAATAAATGGAAGAAATAATTCTAAAATTTATATGGAACCAGAAAAGACCCTGAATAGCCAAAGGAATATTGAAAAAGAAAACCAAAGTTGGTGGCATCACAATTCCAGACTTCAAGCTTTATTACAAATCAAGACAGTGTGGTACTGGCACAGAAACAGACACATAGATCAATGAAACAGAATAGAGAGCCCAGAAATGGACTGTACATGGCAACTACAACAAAGCAGGAAAGAATGTCCAATTGGAAAAAAGTCTCTTCAACAAATGGTGTTGGGAAAATTGGACAGCCATATGCAGAAGAATGAAACTGGACCATTTCTTTATACCATACACAAAAATAAACTCAAAATGGATGAAAGACCTAAATGTGAAACAGGAATCCATCAAAATCCTTGAGAAGAACATAGAAAGCGAATTCTTTCACCTTGGCCTCAGCAACTTCTTGCTATACGCATCTACAAAGGCAAGGGAAACAAAAGCAAAAAATAAACTATTGGGACTTCATCAAGATAAATCTTTTGCAAGGCAAACAGTTGACAAAACCAAAAGAGGACATACAGAATGGGAGAAGATATTTGCAAATGTCTTATCAGATAAAGGGCTAGTATTCAAAATCTATAAAGAACTTATCAAACCCAACACCTAGAGAACAAATAATCCAGTCAAAAAATGGGCAGAAAACATGAACAGATATTTCTCCAAAGAAAACGTACAAATAGCCAATAGACACATGAAAAAATGCTTTATATCACTGGGCATCAGAGAAACACAAATCAAAAGCACCTCACACCAGTCAGAATGGTTAAAAATAACAACAAAGGTAACAACAAATGTTGGGGAGGATCCAGAGAAAAGGGGTTTGCACTACTGGATATTTACCCTAAATATACAAATGCAGTGATCCAAAGGAGCATATGCATCCAAATGTTTATAGCAGCAATGTCCACAATAGCCAAAATATGGAAAAAGTCTAGATGTCCATCAACAGAAGAATGAGTAAAGAAGTCGTGGTATATATATACAATGGAATACTATGCAGCCATCAAAAAGTAATATGTTGCTATTTGCAAAGATGTGGATCTAACTAGAGGTATTATGCTAAGTGAAATAAGTCAATCAGAGAAAGACAATTATCATATGATCTTACTGATATGAGGAATTTGAAAATGAAACAGAGGATTATAGGAGAAAGGAGGGAAAAGTGAAACAAGATGAAACCAGAGAGGGTGACAAACAATTAGATACTCTTAATCTCAGCAAACAAACTGAGGGTTGCTGGGGGGGTGTGGTGAGAGACATGGGGTGGCAGGGTGATGGACAATGAGGAGGTTATGTGCCATAGTGAGTGCTGTGAATTGTGTGAGACTGATGAATCAAAGACCTGTACCTCTGAAATGAATAATACATTTATGTTAATTAAAAAATATAGGGAAAGTGTTAGTTCATTCTAAATTAATTTATAATATCAATTTAATTCCAATAAAAATCTCACTTACATTTTTTTCCATAGATTTATTTCAAACTACATGTGGAAGTTTTAGGAGGATTTGGGACTTGATTATATATGAGGTCATATCATCTACAAATACAGATTGTTTTACTTCTTCCTTTTCAGTCTGAGTTTTTCTTTATTTTTTTTGCTTGATATCTCTGGCTTAAACATCCAGTAAATTGTGGAAGATAAGTAATGAGAGTAGCAATCCTCATCTTTTAAATTTTAGAGTAACAACATTCAGTTTTTTATTATTTATTATAATATCAGCTGTGGGTTTTTCATACATACTCTATCAGATTTAAGGAGGTCACTTCTATTCCTCATTTACTGAGTAATTTTTACCATGAATGAATGTTGAATCTGGTTTAATGACTTTTCTAAGTCTATTATGTGACAACGTGGTTTTGTCTCTTTCTTAATATGGTCTACTACATTTTTAAAAATTTTTATTTTATTTTTTCAGTGTTCCCAGATTCATTGTTCATGCATTACACTCAGTGCTCATTCAATACGTACACTCCTCAATACCCACTGCCAGGCTCACCCAATCCTCCACCCCCTCCCCTCCAAACCCCTCAGTTTGTTTCTCAGAGTCCACAGTCTCTCATGTTTCACCTCCCCCTCAGATTTCCCCCAATTCACCCTTCCTTTCCTTCTCCTAATGTCCTCCATGTTTTTCCTCATGCTCCACACATAAGTGAAACCATATGATAATTAACTCTCTCTGTTTGACTTATTTCACTCACGTAATCTCTTCCAATCCCGTCCATGTTGATACAAAAGTTGGGTATGTATCCTTTCTGATGGAGGCATAATATTCCATAGTGTGTATGTACCATATCTTCTTTACTCATTTGTCTATTGAAGAGCATCTTGGCTCTTTTCACAGTTTGGTTATTGTGGCCATTGCTGCTATGAACATTGGGGTACATGTGGCCCTTCTTTACACTACATCTGTATCTTTGGGGTATATAACAAGTAGTACAATTGCAAGGTCATAAGGTAGCTCTATTTTTAATTTCTTAAAGAATCTCCACACTGTGTCCAAAGTGGCTGCATCAACTTGCATTCTTACCAACTGTGTAAGAAGGTTCCACTTTCTCCACATCCTTTCCAACATTTGTTGTTTACTGTCTTTGTTGATTTTGGCCATTCTAACTGGTGTAAGGTGGTATCTCAATGTGGTTTTGATTTGAGTCTCCCTGATGACTAATGATGATGAATATTTTTTCATTTGTCTGTTATCTATTTGCATGTCTACTTTGGAGAAGTTTCTGTTCATGTCTTCTAACCATTTTTTGACATGATTATCTGTTTTTTGAGTGTTGAGTTGGAGGAGTTCTTTATAGATCTTAGATATAAGCCCTTTGTCTGTAGTATCATTTGTGAATGTCTTCTCCCATTCCATGGGTTGCCTGCTTTTTTGTTGACTGTATTCTTTGCTGTGCAGAAGCTTTTTATCTTGATGACATCCCAAAAGTTCAATTTCGTTTTTGTTTCCTTTGCCTTTGGATACATGTCTTTAAAGAAGTTGCTGTGGCTGATGTCAAAGAGGTTACTGCCTATGTTCTCCTCTAGGGTTTTGATAGGTTCCTGCCTCACGTTGAGGTTTTTTATCCATTTCGAGTTTATCTTCATGTAGAATGTAAGAGAATGGTCAAGTTTCACTCTTCTACATACAGCTGTCCAGTTTTCCCAGCACGATTTATTGAAGAACTATCTTTTTTCCACTGGATATTTTTTTTCTGCTTTGTTGAAGATATTTGACCATAAAGTTGAGAGTCCATATCTGGGCTCTCTATTCTGATCCACTGGTCTAAGTGTCTGTTTTTGTGCCAGTGCCATGCTGTCATGGTGATCACAGCTTTTTAGTAAAGCTTAAAATCCAGCAACATGATGTCCCCAGCTTTGTTTTTCTTTTTCAACATTTCCTTAGCAATTTGAGTCTTTTCTGGTTCCATACAAATTTTGGGATTGTTTGTTCCAGCTCTTTGAAAAATTCTGGTGGAATTTTGATTGGGATGGCATTGAAAGTATAGATTGTTCTGGGTACTATAGACATTTTAACGATGTTTATTCTTCTGATCCATGAGCATGGAATGCTTTTCCACCTTTTTGTGTCTTCTTCAATTTCTTTCATGAGTGTTCTGTAGTTCCTCAAGTACAGATCCTTTACCTCTTTGGTTAGGTTTTTTCCCAGGTATCTTATGGTTCTTGGTGCTACAGTAAATGGAATCGATTCTCTAATTTCCCTTTCCATATTTTCATTGTTAGTGTATAGGAAAGCAATTGATTTCTGTGCATTGATTTTATGTCCTGCCACATTACTGAATTGCTGTATGAGTTCTAGTAGTTTGGGGGTGGAGTCTTTTGGGTTTTCCATATAAAGTATCATGTCATCTGTGAAGAGAATTTCACTTCTTCTTTGCCAATTTGAATACCTTTTATTTTCTTTTGTTTTATGATTGCTGTTGCTAAGACTTCTAGTACTATGTTCAACAAAAGTTCTGAGAGTGGGCATCCTTGTTATGTACCTGATCTCAAAGGAAAGGCTGTCAACTTTTCCCCATTGAGAATGATATTCGCTGTGGGCTTTTTGTAGATGGATTTTAAAAGTTGGAGAATGGCCCTCTATCCCTATTCTTTGAAGAGTTTTAATCAGGAATGAATGCTGAATTTTGTCAAATGCTTTTTCTGCATCAATTGAGAGGAACATGTGGTTCTTCTCTCTTCTCTTATTAATTTGTTCTATCACATTGATTGATTTGCGAATGTTGAACCACCCTTGCATCACAAGGATAATAATGGTGAAAAATCTTTTTAATGTGCTGTTAGATCCTATTAGCTAGGATCTTGTTGAGAATCTTGGCATCCATATTCATCAGGGATATTGGTCTGAAATTCTTCTTTTTGATGGGGTCGTTGCCTGGTTTGGGGATCAGGGTAATGCTGGATTTATAGAAAGAGTCTGGAAGTTTTCTTTCTATTTCTATTTTTTTTTAAAACAGCTTTAGGAGAAAATGTGTTATTTCTTCTTTGAATGTTTGGTAGAATTCCTCAGGGAATACGTCAGATCCTTGGTTCTTGCTTTTTGGGAGTTTTTTGATAATTGCTTCAATCTTGTTACTAGATATTGGTCTATTCAGGTTGTCCATTTCTTCCTTTTTCAGTCTTGGAAGTTTATAGGTTTCAAGGAATGCATCCTTTTCTTCTAGGTTGTTTTATTGGCATATAGCTGTTGATAATAATTTTTGATGATTGTTTCTATTTTCTTAGGGTTGGTCTTGATTTCTCCTCTTTCATTCATAATTTTGTTAATTTGGGTCCTCTCTCCTTTCTTTTGGAATATTTTGGCCAGTGTCTTATCAATCCTATTGATTCTTTCAAAAAAAAAACCACATTTTTTTGGTTTTGTTGATGGGTTCTACTGTTTCTCTAGTTTCTAACTCATTGGTCTCTGCTGTAATCTTAATTATTTCCCTCCTTGTTTGTAGGATTGGCTTAATTTTTTGTTGATTTTCCAGTTCTTTAGGGTATAAAGAGATATGGTGTATCCTGGATTTTTCTTTTCTTTCTTTCTTTCTTTTTTTTTTTTTTTTTTTTTGAGTGAGGCTTGGACGGCAATGTATTTCCACATTAGGACTGCCTTTGCCATATCCCATAGGTTTTGGACCTATGTATCTTCATTCTCATTGGTTTCCTTGAATTGTTTTAGTTCTTATTTGATTTCCTGGTTGATTCCAGCATTCTTGAGCATGTTGGTTTTTAGCCTCCAAGTGTTAGACTTCCTTCCAGACTTTTTTCCTGTTGTTGAGTTCCAGTTTTAAAGCATTGTTGTCTGAGAATATGTAGGGAATAACCTCAAGCTTTTGGTATTGGTTGAGTCCTGATTTGTGACCCAGTATGTGGACTATTCTGGAGGAAGTTCTATGTGAGCTCAAGAATGAGTATTCTGTTATTTTAGGGTTGAATGTTCTGTGTATATCTATGAGGTCTATCTGGTCCAATGTGTCATTCAAAGCTCTTGTTACTTAGTTAATGTTCTGCTTGGATGATCTGTCTATTACTGAGAGTGGTTTATTAAGATCCCCTGTAATTAATGTATTCGTATCAGTATGACTCTTTATTTTTATTAACAGTTGGCTTATGTAGTTGGCTGCTCCCATATTGGGGGGATAAATATTTACAATTGTTAGATCTTCTTGGAAGATAGACACTTTAAGAATGATGTAGTGCCCTTCTGTATCTCTGACTATAGTCTTTAGCTTAAAATCTAATTTATTTGATATGAGAATTGCTACCCCAGCCTTCCTTTGGGGCCATTGGTATAAAATATGGTTCTCCATTCTTTCACTTTCAGTCTGGATGCATCTTTACGTTCCAAATGTATCTCTTGTAGACAGCATATGGATGGGTCCTGTCATTTTATGCAGTCTGAAACCCTGTGTGTTTTATGGGAGCATTTAGGCCATTCACATTTTGAATAATTATTGAAACTAAGTTTTTATTAACATCATTTTGCCTGAGAAGTCTTTGTTTATATAGATTGTAAGTTTCTGTTCTATGTCACTCTTGCATTCTTTCTTCTTTTATAGAACCTCCCTTACTATTTCTTGTAGTGCCAGCTTGGTGGTCACATACTCTTTTAAACCTTGCCTGTCTTGGAATCTTTTTATCTCTCCATCCATTTTGAATGTCAGCCTTGCTGGATAAAGTATTCTTGGCTGCATGTTCTTCTCATCTAGTGCCCTGAATATATCATGACAGCTCTTTCTGGCTTGCCAGGTTTCTGTGGACAGGTTTGATGTTATTCTGATGGGTCTTCCTCTGTACATAAGGAATCTCTTCCCCCTAGCTGACCTCAGTGCCTCTTGAGTAAAATTATAATTCATGAATCTCACAATCAAGTATCTTGATGTCTTTCTAGACTCGTTGGTCTTGGGTGGGTGGCCTTTATGCCTCTAGGACATGAATACTTGTTCCATTCCCCAGATTGGGGAAATTTTCACCCAGAATTTGTTCAGCTACATCTTCTAGTCTTCTGTTTTTCTCTACCCCCTCAGCGATACCAATAGTTCTTAACTTGGAATGTTTCATGGCATCATTTATTTCCCTAATTCTGCTTTCATGGGTTCTAAGCAGTTTGTTCCAGCCCTCCTCCTGATCTTTCTTCTCTATCAACTTTTCCTTTAGATCATTAATTCTATCTTCTGCCTTGGTTACTCTAGCTGTTTGAGTATTTAGATTAGATTCGATCTCTTTGATAGCATTTTTAACTTATGCCAGATTGGCTCTCACTTCCGCCCTTAGGAATTCTATGTTGTTACTAATATTTTTCTTCAACCTAGCCATTGTCTGGGTAATTGTTATCCTAAATTCCCTTTCTGACATACTGTTTATGTCCATATCCAATATTACTGAGGAAGAGGGCTCTGTAGCTGGGTTTTCCGCCCATTGGGTGTTCCTCCTCTTAGTCATTCTGATGAGAGGTGGTTGAGGGAATGTATAGTTGAATATATCAACCACAATCTAGGCAAGGTGCACCCTTTGGTCTCTCCAGAGAATCCTGGAGAGGGTACCTGCCAGCAGCGTACCTCACTCTGGGTCTTCGGGTCCTCAGGAGGGCTGGGGGCTGGCACCAGGCTGTGGTGGTGGGAGTGGGGGTGAGGCCTGAGGCTCCCTCCTGGTCCACAACCCACCCAAGGTTTCCAGGGTCTCCTGCTCTTGCCTCATGAAGGCTGAAGTCTACAGCATCTCATAGCCAGCCCAGACCCTCCATTCGTTTTCTTTTGTTAAAACTATATTGCCTTCCTGGGATATAGTTTATGTGGTCATTGTGTATATCCATTTTACATGTCACTGGATTCAGTTTATTGATATTAGGAGATTTTTTGAGTCTATATGAATATTAATTAACTTAGTAATATATTAATAAGAGACATTGATCTGTAGTTTTCCTGTGATGTCTTTGTTTTGTTGTGATATCAAGATATTTAATTTTATAAATAAGTTGGGATGTACTCCCTGATATTCAATTTTTTGGAAGTTTGTGAAGAAATAGTATTAATTTTTCTCTAAATTTTTGGTAAAATTCATCAATGAAACTATATGGTTCGGGGCTTTTCTTTGTGATAAACTTAAAAATTACTAATTCAGTAATTCAATTCATTCAAATCAATGAAGAAAAATGGAAAAACTAATGTCTAATTTATTCCATCTTTTATCATTACTTACCTAAAAGATTACCTTTACTAGAGTTCTTTGCTTATTTGTTTGTGGATTTATATTACTGTGTAAAAACACATTTTTCAAACTAAAGAATTTCCTAAAGACAATGTATGGGACAGGAAAAAATATTTCCAACCCCATATCTGGTAAGGACTAATATCTAAAATATGTAAGGGACCCATACAACTGGACAGCAAATGAAGCAAAACAATAACAACAAACCACCAAATAATCCAATTTAAATATTGAGCAAAGAATCTGAATAGATGGGTTTCCTGATATCCAAATGGCCAACAGGTATGTAAAAAGGTGTTCAAAATTTCTAATCATTGGATATATGGAAGTCAAAGCCAAAATGAGATGTCACTTCACATGTGTTAAAATGGATATTGTCAAAATGATAAGAGATAAATGCTAGTGGGGACATGGACCAAAGGGAAGCCTCAAGGTTTGTTGGTGGGAATGGCAATTGGTTCAGCCACTGTGAAAAATAGTATGGATATATACTGCAAAATTAAATAATAGAAATACCATATGATCCAACAATCATCAAATGAGTATATGCCCAAAGGAAACAAATCACTCTCTCAAAGGGTATCTATCCCTCCATGTTTTTTTTGTGGCATTATTTACAATATGAACGCAGCCTAAGTGTCTGTTAATAGAAGAATGGATAAAGAAGATATTATAAAGATAAATGGGATTTTATTCAATGATGAAAAGAAGGTGATCCTGCCACTTCTGACAACATGAATGCAACTTGAGGACATTATGTTAAGTGAAATGAGTTAGACAGAGAAAGACAAATTTTTTTAAATATTTTATTTATTTATTTGACAGAGGGAGAGAGAGAGAGAAAGAGATCACAAGTAAGCAGAGAGGCAGGCAGAGAGAGAGGGGGAAAACAGAATCCCCACTGGGCAGAGACCCCAATGCGAGGCTCGACTGCAGGACCCTGAGACCACGACCCTAGCCAAAGGCAGAGGCTTCAATCCACTAAGCCACCCAGGCGCCCCAAGAAAGACATATATTGTCTAAGGTCACTTATACGTTGAATCTAAAAAATCTAAACTCACAGAAACATAGAATAGATTGATCGTTGCCAGGGGTGGGAAGTGGAGAGGTGGGGGAATTGGGTGAAGGTGAGCAAAGCATACAAACTTTTTTTGTTTGATGGGGAAAAATGATACATAGAAATACTTTTGTAGGAAACAGGACTGGGTCTGATTTTCATAATATACTGATATCAGTTGTCTCTTTTCCTGAGTTTTTTCCAGAAAAATATAGCTACACAATGTTTCAGTGTCAAAATGTCGACTCCGATGTCACAGAAAACTTAAAAGATCAAAATTTAAATCAATTGTCTAGCTACCATAATAAAATTGTTCAATCATAGCCTATATTCAACTAATGTGGTTCTAGAAACTTGAGATAAAAGTGTGTTTTCCAAAATAAGAGAAATTTTTTCCATATGTGGATTTTATTAAATCACCATAACTTCCTAAGCCCTTGACCGGTATGAATAATAATTCAATAACTGCTTATAATCTGAGGATATGAGTGATCCATCTTAGTACAACAATCTATGAAGAAAATTTTATCAAGCATCTTAGATATTAAAAATTATTTTGTAAAATAGACTTTAAAGTTTTAAATGTGTCTGGCTATTTGCTGGATTTGGAAATGAGTCATTTTCAGCAGATGGGACCTGTGGCAGAGTGCATTTTCACTGGAATGGAACGCTCTTAAGGAAGTAGCAACTTATGTTTCCTCAATGGGGCATGTACTCTTCAGTGACAAAAATTGTCTGACCTTAGCAGGAAAAATATATTAAAATTTTTTAATTCAAGAGAACAACATTGTAATTTCAGTGTTTTACCAGAGACATAAAAAACCCTATTAATTAGAAAACCATAAAGGCTCATTATAGACTACAACCTAGATTGCAAATTTCACATATTGCAGAGTTGATTGATAATTAGAACTGAGTAACATTGCCTGTGTTTCAAAAAATAATACTTGAATTGTCTATTAAAATATAATATTGTTCCTGTCACACCATCAAGAAAGTACATGGTTTGACTCTTAATGAAGTTATATATTTAAAGCAACGGAATCTTTGGATAAGAAAAGAAGTGAATATTAAAGTTGGAAGGATAAAATTATGAAGGGGTGTGTTGACAATAAAGGGCATGATTCAGTAAATTATGTATCAAACAGTTTATCTGGTATTAAATAGACCAACCTAAGAAGTGTTGATTCAGTGTTTAGAATAAGAACTGTTGTCAAAAGGTAGTGAAGATAGAAAGTTATAAATATGGATTCCTATAATACACTGCTTGGGTGTAGGAGCTTCTCTGGTCTAGCAACTGCATCCTTCTCCCCAAATAACTTTTGCAAACACTTCATAAACATAGATTCTTAGTGTCTCTAGAAGGATCTCCTGGTCACAACTGATCTCACTCAAGAAAGCACAAAGATAGAGGGATCTCATTTTATATCTATCATTATCCTTGAACAGAAGCAATTCACCTCCTGGGGTCATTTTTACTGTAAACAACACTACTTGGTAATATATACTATCAATTTCCAAGAAGAAAAGGAAGGAAATTAACCAAAGTTCAAATTTTCTTTTTTTCTCCCCCTTTTTTGGTTATTTTGTTATGAAGGATAATTGGTCTAAGTTTTTTCTTTTCTCAATTATTTTTCCCCAAATACTTTTATTTTATTTTTTCAGTGTTCCAAGATTCATTGTTCATGCACCACACCCAGTGCTCCATGCAATATATACCCTCCTCAATACCCACTGCCAGGCTCACCCAACCCCCCCCAAACCCTCAGTTTGTTGCTCAGAGTCCACAGTCTCTCATGTTTCATCTCCCCCTCAGATTTTCCCCAATTCACTCTTCCTTTCCTTCTCACAATGCCCTCCATGTTTTTCCTTATGCTCCACACATAAGTGAAACCATATGATAATTGACTCTGTTTGACTTATTGCACTCAGCATAATCTCTTCCAGTCCCATCCATGTTGATAAAAAAGTTGGGTATTTATCCTTTCTGATGGAGGCATAATGTCCCATTGTATATATGGACCATATCTTCTTTATCCATTCATCTGTTGAAGGGCATCTTGGTTTTTTCCACAGATTGGTGATTGTGGCCATCGCTGCTATGAACATTGGGGTACATGTGGTCCTTCTTTGTACTGCATCTGCTTCTTTGGGGTATCTTTTCTCAATTATTTTAATTATTTTTATTTATTTTTTATTGTGGTGAAAGCATATGAGATACATTTGCAACAAATTTTTAAGTACACTATACTGTATTATTAACTATAAGCACAATGCTATACAGTACATCTCTAGAAATTATTCATTTTGCATAGCTAAAACTTTATATCTATTGAATAACAACTTCCCATTTTCTCTCTTCTCAGCCTCTGACAGCCATCATTCTACACTACACTTTTATCTCACATAAGTGGAATCATATAGTATCTGTTCCTTCATACTGGCTTGTTTTACTTAGCATAACATCATCCAGATTGATCTGTTGTTTCATATGGCAGGATTTTACTTACTTTTATGGCTGAGAAATTTTTTTGTGCATGCATATGCCATATTTTTCCCCATTCATTTTTCAGTAGATGTTTATATTGTTTCCATATCTTGGCTATTGTGAACAATGCTGTCATGAATACACGAGTGCAAATATCTCTTCAAGATTCTGATTTCAACTCTTATAGATATATACCCAGAAGTGATGTTAGCAGATTGGACCTTTGACATAGTCAAGAAACACAAGAGGAAAGGATAGTTTTTTCAAAAAAACAGTGTTGGGAAAATTGAATTTCCACATTCAAAAGAATGGACCCTTATCTTACGCTGTACACAAAAATCAACCAAAGATGGACTAAGAGCTTATAAATAAGACCTGAAAGTGTAAAACAATTTTAAACAGTTAAAAGAAAGCATAAGGGAAAATCTTTTTGATATTAGTCTTGACAATGATTCTTTGGATATAACACAAAAAGCAGAGGAAACAAAATAAAAATAAATAAGTAAGACTGTATCAAACTAAAAATCTGTGCAGCAAAGAAAACAATCAACAAAATGAAAAAAAAAATCCATGGAATATGAGGAAATAATTGCAAACTATCCATATCCAAAATTTATAAGGAACTCTAACAACTCAATAGCTAATAATAACAGTAACTATCGTAATAGTAACAATGCAAATTATATGAATTATGTGACTAAGAAATGAGGAAAGGACCTGAGTAAACATTTCTCCAAAGAATTCATACAAATGGACAATAAGTATATGAAAAGTTTCTCACATCTGTGAGAAATGTTTATCAAAACAAAACACACAAATACAGATTAAAAGATGTGGAGAAATTGGAAACTTTGTGTACTCTTGGTGGGAATAAGAAATGGCTCAACCATGATGGAAAACAGAATGGAAGTTCCTAAAAAAAAAATAGAACTATTATATGATACAGCAATTTTATTTCTAAAATATATTTCTTTTAATGTCATTATCAAGCTCTTTTTGTCTTTTATTTTCTAAATATTTTTACATATTTTTGTTCTTTTTAAATTTTTGATAGAATTCAGTGAAGAAATAGGCTCTGAGATTCTTTTCCTGTCAGAATATTGATTACAAATGTAATTTCTTTAAAAAATATATATAACTTCATTCTTTTACTGCATCTCTTTTGATGAGTTTTGTCAACAAATTTGTATATTTTATTGGTTTAGTCTATTGACAGAAAATGTTCAAAATATGTGGAATCTGTTGTGAGATACAATCTATTCATTCTCACAGTCATTTGTATATAATCTCTATTTCCCTTTGTTCAGATTTGTTAAATTTTTTAATCTTTTCAAGAATCAAATTTGTCTTCATTGGTTTTCACTTTTGTTTGTCTGTTTTCTCTTTCATTAATTTTCACTCCTTTTTAAAAAAAATTCCTTCTCCAAAAATTATATATTTGTCCAATAAGCACATGAAAAGACCATTAGCATTGTTAGTCATTAAGAAAAATGCAAATCAAAACAACAATAAGATAATACTTCACATGCACTAGTATAGTGATAATAAAAAATAGACAAATAATAAGTGTTGGCAAGCATATTAGAACCTTTGTATATTACTGACAGGAATTCAAAATGTTAAACATAGTATTAGCATGGGACCCAGACATTCTGCTCTTAGATACATACTGAAACAATTGAAAAGTGATACTCAAATATTGCATATGAATGTTCATAGCAACACTACTCACAATAGCCAAAAGGATAGCTTTGGACATCCACTATCTGATAAAATGTAATATTTTCAGCTCTAAAGGGGACTTAAATTATGTTACATGCTATAACATAAATGAATCATGAAAACATGCTATGTGAAAGAAGCCATCATTTTCAAGACCAATGTCAAATGGCATATATTTTATTATTCCATTTATATGAGGTAGTAGAATAATCAAATTAATAGGAACAGAAAATAGACTAGGATTACCAAAAGCTGGAGAGGAGGAGAATAGGGAGTTACTGTTTAATGGGCACAGAGCTTCAGTTTGGGATGACAAAATTTCTGGCAATGGATAAGTGGTGATGGTTGCTCAAAAATGTATATGTAAAGACACTGAATTGTACACTTAAAATGACTAAAATGGTGGGGTGCCTGGGTAGCTAAGTGGGTTAAAGCCTCTGCCTTTGATTCAGGTCATGATCTCAGGGTCCTGGGATCGAGCCCCGCATCAGGCTCTCTGTTCAGCAGGGAGCCTGCTTCCCTTTCTCTCTGCCTGCCTCTCTGCCTACTTGTGATCTCTCTATCAAATAAATAAATAAAATATTTTAAAAAATGACTGAAATGGTAATTTTTATGCTTTGTATATCTTACCACAATAAAACATTTTTAAGTGAAGAAAAAGCAAAAAAAGCTAACAAAATGATAATATTGATACATTCTACAATATGAATGAACTTTGGAAACATTTTGCTAGGTGAAATATGAGAAACACTAATGGTGACACATTATATGATTCCATTTATCTGAAATATACAGAATAAATACATCTACAGAACAGAAAGGATATGGGTGGTTCTGGGAAAAGGAAGGCATAGAGAATAATTGCTAGTGTGTACGGGATTTTATATTCAAGTGATGAGGATGTTCTGGAACTAAATAAATGTGGTGGTTACAAAATATTGTGAATGTCTAAATGTCACAGAATTATTCACTTAAAAATTATTAAAATTATGTTATTTGAAATTCACCCCCATAAGATATTTAAAAACCATATTCTTATGTATTAAAGACTGCAATGGAAATATAAGGATATGCAAGAATATATGCATGATATAGGCAGAGATAAAGGATTTCTAAGAAAAAATCAAAAGAAAATGCTAGAAATCACAAACACTGTAATGAAATGAAGAATACCTATAAAGGTGTCATTAGTGGACAAGACAGAGCCTAGAAGAAAGTAGGTTGAAGATAGATTGATAGAAGCTTCTTATGGGGCGCCTGGGTGGCTCAGTGGGTTAAGCCTCTGCCTTCAGCTCAGGTCATGATTTCAGGGTTCTGGAATCAAGCCCCGCATGGGCTCTCTGCTCAGCGGGGAGCCTGCTTTCCCCTCTCTCTCTCTGCCTGCCTCTCTGCCTACTTGTGATCTCTTTCTCTCTGTCAAATAAATAAATAAAATCTTAAAAAAAGAAGCTTCTTATGCCCAAATGAAAATGGGAAAAAATAGAATAAACATCCATGTACTGTGAAACAGTTAAAAAGATGTAATATGTATTTAAATGAAATAGTGGAAGGGCAAAATGTTGGAGCAGAAAAAGTATCTGAAGTAATATGACTAAGAACTTTCTTTTTTTAAAATTTTTATTTAAATTCCACTTGGTTAACATACAGTATAATATTTGTTTTAGGTGTACAATATAGTGATTCCACATTTCCATATGTCACCCAATGCTCATCACAAGTATATGCCTTAATCCCCATCACCTATTTAAGTCATCCACCCACCAACCTCCCCTCTGATAATGATCTGTTCTCTATAGTTAAGAGTCTGTTTCTTAGTTTGCCTCCCTTTCTCTCTCTCTCTTTTCCCCCTGTGATCATTGGTTTTGCTTCTTAAATTCCACGAATGAGTGAAATCATATGATATTTGTCTTTCTCTGACCTATTTCGCTTAGCATACTTTTCATTCCATCTAAGTCATTGCAAATCACAGAATTTCCTTCTTTTTATGGATGGGTAATAGTCCATTATATATATCACCACTTCTTTATTGATTCATCAGTGGATGGACACTTGGACTGTTTCCATAACTTGGCTATTGTAGATAATGCTGCTATAAACACTATAAACACAAAATCCTTTTGAATTAGTATTTTTGCATTCAATGAATAAATACCTAGTAGTACACTTGCTGAGTTGTAAAGTAGTTCTAATTTTCACTTTTTGAGGAATTTCCCTACTGTTTCCCAGAGTGCCTGCACCAGTGTGCATTCCTACCAACAGTGCAAGAGGGTTCTCCCTTTCTCCACAACCTTAAAAATACCTGTTCCTTGTGTTACTGATTTTAGCCACTCTGACAGGTGTGAGGTGATATCTCATTGTGGTTTTGATTTGTGTTTCCCTGATGATGAGTGATGTTTAGCATCTTTTCCTGTGCAGGTTGGTCATCTGGATGTATTATTTGGAAAAATGTCTTGTTCATGTCTTCTGCCCATTTTTAAATTGGATTATTAATTTTTTGGGTGTTGAGTTTATAAGTTCTTTACATATTTTGGATACTGACCCTTTATCAGATATGTTATTTGCAGATATCTTCTCCTATTCTGTAGGCTGCCTTTTAGTTTTGTTGATTATTTCCTTTGATGTGCAGAAGTTTTGTTTTGTTTTGTTTTGTTTTGTTTTGTTTGATGTAGTCCCAATAGTTTGTTTTTGCTTTTGTCTCCCTTGCCTCAGAAGACATATCTAGAAAGAAGTTACTATGGCTTACCTCAAAGAGATTATGGCCTGGGCCTGTTTCTCCTCTAGGGTTTTTATTGTTCCTGTCTCACATTTAGGTATTTCATCTATTTTGAATTTATTTTTGTGTATCTTGTAAGTAAGTGGTCTAGTTTCATTCTTTTGCATGTTTCTGTCTAATTTTCCCTACACAATTCTTTGAAAACACTATCTTTTTTATACTGGATATTTTTCTTGCCTTGTGGAAGATTAGTTGACCATAGTTGTGGGTTTCTGGATTTTTATTCTGTTCTATTGATCTATGGCCTTTTTTTTTTTTTTTGCCAGTATCATACTATTTTGATCACTACAGGTTTGTAATATAACTTGAAGTATCTAACTGTAATGCCTCCAGCTTTGCTTTGCTTTTTCAAGGCTGCTTTCATATTCTGAGTATTTTCTGGTTCCATGAAAATTTTAAGATTGTCCTAGCTCTGTGAAAAATGATGTTGGTATTCTGATATGGATTTCTTTAAATGTGTAATTTGCTTTGGGTAGTATACATTTTAACATTTTAACAATATTTGTTTTTCTGATCTTAATCCATGAGCATGGAATGTCTTTTCACTTCATTGTCATCTACCATTCTTTTCATCAGTGTTTTTTAGTTTTCAGAGTACAGGTCTTTCACCTCTTTGTTTCGGTTTATTCCTAGATATCCTATTGTTTTTGGAGCAGTTGTAAATGGGACTAATTTCTTATTTTCTCTTTCTGCTGTTTCATTATTAATGTATAGAAATGCAACAGATTTTTGTATGTTGATCTTCTATCTTCTGACTTTACCGAATTTTTATATCAATTCTAGATGTTTCTTGGTGGAGTACTTTGGGTTTTCTATATAGAGCATCATGTCATCTGCGAATAGTGAAAATTTTACTTCTTCCTTGTTGATTTGGTGGCCTTTCATTTCTTTTTGCTGTCTGATTGCTGTGGCTAGGACAACCATTACTATATTAAATAACAGTGGTGAGAGTGGATATCCTGTCTTGTTCCTGACTATAGAAGAAAATCTCTCAGTTTTTCCCCACTGAGGACATTAGCCGTAGTTATATGTATATGACATTTGTGATGTTGAGGTATGTTCCCTCTAAACCTAGCTTGTGGAGGGTTTTTATCAAGAATGGATGTAGTACATTCTCAAATGCCTTTTCTGCATCTATTAAAAGAATCATATGGTTCTTATCCTTCCTTTTATTAATGTGGTGTATCACATTGATTGATTTAAGATTTTATTTATTTATTTGACAAAGAGAGAGAAAGAGAGATCACAAGTAGGCAGAGAGGTAGGCAGAGAGAGAGGGGGAAGCAGGCTCCCTGCTGAGCAGAGCACCCAGATGTGGGGCTTGATCCTAGGACCCTGAGATCATGACCCAAGCTGAAGGCAGAGGCTTTAACCTACTGAGCCACCCAGGTGCACCAGGTTTGTACAAGTTTTCTATTTCTTTGTATTTTAGTTTTGGCAGTTTATATGTTTCTAGGAATTTAGCTATTTCTTCCAAGTTGTCCAATGTGTTGACATATAGGTTTTAGTAATATTCTCTTATAATTGCTTGTATTTCTGTGGTGTTTGTTATTATTTCTCTTCTTTCATGTGTGATTTTATAATTTAGATCATTTTCCTTTTCTTTTTGGTTAAGTCTAGGTTTATCAATCAATTTTATTATTTTTTTTAAAGAATCAGCCCATGATTTCATTGATCAGTTTTATTGTTTTTTCTTCCTTCATTTTTATATCATCTATTTCTCTTTAATCTTTACAATGTCCTTCCTTCTGCTGCCTTTAGGCTTTGTTGGCTGTTCTCTTTCTTGCTTCTTTTGGCATAAGGTTAGATTGTTTCTCTGATATTTTTCTTGCTTATCTATGTAGGACTGTATTGCTACATTCTCCCCTCTTAAGAATGCTTTTGCTGCATCTCAAAGATTTTAGACTGTTTTTGCCTTCATTTTCATTTGTTTCCATGTACTTTTTATTTCTCTTTTGATTTCCTCCTTAATCCATTCACTATTTAGTAGCATGTTGTTTAACCTCCATGAATTTGTGGTCCTTTCCAAATTTTTTCTTATGGTTGACATCAAATTTCATAGTTTTGTAGTCAGGAAAGATGCCTGGTATAATTTCAATCTTTTTGCTTTTGTTGAGGCCTGATTTGCAACTAATATGTGATCTTTTCTGGAGAATGTCCCATGTACACTTGAAAAGAATGTGTATCTTACTGTTTTAAGATGGAATGTTATGAACACATCTGTTAAGTCTACATTATCAAGTGTGTCATTCAAGACCATTGCTTCCTTGTTGATTTTCTGTTTAGCTAATTTGTCCATTGATGTAAGTAGGGAGTTAAAATTCCCTTCTATTATTGTATTATCAATGAGTTTATTTATGTTTATTATTATTTTATATATTTGTGTGCTCCCATGTTGGATTATATATACTGAAAATTGTCAGATCTTTTTGTTGGTTTGTCCCCTTTATTATGATATTGTGCTTTACTTCAACTGTTACAATCTTTGTTTTAAAGTCTCGTTTGTATAAGTATTGCTACTCTGGCTTTCTTTTGACATCTATTTGTGTCATAAATGTTTTCCCATCCCTTCACGTTCAATTTGCAGGTGACTTTAGGTCTAATGTGTCTCTTGGGTTGCTTGGGTGTCTCAGTCAGTTAAACATCTGCTTTTGGCTCAGGTCATGATCCCAGGGTCCTGGAATTGAGTGCCACATCCAGCTGCCTGCTCAGTGGGGAGCCTGCTTCTCCCTCTCCCTCTGCTGCTTCCCTTGCTTGTGCTTTCTCTTTCTTAAATATTTATGTAATAAAATCTTTAAAAAAAGTGAAATGTCTCTAACAGGCAGCATATAGGTATGTCTTTTTTTTAATCACTGACATCCTATGTCTTTTGATTTAGAGCATTTAGTCCATTTATATTAAAAGTAATCACTAATAGATATGTATTTAAAAAATATGTATCTTTTGATATTTTATTACTTGCTTTGTGGTTGTTTCTAGAGATTTTCTCTGTTCATTTCCTATCTCTGTCACTTATTTGTCCTTCCTTTCCACTCAAAGATTCCCTTTTAATATTTCTTGCAGAGCTGGCCTAACAGTCATGATTTCCTTGTTTTTGTTTGTCTGGAAATTTCTTTGTCTTTCCTTCTATTCTGAATAATAGCCTTGCAGAATAGAGTATTTTTTGGCTGCAGATTTTTCATTCAGCTCTTAGAATATATCATGCCACTGTCTTCTGGCCTGCCAAATTTCTGTTGAGAAATCTCCAGCTAGCCTTATTGGTCTTCCCTTATAAGTTAAGGACTTCTTTTGTCTTGCTGCTTTTAATTATTTTTTCTTTCTTTTTTTTTTAAGATTTTATTTACTTAATTGAGGGAGAGAGAGAGTGTGTGAGAGAAAGCAGGAGCAGGAGGAGGGGCAGAAGGAGAGAGAGAAGCAGACTCCCCTCTGAGCAGGAAGCCTGATGCAGGACTGGATCCCAGGACCCTGGGATCATGACCTGAGCTGAAGGCAGATACTTGACCAAATGAGTTACACAGGTGCCCTAGATTTTTTTCTTTATCACTATATTTTGCAAATTTAATGACAATATGTCTTAGTGTTGTATAGCTTTTCCTGATTTTGATGTGATTTCTCTGTACCTCCTGGATCTGGATGTCTGTTTCCTTCTTCAGATTAAGAAAGTTTTCTGCTATTATTTCTTGAAATAAATTTTCTGCCTCCTTTTCTCTCTCTTCCTCTTCTGGGACTCCTATAATACAAATGTTATTATGTTTGATGGAGTCTCTGAGTTCTCTAAGTCTATTCTCATGTTCCATAATTTTTTTCTCTTTTGTTCAGCTTCATTATTTTCCATTATTTTGTCTTCTAGATCATTAATTTGTTCCTGTACTTCTTCCAGTCTGCTGTTCATTGCATCAAGCTTGTTTCTTATTTATTGCATTTTTCATCTCTGACTGATTCCTTTTTAACTCTTTTATCTCTGTGCTAGGGAACTCCCTTATGTCTTCTATCCTTTTTTCAAGCCCAGTGAGTATTGTTATGATTGTTGGTTTGAATCAGGCATGTTACTTATACTGTTTTGCTTAGATCTCTGGCTACGGCCTTATCTTGTTCTTTCATTTGGGATGATTTCCTCTGTCTTGGCATTTTGTCTAACTCTACCTTCTATGTGTTAGAAAAGTCAGTTATGCTTCCTGGTCCTGAGAGTAATGGTTTTATGAAGAAGAGGTCATGTAGTGCCCAGGGCCTGGCACTTCAGAGAGTGTCTCTGGTTGTGCTACATACACTCTGTTGTTGTGCTTTGGCTGCTCTCACCTTTAGGCTAATTATCCTTAAAGGCTCTTCTTTACTGCAGTAGACAGTGTTTGTTCTTTGGCCAAAATGTGGTGAGTTTAAACTAGGTGTGTTTTGGTCTGCTTGTTAAATGAGGTTTGAACTATTTCCATTAGAACTGAAATACTGCAGAACTCTGTAATGGGGAGATGTGGTATGGGCAGGAGTTTCTGCCAGTCTTTTGGGGGAGGAGCCTGCCATGCTGGGACTGAGGCAAGGTTCACTGAAAAGGGACCTGGTATAAGTAGGTCAAGCAGCCAGTGTGGGTGCTGTGCTGTTTCCCACAGGTTGACTCTGTGTTTGTGCTGAGGGACAGGGAAGGGAAATTTTGTCAGCCAATTCATTTGTTCCTGGAGAGGAGTCCCTGTGAATCTTGCTTTTCAAGGAAGCACTCCAAGAAGAGCAAATAATCTCCCTGCTTGTGTACCGGCATTTTTCAGATTTCATTTCCATACTGTTTGTTTTTGGGTTATTTGCCTGAGTTCTTTCCAGAAGTAGGGCAGTACCCTCAGGGGTCTATCTCAGCCAAGTCCACAAACCCTTAAAACTCCAGATTTTAAGCACCATTGGTTGCAAGAACTCATGGAAATCAGCCCCTCTTGTTTTTCCCAGCCAATGGCTTTGGGGAATATTCTCCTTGTATATTCCCCTGTGTGGCACTCTCTGTCACCTTTCTCTGTGACCAGGGCTCCTTCTCCTCTTCCGCACTCATGATCTGTTTCTCCTCTAAACTATATTTTTGCTCATCCTACCTTCTTTGATGTGGTCTTTTCTCACCTTTTAGTTGTGAATTTTGTTCTGTCAATCTTTGAGTTGATTTCTGGGGTATTTAGGATGATCTGATAAATGTCTAGTGGTGTTTGTGGGATGAGACTAGCCTGGGGTTCTTCTACTCTATCATCTCCTTCCTCACCCATCCCACTGAGAACTTTCTTTAACTAACGACAGATATTAAAATTACAGAACCAGGAAGCTCATTGAACATAAAGCAAGGAGAAAAAATACAAAAGCTAAAACCAAAAAACTTCAACATATCATACTCAAATTACAGAAAACAAAAGACAAACATTTTTGAAAGAACTGAAGGGAAAAACATTTACTTATAGAGGAACAAGGATAAAAATTACCTTATACTTCTCATTACAAACCATGTAAACAAGAAGAAATGAATTAAAAATTTAAAGTGTTGGAAAAAAACCCTTTATTCTTTGAAAGTAATTTATGCTCTCTAATTGCCCTTCAAAATTAATTGAGAAATAAAAACTTGCTCAGACAGATAAAAACTGAGGGCATTCATGGCCTAGAGAATTCTTGGCTTAGACCTGCCCTGCAAGACATGTTAAAAGATTTTTTTCAGGATGAAGAAATATATCTGAGGTCAGAATCTTGGATCAACATAACAAAAGAAGAGCAACAGAGAAAGAATTACTGCTAATAAATAATACCTTTTATAATCTTAATAGCTCTAAAAGATAACAGTTCACTTGTTAAAATTAATAAAAGTAGCAAAGTGTAAGATCATCACAGTCTTTGGGTGAATTAAATGAATGATAATAAGATTTCAAGGGATGTGAAGGGGTCTTGGGAATTCTCTAAGTTACAGTAATATGAAGCAGTATATGTTATTTAAAAGTGAATTTTAATTAGTTAAAATCTATGTTATAAACTTTAAGAAGAGCACTACAAGAAAAAAACTGAAAGTAAAATTGATATGTTAAAAGAGGACATAAAATAGAATCATAAAAATATTCAAAGAGGACCATAGAAGGCATGCAGTTTTTGAATTAGTGTTTTCATGTTGTTTGGATAAATATCCAGTAGTGGAATTACTTGATCATATGGCATTTCTCATTTTAATTTTTTGAGGAACCTCCATACTGTCTTCCATAGGGGCTGCATCAACTTACATTCCTACCAATAGTGTACAAGTGTTCCTTTTTCTCCACATCTTCTCTAACACTTGTTTTTTTCTTGTATTTTGATTTTAACCATTCTGAGAGGTGTGAAGTGATTACTCATTGTTTTGATTTGCATTTCCCTGATGATTAATGATATTGAGCATTTTTTTCATTCATTTGTTGGCCATTTGTATATCTTCTTTGGAAAAAAAAATCTATTCATGCTTTCTGCTCATTTTTAATTTGTATTATTTGTGCTTTTTTTGTGTTTAATTATGTAAGTTCTTTATATATTTTGAATATTAACTCCCTACTGATATATCATTTACAAATATCATCTTTTTTAGTAGTCGCCTTTTCATTCCTTTGATGGTTTCCTTTATTGTGCAAAAGTTTTTTTCTTTCTTTCTTTTTTTTTGTTTTTTTTTTTTGCTTTGGTGTGGTCCCAGTAGTTTATTTTTGTTTTTGTTACCCTTGCCTGAGGAGACATCTCTAGAAAAATGTTTCTACAGCTAATGGTAAAGCAATTAATTCCTGGGACGCCTGGGTGGCTCAGTTGGTTGAGGGGCTGCCTTCGGCTCAGGTCATGATCCCAGCATCCTGGGATCGAGTCCCACATCGGGCTCCTTGCTCAGCAGGGAGCCTGCTCCTCTCTCTGCTTCTGCCTGCCTCTCTGCCTGCTTGTGTTCTCTCTCTGTTAAAATAAATACAATAAAATCTTAAAAAAATAAAAAAGCAATTAATTCCTATGTTTTCTTCCAGGAGCTTTATGGTTTCAGGTCCTTAATCCATTTTGAGTTTATTTTTGTCTATGGTATGAGAAAGTGATTCAATTTCATCCTTTTGCATGAAGTAGTCCGGTTTCCTTAGCACCATTTCTTTAAAAACCTATCTTTTCCCACTGTTTATTCTTGCTGTGTGTATCCATATATTTATTGAAGCATTATTTACAGTAACTAAGATATAGGAGAAACCCAAGTGTCCATCACCAGATGAACGGACAAAGAGAAGTTCTATATATATGCAAATATATATTTCTCAGTATTAAAAAATTATATCTGACCATTTGCCATAATATGGACAAATTTAGAGGGTATAAAGCTAAGTGAGATAAGTGAGACAGAGGAAGAAAAATACCGAATGATTTCACTCATGTCCAAAATTTAAGAAACAACACAAATGAACAAAGACTAAAAAAACCAAAAAGACAAATGAGAAAACAAACTCATAAATACAGAGAAGAAAATGGTGATTGCTCAACGGGAAGTTAGTGGGGGATTGGGTGAAATAGATAAAGGGGATTAAGAAATACAAGCTTCCAGTTACAAAGTAAATAAGTGATGGAGATGAAAAACACAGCATAGGGAATACAATCAACATTGTAATGCTGCTTGGTGACAAATGGTGACTCTACTTATTATGGTGAATATTGAGTAATGTATAGAATTTTTGAGTCATTATGTTGTACACCTAAACCTAATATAGCACTGTATATTAATTATACTTCAATTAAAAAAAAGCATAGAAGGCAGAAAAAGGAAACCTTTAACAATATACAGAGGAGAGTTATAAACAGTTGATAGTAATCCAAATATCTAATCATTTCAAATGTTGTCTAAATATATCAATTAAAATGCAGATTATTAGTATTTATTTAGAAAAAACAATAATCAGCTTTCTGTTTTTAAGAAATTCACTTTTAAAATAGAGGTAGGTTAGAAGTAAAGAGGTGGAGAAATATGTGCCATGCTAAAATTAATCACAGGAAAGCTTGAATAATTATATTAATTTCAGACAAGGCAGACTTCAAAACAAGGCAACTATCAGGGAAAAAAGAGGAGCATTATACAATTATTAAGTGGTCAACTTCCTGAGAACAGACAAACCTTAAATGTATGTACACCAAGCAAAAGAACATCAAGATATGTGAGGCAAAAACTGATAGAACTGCAAGACCAGTCCACTCTTATATTTGGGAAAGTCAACATATTTCATCAGTAATTGAAAAATGAGGTATGCAGAAAGCAATAAAAATATATTAAGCTGGTCAGCATTATCAAATGAGTTGCTCTAATTGACATTTATAGAATACATTAACAACTGAAGAATACACATTGTTCTCAAATTTGCATGAAACATTTATCAAGATAGACCACAATCTGGACCATAAAATGCACCCATTAAAAGTTTAATAGAATCGAATCAATATAATTGTCTCCAAACTCTTTCAAAAAATTAAAGAGGAGAAGGTATTTCTTACTTCATTCTCTGAAGATAGTTACCCTGATAAAAAAATTCAGGTAAAAACATTATAAGAAAACTTAAGACCAATATCACTAGAAGTCTTGATGTAAGGGTCCTCAACAAAATACTAGCAAACAATTTAAAACTTAAAAAGATTGTATCCTTTTATGACCAAGTGAGATTTTTTTTTTTCAGGTGAGATTTATTCTTGAAATGCAAGGTGTTTTAACATATAAAAATCAATTATTGTAATAGCCTCATCAACAGTGTAAAGGAAAAACTTAAGAGAATAGAAAACATACGAAGTATGTTCTTAGGAAAAAAATGGAACC
>CM052798.1:98264651-98330498 GCA_028533885.1 Nasua narica | reverse complement strand
AAGTTAGAATGGCCAAAATCAACAAGACAGTAAACAACAAATGCTGGAGAGGATGTGGAGAAAGGGGAACCCTCCTCCACTGTTGGTGGGGATGCAAGTTGGTGCAGCCACTTTGGAAAACAGTATGGAGATTCCTCAGGAAATTAAAAATAGAGATACCCTATGACCCTGCAATTGCACTACTCGGTGTTTACCCCAAAGAAACAGATGCAGTACAAAGAAGGGCCACATGTACCCCAATGTTCATAGCCGCAATGGTCACAATAGCCAAACTGTGGAAAGAACCAAAATGCCCTTCAACTGATGAATGGATAAGGAAGATGTGGTGCATCTATACAATGGAATATTATGCCACCATCAGAAAGGATGAATATCCAACTTTTATATCAACATGGACAGGACTAGAAGAGATTATGTGGAGTGAAATAAGTCAAGCGGAGGGATTCAATTATCTTATGGTCTCATGTGTGGAGCATAAAGAAATCATGGAGGGCATTGTGAGAAGGAAGGGAATGGTGAATGGGGGAAATCAGAGGGAGCATGAACCAGAAGAGACTGTGGAATCTGAGCAACAAACTGAGGGTTTGGGGGAGTGTTGGGTGAGCCTGGTGGTGGGTATTGAGAAGGGCACATATTGCATGGGGCACTGGGTGTGGTGCATAAACAATTAATCATGTAAACTGAAAAAATAAACATATTTAAGTTAAAAAAAAGGATATTGTTAAGAAAATGTAAAGACAAGGCACACACTGAAAAAAAATTTTTGCATAACATATTTATTGAAAGCCACATATCAAAAATGTGCAAAAATTATTAAATTCAATAAGAAATAAGTCACCCAATTAAAATGATCAAAGAAGCTGAACATTTTTTCAGAGATGTACAGATGGCAAATAAAAATATGAAGGAGTGCTTAATTTCATTTGTCAATAAGGATTTCAAATTAAAACTACAGTGATATATGACTATACAACTATTAGAATGGCTAGAATCTGAAACACTGATTTAAATACTAAATGATGGTGGATTAATAGCAATGGAAATTTTCATTAATCAGTAGTGTGCATTAAGATCACCACAGCCACTTTGGAAGGTATATAGCTTATTAAAAAGTTGATTATGGTCTAAGCACACAATGCGATAATTACACTCCTATTTATTCTATTGATCTGAAAACTTACAGTCATACAAAATTATGTAATCTTGCTAGATTTATGCATAATTGTTCAAACCAGAAGCAACCCATATATCCTTCAAGAGGTCAATGGGTAAATAATCTGTGATATATCCATAAATGAGAATATTATTCAGTTAAATAATATAAATAAGTTATCAAACCATGAAAAACATAAAAACTATAAATGTATATTGTTAAATGAAAGAATCCAGTCTGAAAGAATTATATACTGCATTATTTCAATATATATCATCTGTTAAAGTGAAAGACATAAAGACAGTAAAAATATCAGTGCTTGCTAGGAGTTCAGCATGGGGGAGGCATCAGGAAAAACACAAGGCAGTTTATAAGGCAGTGAAGCTATTATGTATGGTAATATAATAGTGGATGCATATATCTGTGGATTTATCAAAACATAAAAATTTACTGTACAAAGAGTAAATTTTAATGTATGTAAATTTTAAGAATTAATTTAGGAGTTTCAGTGATCAAAGGATGGAAAACAGAATGTGACAAATGCATATGAAAGTATTAAAAATATAAGTAACAGCCTCACTGATGGAGGTGGTGGAGTAATTTAAGTGGTTGACTTAGATAACTTTGCAAATGAGTGGAGGACACAAGTTAATTTACAAAGAACCAATCACCTTCCTATACACCAGAAATAACTAAGGAACTATAAAAAAGAAACGGTGCATAAAAAATTTATTTTGGTGGGGTACCTGGGTGGCTCAGTGGGTTAAAGCCTCTGCCTTCAGCTCTGGTCACGATCTCAGGGTCCTGGGATGGAAACCTTCATTGGGCTCTCTGGTCAGTAAGGAGACTGCTTCCCCCTCTCTTTTTGCCTGTCTCTCTGCCTACTTGTGAGTTTATTTTGGTTAGTAAAGTTGTGTGTTTCCAAGAAATATAGGTCAATACTTCTGAAACCAATATGCTTATGTATTCTGGAAACAATAGAGTAAATGGATGATTGGTAGTGGGAACCCGGTTTCTCACTGTTGGAATGAGAAAGTGCTACAATGATCCATATGGAAATGAATTAGGGCTCAAAGATATCAGTGTGAACTCATGTTTACCTTAATATTGACAAAGTTAGATAAATGTATGAACAGAGAACATACATACATAAAATATCTAAATGTAATGCATATAAATGTATATATATATGTATATGTATATACATATATATTATATATTATATGTGTGTGTTCTCTGATCATATGTTATATGTGTGTGTGTGTATGTGTATGTGTGTGTATTCTTGATTTGTCAGCTGAGAGGACTCAGATGCAAGGACAATCCAGATCTCAGTTTTTAGCAGAATTTACCAACAAAAAGAGCCAGAGCTATTGGGTGATATGGTTGATTATAGCACTTCACAGAAAATATACAAAATCAGTCTTGAGTAGTGTCAGACTATAAGAAAGTGCCAATCACAAACACACATATTCACACACAATGATGGGACTATGGCAAAGGAATATGGAAGCTAGCTGAGACACCCTCAGTGGCCAAAGCTGGAGGATTTTGAACAACAAAACAAATATGACAGTATTGGATGATAACCCAAAATATAAAATAAGTATCCATGATTCTATATTGACCTAAATACATGATTAAATAAACAAACTGGGTATATTGGACAAATCTCCAGTGCAGAAGAATTTCAAATAATTTAGAATATTATTAAATAATGTAGATTTTTTGCCCTGAAGTATGTGAGGCATGATTCCCCATTCCTTAGTATGGGCTACACATAGTGACTTCCTTAAAGAGCACACTATGAACAGGGATTAACTATGGTAGAGAAAGCGATGTCATACTGATAGTATGTATTTTGGACATCATGTAATAAGAATGACATTTTACTTCTGTGTTTCTCCTCCATTATTCCTAATCCTGGTCTAATCATGTGGAAAACATCAGGCAAATCCCAACTGATGGATAATTGACAAGATATCTGACCAGTCATCCTCAAAACTGTCATGATCATCAAAAGCAAAGAAAGTCCTGAGAAACTATCACAACCAAGAAGAGCCTAAGGGGACAACTATTAAGTGTAATGTAGCACATAGATAAAATTCTGCAATAGAAGGCGATCATGGGAAAACTGAGGAGATCTGAAAAATGTATGGGTGTTAGTTAACAAAAATTTACCAATATTTGTTTACCAATTGTAAACAAATGTACCATACCAATGTAAGATACTAATAATAAAGAAACTAGGGGATGGAATATATGGAAATTCTGTGTACTCTTTTTGCAATAATTCTATAAATCTAAAACTTCTAAAATAAAATGAGATTTTAAAAGAAAAAATAAAATTATTAACCTTCTGATAAAGTACAAATATGTACATTTCTGATACTCTGAAGATAAACTTATGTACCTTTTGTACTCTTTTCGCATATATATACAATTTTAAATTTAACTACAATAATAAAGCATGTAGTTGTCATCAATCATGACTACTCTTGTTCTGAATACCTGTATAACCCTAAGAGAAGCTGGATAGCCTTGTCTCAGGTGAAGAGTTTGGCCACTTCACTTCCCTTTTCTACTTTGTTGGCAAGAAGTGTCTCAGTTTTCTCTTGCAATTTGTGTTCTCAATTTTTTGTGTGTGTGTTCTCAATTTTTATATTTTTATCTATCTTGGAAATCTATTTGATTAGAGAAGATCAATAAATAAATATGTATGTTGTCATGAAATGACATGAAATTAAATAGTCATTTCATTGGAACGACTTCTTTGAAAATCTTTTTTGAACTTTTTCCTTAATGTGCATTCATTTTATTAAGTTTTTGATATAATTGAATATTTATCGTAAAGTCTTCTATAGGCAAGAAAAAACAAAGCAGACTATTCAAGTAATTCATCCTTTAATATGTTATTTTTTCATTCTAGGAAATCAAACAAAAGTGATGCTTAAGTACTTAAACAATTTTTATGTACTATTCACATAACTCTACATAAATGCTTGAATGCAACTGTATAAGGTCAAAAATTAAAATTCCATGCTTTCTGAAGTGAAGTATACTGAACTAATTGCTTTTATGAGACTATAATAGGTTTTCCTCACATAGTTTAAGAGATTTCTTGTGTATTTTTTGCGTTAAATAACCACTATTGATTTAATCAATGTCACAAATTTATACCCAAACCATGAAATCAAACAACTCATTCCTATTCCTTGAGGAATGGGTTAATACTGTGCAGTCAGGTTTTTTAATCCCTTTAAAATCTAAAACACATTTTGTTGTGCCTCTTTCTAAATACACTCTCTCTATATATACTAAAGCATATATGTACTAAAATACACTTTTATTGAACAGAGTAACTATGAAGTGATCAATGTCAATGAACTAGAATTGTTGTTATGGCTCTGGGTTCCATGATGCCATAGATGTCACTGTAGTAGTTAGTATAGATAGTGACAGGCCCAGGGATGAACAGCAAGCCCTTTCAACATACTTAGGAGCTAACAGACTTTTATAAGTCTATATAAATCTCATTTACTCCTAACAATCATAGATTATCCCATGGTCTAGGTAACAAACTTAAGAAATTAAATAATGTGAATGAGATCAACCAGTGAGTAAGATGTAGAGATGAGATTTGTCTGACTCCAGGACCCATGCTATTTGAAATTGAGCATGTTGCATTTTAGGAACTCCCACTCTATTTAAGTAAAAGTATTTATTATCAGATAACATGCACACAACACACACAATCAAGATACAAACTTCTAAAAATACAAAAGTCAATTTCTCTCTGAGCCTTTCCACAACTAGTCACCAGTTCCCTACCACAAGGGGCTACCATTGCTATCAATTTGTCAAATGTCAAAATCTTTCTGTAGGTATTCTTTTCAGCTTGCTTTAAGAAAAAAAAAAGTGCTCCTTAAAAAATCTAATCTACCATCCATATTCTACTTTTGTTAGTTGACCCAATGATATTCTTTGTAGTATTATTTTCCTTCAGCAGATTTTGATATAGCATTCTCTGACATTTTCCCAGATTTCTACATCCGGGTGTTACAGCAATGAGTGGGATCCTGGATATCTATCAGAATTTTTGTTTATTTCTGCTTATAGGTAATTTGAAGGTTTTACTCTATTTCCTGACATCGTGGCTATATGTAGTTTTGTTGTTGTGATTTTAAGAGTGTTATTTTGTTGGGAAGAAGAGTATTCAGAATCAAGCAATAGCCATCATTTTCCATGCATTGCAATTTTGAGGCAAATAAATTCTTCCTTAAAATGTGATTCCTAATGCTGTTCTTACTCAATTTCTGATGCCCTTGTATTTTGGACTGAGTCCTATTGACCATTAAAGATGCCTTTACAATTATCTCTAATCAATTTCCCATTTTATATTGTATTTACCATATTCATTAATCATGGTTAGATAAATATTTCAGTAATTCAAAATTCCATCTGCTTCCAGTATATGTTCTGAATCATTCATTTGCTGTGTTTAGCTTGACCGATCTCTCTGATTAACTCCTTTTTCCAGTACCCTCTGGTTTTCTCATGTTTCTCAAGGTTATTACAAGGGTCATTTGTTTCATACTGACCTGAGAGGTAAACCATATTTCCTTAATCTGTTGTAACACAAGCTTCTTATTTCAATTAACGGCCATTTAGTGTGCCAGGCCTTGTGCCAAAAGCTTTACATACATTATCTTACTTAACCCTAACACATTTTAATGAGGTAAAGGTTAATACTGGAACTTTAGATATAAGGACACTGGACACAGATTAGAACCCACGTATGAATTCAAAATCTAAACTTTTAGCCACTTTAATGTCTGTACTTGTTAAGATTTTATTATATGCTTCCAGATTAATTTGGTGGCATTCTCTTAAATAATTATGATATTATCTTACCAAATGAGAAACCAGATGGCTGAAATAAGAAGCCATACCTTTGATAAAGATGTTTTAGACCTGCTTTGGAAAATACTAGCTCAAAATATTGAAATGGAATTATGGCAGAGTGCAATATGCTGGATCCCTCCCCTCATTCATCATTTTAGATCCGCTCTTTGCCCATCTACACCTTGCTCTCCATCCTGGGAGGCTGAGTCATATGATGACATTAGCAGATTTTTGCCCTATGGGATATGACTGGATTTGACCAGAGGGAGACTGTGAGGGAGGGAGGAAAATGAAGTTAGAGTTTATTTTCTGAGATATTTTTTGTGAACTACATTTCTCAACCAAAAGAAACAGTTTCTTTCAAATAACGAATGAATATGAACAACGTGGATTTTTTTCTATGTGCTTTTTAAAAATAGAAGTAGATTCTACTTTCATAAAAACAAGAAACACAATTTTCTTTATTTTCTTTACTTCTGAGTAAAGAAATATTTTTCTCTTATTTTACAGCCCAATTAAAATTCCCAAGTACATTTTAATAATAAAAGATATACAAATATACCCTTTGGTCTAATTTTATCAAGTATGAATAGATTTATTTTCTGCTTTATCTTAGAATAATATTCTTGCATCAATATATGACTATAACAAAGTTTTAAAACTGATTTTTATCAAAGAAATCACTTGCAGTTTATTTTATAACTGCTGTATTACTTGATATCATATCATATACCATATGATATCATATCATATATCATATCATATATCATATCCTACCATATGATTTAATGCCTGGCTCTTTTGTGTGGAAATATTGGCCTACTAAAAATAAATATCAGAACAAGGTCATGTGTGAACAAGTAAGATTAAAATTTTCATATCAAATTTGGTTCAACATCAGGTATGTGTCTATACTATTTTATAAAGAATGGAATTATGTCGAAAGAGTACTACAGATTTTTCTACCAACACAGCAAGTCAAGTTCTTTTCACAAAGTAGATGAAAAATAAATATTTAATAAATTAGTAAATATTGCTCTCATTTCAAAAATCAATTCAGCAAGATATATTGAGCAAGTGCTACATATTTATCTCTGCATAAAATGTTACATTGGAACAAAAATAAGGATAATTTTTCCATATTATGGGAATTTTTAGCATATTAGTTAAATGTCATTTTCTCTAAAGAAGTCTGTGACTTTCTTAGGCAAACAAGGGTACTCATTTAATGCATTAGATCATTGTTAGCATCCCAAAATCCAAGACCATTAATTTATTCTATATCAATAAGGCATACACAAGAAAATATCTAAATTTTATTGTCATTAAAAACCTGCCTACCTTTTAAATATTGAACTTCTGACCTTTAGAGATTTTTCTTTTCTTTTATGATAAGACAAACCTTATATACATTAAAACACACAAATCTATTGTGTATATCTCTGTAAATTCTTACATATGTAAACACCCAGTAGCCATTACACAGATCAAGATATGTAATATTTCCAGTCCCAAGAAAGCACTCTCATGACACCTCTGAGTCAGCTTCTAACATGATGCAGACTGTTATCAGCATAGACTATTATGCCTGATTTCAAACTCCAAATAAGTGAAATTATTTTGTATATGTTTTTGTGATATAAAATTCATTTTTCTTGCTTGTATTAATAATTCTGTTTTTTTGTTCTGTAAAAAGAACTTAATGAATATACACCAATATATTTATGAATTTTGGTGCTCATAGATGTAGGAATTATTTCCAATTTTGGGCAATTATGAATTATACTAATATGTTACTTCTTTTGTGTATCATTTGATGGACATAGCACTCATTGCCACAAGTGTAGGTGCTGGGTCTCAGCAGGTACATATGATTAGCTCTAGTAGATATGGCCAAACTTTAGATGCCACAATGTAGATGAACAATTTACACTCCTGCCAAGCACCCTATGAGAATTTCAATTGCTCCAAGTCTTTATTACATTTGGTATCATCTCTTGTTTTTTTTTTAGCCATTCTGCTATCTTTATAATGATATTTCAACTTCATTTTAATTTTTAATTTCCCAATAATTGGTTTTCTGTATTTTTGTGATTGATTTTTAGGAGTTATTATATATCCTGAATATGAGTACTCTATTAAATATGTTTTAAAATCATTTCCTCCAGTATATGTTTTCTACTCATCCTCTTCATGGAGTCTTATTGGCTTGTTGAGTTCTGGATTTTAATAAGGCGATATTATTAATCTTTTATTGTTACTGATTTTGGTGTCTTGTTTAAGAAGTCTTTGCTTACCCAAGATAAAGACGGTGTATTCTTTTGTTTATTCTAGACACTTCATAGTTTAGACTTTTGCTTTAGGTATTTGATCTATTTCTGTTTACCAGTCTATGGAAGAAACTATTCACAAGTTTATGTTGATGTTGGAGAATCTGCATTCCTACCACAGATTAACTGGCATGGGATGAATTCTCTTGTTTTCATAGTTCCAAGGAATTATCCTCCACTATGCAGCTAGAAAGAGAGAATTTGTTTAGACAAATGAAAAAGAATTGTGTAACTGTATCAAAGCAAATTGTCTTTAGTAGAAATTACTAATAGAATGCCTATGATCAATGACTCTCCTACATCCATTAAAATGATTTCCTCCAACTGTGCTAGAAAAATAATTATTAGAAGAGAAGTTAAAACATTTCTAATCAGAGAAAGGTGAGGCTTAGATCATCAGATATAATTTATTTACAACTAGTTGTAAATTAATTTATGACTATAATTTATTTACATTTTATTTACATCAGGTATCATTTATTTACAACTAGTTTTTGAGTCTAAGAGAAGACATCTCAAAATACATATATTTCATATTGATTATTAGTTGACTCTTTTCCTCCTCCCTCATAAATTTTTAAACAATATCTGGATATTAGTAAAGATTGCAAAAGCAAATTAAGAGACACTATTAATTCTTCAACTATTTGACTACAATAAATACAATGGTTAGATATTCTCGCAGGGATGTAAAGAAGCAGTTTCTAGGAAAATGGCAATATGTTTGAATGGAACATTCTATTTGGCTATTTGATCATGGAATTGTGTGTGTGTGTGTGTGTGTGTTTAAAACAGAATATAAATTAAATTAGTAATGTAGATATTTACATGTTCTTTTTTGTTCTTTTCATGATCCATCTGTATCAATATCAAACTGTGATTTAAAAAAAATTTGTCCATCAACAAAATTAAATTTAAGATGAAAGAGTCTCTCAAGATCCATCACAAAGCTATAATCATCAAGACAGTGTGGTACTGGCACAAAAACAGACACAAAGATCAATGGAAAAGAATAGAGAGCCCAGAAATGGAACCCTAATTCTATGGTCAACTAAACTTCGACAAGGCAGGAAAGAATATCCAATGGAAAAAAGACAGTCTCTTCAACAAATGGTGTTGGGAAAACTGGACAGCCAGATGCAAAAGAATGATACTGGAACATTTCCTTATACCACACACAAAAATAGACTCAAAATGGATCAAAGACCTCAATGAGAGACAGAACTCCATCAAAATCTTGGAGGAGAACACAGGCAGCAACCTCTTCAACCTCAGCCACAGCAAATTCTTCCTAGAAACATCTCCAAAGGCAAGGGAAGCAAGGGCAAAAATGAACCACTGGGACTTCATCAAGATCAAAAGCTTTTGCACAGCTAAAGAAAGAGTCAACAAAACAAAAGACAACTGACAGATTGGGAGAAGATATTCACAAATGACATATCAGATAAAGGGTTAGTATCCAAAATCTATAAAGAATTTCTCAAACTCAAGACACAAAGAACAAATAATCCAATCAAGAAATGGGCAGAAGATACGAACAGACATTTCACTAAAGAGGACATACAAATGGTCAACATCACTCAGCATCAGAGAAATACAAATCAAAACCACAGTGAGATACCATCTCACACCAGTCAGAATGGCTAAAAATTAGCAAGTCAGGAAACAATAGATGTTGGTGAGGATGCAGAGAAAGGGGAACCCTCCTACACTGTTGGTGGGAATGCAAGCTGGTACAGCCACTCAGGAAAACAGTATGGAGGTTCTTCAAAAAGTTGAAAATAGAGTTGCCCTATGGCCCAGCAATCACACTACTGGGTATTTACCCTAAAGATGTACCTGAATGGGCACATGCACCCAAATGTTTATAGCAGCAATGTCCACAATAGCCAAACTATGGAAAGAACCTAGATGTCCATCAACAGATTAATGGATAAAGAAGAGGTAATATATATATATATATATATATATATATATATATATATACACACACAATGGAATACTATGCTGCCATTAAGAGAAATGAAATCTTGCCATTTGCAATGATGTGAATGGAACTAGAGGGTATTATGCTAAGCAAAATAAGTCAGTCAGAGAAAGACAATAATCACATGATCTCTCTGATATGAAGAATTTGAGAGGCAGGGCAGAGGGTTTTGGGGGGGTGGGGGAAAGAAATGAAACAAGATGGGATGGGGAAGTAGACAAACCATAAGAGACTCCTAAACTCACAAAACAAACTAAGTGTGGCTTGGAGGTAGGGTGGGTAGGGTTATGGACATTGGGGAGGGTATGTCCTATGATAAATGCTGTGAAATGTGTAAGCCTGATGATTCACAGACATGTACCCTGGGGCAAATAATACATTATGTATTAATTAATAAATTAAAAATAGATGAAAAGGTCTCTTAAACAGATGTGAGCAAGTAAATATGTACAGCATGTCCCCACACTCTTAAAAAGTGAACACTTAAGGGGCGCCTGGGTGGCTCAGTGGGTTAAAGCCTCTGCCTTGGGCTCAGGTCGTGATCTCAGGGTCCTGGGATTGAGCCCCACATCAGGCTCTTTGCTCAGCAGGGAGTCTGCTTCCCCCTCTCTCTCTCTCTGCCTTCCTCTCTGCCTACTTGTGATCTCTCTCCTCTCTGTCAAATAAATAAAATCTTAAAAAAAAGTGAACACTTAAGTTACGTAATTTATTTTCTCTCAGTTTCATCAAAGAATTTAAGTTAAAGACATGTACCTCAGCATTGTTCACTCTATCTCTTCTGTCCATTACTAAGAGATGAAAAATGGGTTTGACAGCAATTACTATTTATGTATAAATAACTAAAACAAGGTCTTCTGTGGAAAAAGCCACAATTAAGAAGACAGGTTGAGTGATGGGTAGTAATTAAGAACATCACATATCCTGCATGATGAACTTCATGAAGGTTTTTGTAACTTCTTGATCTTCACTGCTGCTCATCATTGTAAACATTCAATCCATGGAGGCTGCATCAATAAAAGTAGAGAAATATGGGTCCAAAACTTTCATTTCGACTCTGAAAAAAAGCTAGATAAAAGAAGAAAAAGGAAAAAGGTCCACTCAAACAAAGCCCTTTCTTTATGGTCCACCTAACTACATTTGTTATCTGTTGATTCCATGAGAAAGTAAGCTCATAAAAGATCACGGCCATTGTTTACTTCCTTCACTCTTGAATACCCAATGCTTGGGAAGTACCTTTCATGTAGTAATATAAAAGCCCATAGTATTCATAATAGGGATAAAAACTAAGGAGTCTAGTTATGACCTTAAGATGCTATATATGGTAGAAATCATAAATTATTAGATAGAACATTGAAATAAATTATTATGCATCAAATGAAACTATTCTTGTCAAGCCAACTTATTGTCTTTAATTTAAAATGAAACATTATATACTCTGAATGGGATCACTAAGATCGACTGAACTGCCTTCAGATTCACACAATTTACTGTGTAATTCTAATTACTGAGATCAAGATTGTCCACAAATTACTAGATGGAAGCTGCCAATTGGAAATGATTCACATATGTGAAATTTCTAGTTTCTTGATGGCCATACAGCAGGCATTCCCTAAATAATCATTTCCCATCCTTCTTACCTTTCTAGACTATATTCAATTTTGAGTAGATTAGAAGAAGAGTAGTTCATTTTTGAAGTTGATGACTTAATTTCAATGATAAAGGGGAATTGTACCTGTATGTGCAAATGTAAAATATTCAATTTATTAATTTTATAATCAGGTATGCAGTAGAAAACATATGAGACTAGGAAACTGACTGACCTTAATTTGAATATAAGTCATACATTTATGATTAATCTTGGATAATTGTGTTTTTGCTTCATTGTATTTATCCATACGCAAAATACTGGTAACATTGTCAACATCACAGAGAAGCCAATAGACTAATGGTCTCCAAGAGGTTTAATCTGACTCATTTTTAAAGTTTAGCCTGGTGTAAGAAGGGTTTTAACAAGAACCTATTAAAATTGTATTAAAGCAAGATAAAACAGACAAACTGCAAACAAATATTCAGAAAGAACACAAAGAGACATGCCAAAGAAAATATTGTTAAGTGTAGCTATAAACCATTAAATAGAGATTGACTTGAAATAGAATATTTCCACTTATTTTAAAAATTTACTTGTTTATTAGACAAAGAGAGAAAGAGAACACAAAGAGGGGAGTGGAAGAGGTAGAAACAGGATTTCCACTGAGCAGGGAGCCCAATGTGGGACTCAATCCCAGGACGCCAGGATCATAACCCCAGCTGAAGGCAGACGCTTAATGACTGAGCCACCCAGACGCCCCAGAACTATTTCATTTTCAAATAAATTGCTGTGTGTCCTGTTCAATAAGAATTATCTAATTTGGATGATATATTTTGGTCAACCAAAATAGTATTCTCCTTTCTAGAAATGTAACTGGTTTATCCAACATTCCCCTAGATTGTTGTCACTGAAAGTTTTGTGGTCCTCAATACAAAGAGATCTTTTTTTTTAGGATTGTAGTGCCTTAAGTGAAGAGATTACATGAGTGCTCTTTGGAGAAAGGAAATCAGTATTCTAGATGGTAATATAGCTAACAGAACCACCTTTCATATAAAAAAGGAAACATATATTATCACACCTTGGGAAAATGTGGCTGTAAAATCCTTCAACACAAATGTACCACTGGGGCCTAGTAATTCTAGTAAAAAGTTTGGCAGGAGATTTTGAAACAGAAATCAATAATATAAGATTTATAGTATGATTTAATTTTTAAATTGTTAAGACATAGTTTATGCTTTATCAAGCTTCTCTGACACAAATGAATTTAAATGTATAAATTTAGAGTGCTTGGTCTCATTAACATATGGTTGTCCCAGCTCCAATCCAGTACTCTATGATTCACACCAGCTTTTCCCCTTTGCTTCTCTCTATAAAGTCATCTTCTAAATACATAATTCAGAAAATCTCTTTTCTGTGCCTAAAACCTACAAGGCTTCTCACTTCAGAATAAAATCCAAACTTATAACTCTGATCTACTAGGTCTTATGCTGTGCTAGATGAGCTAAACCCATCATTTATTTTCTTAGCAATTAAGGACTATCTGAGAGAAAGGAAAGAATCTGTCTCTAGCTATTAGTCATGTGATGAGAAAAAATAATAAAGAAAATACTATATTTTTTGTTTGAACTATAAATTTCAAAGTCAAATGCATTTTACTAATTATTTTTAATCAATTAACATTTAATCAATTGTTTTCAATTACATCAGTGTTATATTGGTAAAAGTAAAATTATATTAAATTTGGAATAATATTTCTCATACATTTGGCCACTATGAATTTACTAATCTTGTTTGTTCTACAAAAGAGACAACAAGTTTAAGAAAAATCAAACAAAGCCATAATAATATGCAATGTGTGTGTGTGTGTGTGTGTGTGTGTGTGTGTGTGTGTGATGGGGGAATACTCTCAAATTAGGAAGTTATACTGTTTGTAATTCACAGTCCATGCAGCCATCAAACTGAAGGGAACATCTGAGCAATAAGTAAGATTTAACAATGCCATTAATTTCTCTAACTAAGCTTTATTTAAAGTAAACATTTCTAGGGGTTCCTGGGTGGTTCAGTTGGTTAAGTGTCTGTTCAGGTCATGATCCCTTGGTCAGCAGGGAGCCTGCTTCTTCCTCTGCCACTCCCCTGCTCCTGCTCTCTTGGACTTTTTCTCAAATAAGTAAATAAATGAAATCTAAAAAAAATGAAGTAAATTTTCCAATCTCTAATTATACTTTTAGGAAGAGGAAAAGAATGTGGCATACTTTATTAAACAGTCTTGGAAACTCAGACTTGTCTTTGACAACTTCAGAACTTCAGAGGCATTTTTCATTACGAATGAGTAAGTAATACATAAAAGTTGAAAGTTTAAAATTTAAGATCAAAAGAAAACAAGAAATGATTCCTGATCACATCTTTGGTTTCATTCATGTCTGGAATATTCTACGTGGTCTGTTGTTGAATTTAGACATGCTTTTAAAAGTACTTAATAAGTGTGTTAAACCTAATTATTCAATTGTCAAGATTCTCCATAGTTTCTTTCCCTAAGATAAATGAGAGCTTTTTCTCAACATTGAGAAAGAAAGAAAAAATCATTTCAGGACTGAAGTGAGAGGATCATGTTTTGCAATATAACAAATAATATGACTTTCTGAAGAGTTAAAAAAAAATCATGTTCCTCATTCTTATAAATGACTTGTAGATCTGTCTCCCAGAGAAAGAACATACTTAACTGTGTAAGGCATACTTGACCTGATATCCCATTTCTGTTCATGGCATGACCAGGATGGAAAGATAGACAGTTATGTCAATGATCTTCCAGAGTGGTAGCCTTCATTGTTTCTTTCAACCATAAAATGTTATTTATGACCAATTGTCTGTGGATAAACAGCCTGGTCTGGTGATTGACATTAAGGCACTTTCTTGCTGTACCTAGAAATGTAGCCGCATGAAAGATGTTTATGCTGATTCTAAAATATGATTTCAGCCCCTGCTATGGCTCACAAAAAAGTTGTTCAACAAATAAAAAATCCTTTCTCATTCAGCAAAAAGCACTGAGTAAGCACTCTCCCCTAATGATGCTCACATATATGCCAAGAGCTGTATGTAAGAGCTGATTTACACTGTCACATGATTTCATCCAACTGTGCATGTATAATCATTCTTCTACTGAATCATAATTTCCACAGTGTTATACAATAAATAGGTTCGTCAACACTTATTCTGTTTTTGCCTCAATCATAAGATTTTTTTCCATTCACTTTGGTACAGATTTTTAAGCTTCTCAGTAATAGTTACCTGGGTAAGTTTTTGCTATTACTAGTATACCTTGATACTTCTCTAGTTTGCATTTCTTATGAGACTTCGATTGCAAAAAGACACTTCTCAGTATAAAACATACTTCTGACCATGTTTTAGAAAAACAAAATTTTCAGGAAAAAATGATACAAATTCTGCATTTTGGACAAAATCTATAAATGGTAATGCGTGGGAATTTTGGTATTTGGGGATTTTTGGTATTACAAAACATTTTTGGAAATTATAATTGTGCTTCTTTTTCAAAATTTAATTTTTCAGAGCCTTGGTGCAACCATCACATTCAAATATGTACTTCTTGTTTACATTCTAAATCATATTCTGTGAGTCATCTTCTCTTTTTGTAGTTATACTGTTATTCTGTTTGTAATACTTATATCTTCACTTTTTTCTACACTAGTAATTGCTATTTTTTGGTTTAATGAATCTCTTTTAGCCACTGATCCATGTTAGTGAATTAGTGATAAAATAAACATTACTTTAATAGTAAAAATGTAAATGTAACAAAAGTAAGCAATGATCTATGACTGACATAAAAACAAGTTGCCTGGGGCTCCTGGGTGTCTCAGTGGATTAAAGCCTCTGCCTTCAGTTCAGGTCATGATCTCAGGGTCCTGGGATCAAGCCCCGCATCAGGCTCTCTGCTCAGCAGGGAGCCTGCTTCTCCCTCTCTCCCTCTGCCTGTCTCTCTGCCTACTTGTGATCTCTCTCTCTCTCTGTCAAATAAATAAATAAAATCTTTAAAAAATAAAACAAGTTGCCCAAAAGGAATGGCACCTAGCTAATGTTAGATAGAGAGGGACCTCAGGTGTAGAATTTAAGGATACACCAACTCAATAAAATATAATGCAAAAATCTCTGATAAATAAAAATATTAACCTTTTAAATTAATATCAGTATAATTCTAATTCTTCAGATTCTAATATGGATCTACAAAGCACTGACAGACATGATAAAATTTCTATGTGAAAGTATTAATAAAATATACAAACAAACTGAGAAATGTTTAGAAATCAGATTGCCTCTGCCTTTCCTTTTGAAATTACCAGAACAGTTGTGAACCTCCTGACAGACAGTTGGGGACTATAAACAGGTTATATTCTAGGGAAATTTATTGAGAAAAACTTATCCATCCTATGTTTATGTTCTCTGCTTAGAAGGACTAGTATTTTGTTCATGTGTTGCTTGTGTTTAATGCTAGTCTACTATAGTATAGTTAGTGAAATTTCTTCCTTAATTGAAAAGCTGTATCCACATGTAAGCTGTTACCATTATATGCAGTAAAGGATATTCAGTTACTCTATTTTCTTTCTGTTCATAAAGATGGTAGTTTCCAAAATTACATTTTCAAATTGCAGCATGATATAAACATGCTATTTCATTTACATATCATTTATAAGCATATGAAACAGAATGAAACATCAATGTTTTATTTAAACTTTCTTTTACTTGGACTTGTTTCTATATGAAACCATTCACAGTAAGGTGAAAAATATTCAGTGTTACATATTTCATTTTGGAATATAATTTTGTCAGAAGTATGCATTAGCATGTTCAAAAGTGTATAGTAATGAATCATATATTTTAAATTTAAACTCTAGGATTCCTACACCAAAGGCAAAATTTCTTCCCATAGCATATAAAATGTTTATGATTCCTGAGCAGATGAAATCAATTAAGAGATTATGTATGCAACATAGTTAATGTACCAGAAAAAGATTAAAGAAAAATAAAACGTGGTATAAAATCTCACATCATAAAAAGCATGAGACTGCATTTTAATCATTCCTTCCATTAATAGCAAGAACTCCAGGGCTTGCCTTAGTGTGACAGAAACAGTGGGGTAATGGTCATAGTGATTAAACCACAATGTCTCCCCACCTTCAACTTCATTTTGTAGGAGCTTGGGGAGCCCATTAAATGTGAGATGACTGCGGGATAGCTTAGATTTTGAAATGTGAAATGGGTATGAGGGGCCAATAACCCCTAATGATGAGAGGAGTTAGTCTGAGAGTATTATGTCAAAGCAGTCTGCTTATCAGCAAGTCAGAAATTCATTTTTCTAAACAAAAAGATGTAATCTTTTGTTCAGATTAAATTGAAACAATTGACATGATGAGAGTACTCAAGACAGCTTTTCTTTGAAATAACTTGGTATGTTTTTTTTTTCTGTCTTTCAATTAGTTTAATGTATCAAAAACATCTCAACTCAAAAAGTAACTCAAAAAGGAATTGACATAATTTATCACATTGAAAAATATCTTAAGGCAAGACAGACATAGTAATGTCAACAGAAAAAAATATATAGGGACTTCTGGGTGGGACAGTCGGTTAAGAATCTGCCTTCAGCTCAGGTCATGATCCCAGGGTCCCAGGATCCAGCCCCACATTGGGCTACATGCTTCACTGGAAACCTGCTTCTCCCTCTGCTTCTCCCCCTGTTCATGCTCTCTTTCTCTCTCTCTTTCTCAAATAAATAAATATATACACACACAAATAAATAAAAATATACATACGAAAACACAAAGGCGTGGATATATTTTGTACATATATCATACATTAATATTTCAAAGGAAATGGATTTCTAATCTCTGTTTTTGGTACGTAATCTTTTTTTTTAATATTTTATTTGTTTATTTGACACAGAGAGAGAAATCACAAGTAGGCAGAGAGAGGGGGGAAGCAGGTTCCCAACTGAGCAGAGAGCCCAACGCGTGGCTCAATCCCAGGACCCTGAGATCATGGCCTGAGCTGAAGGCAGAGGCTTTAACCCACTGAGCCACTGAGGCGCCCCTGTTTTTGTAAGTAATCTTAATGATAAGCTGAGTTAATTCAAAAGTAATACTTGCCACTCCAAAAAAAAAAAAATGAAAGAAAAATATAAAACATCGATTCTTAAAAACAAAACAAAACAAAAAAAAGTTGGCTTCCGCAATTGTTTAAGTGTTTTCAGGAAATCAGTGAGAAAGAATGACCTGGAAGATTCTCTGGTTTTTACTTTACTGATTTAATTTCAAAACTCATCTACCCCTGTGAGTGATGAATGAGAAACATCTATCAGGTAGATAGAAAGTAATAGAGCTAGAAAGGTGGTTTTCAGCTTTGTTCAGAAAGATATCATTGACTTGAGAGAGTCATTTACATGTGAATACAAGTCCTAAAGGAGTCTGTTCAGTTACATTTGGGAGATCTAGAAGGGGATATGGGAGAAATGTGTCCTTTTTACTAAGTCAATATGACAGGAATATGACTAAGGGTTATGACAGGAATGAATCACTTTAAAATAGATGGAATATAAATTATTAAATGTCTCTTGGGGAAGATACAGTACTCAGTGCATCACAAGTGGGTTTAAATAGCTACAAGGTTGCTATTCAATGAAAGAAAACTACAATTAAAGTTGGAAGTAATTTGTAATCAGTTCAGGATGATTTTTAAGAATATGCATAAGCCTGTAAGAAGGAAAACAAACTTGATCCATTATTTTCCTGCAGCTTGATGAGGGGATAAGGATGAAGAACTTGGATTTCAGAGTACAGATAATTAATCATAATAAACAATTATAATATTTTATTTATTCATGTAATAATCTTAAATTTTAGAGCAGCTTATGTTCACAGCAAAATCGAGTGGAGAGTACTGAGAGTTGCCATATACACTGTGTCCCTACACAGGTACAGTCTCCCCCACTGTTAATATACCTTATCAGAGGGATAGATTTTTTACAATCGATGACCCTATATGGACATGGCACTACTAGTCAAATTTTGAATTTTTGTTTTACTTAATATATATGTTGTAAATGATTCATTTATATTTTTTACACTATTGTAGATTCACATGAAGTTGTAAGAGATATTACAAAGTCCATATACTTTTCCCCCAGATTGACCTTGTGGTGTCACTTTGCTTAACTAGAATATGACATTATAAGAGAAAATTGGTATTTATACAATTTATTGACTTTATTAAAGTATCATTTTTATACGTAGTTCTGCGTGTGTATGTGTGTGTGTGTGCACATGTTTATTTTATCCTATGTAATTTTGTCATGTGTAGATTTGTGGAACCACACCTGCAGTCAAAATCAAGGACACTTTCTTTTTTTTTTTTTTAAGATTTTTATTTATTCATTTGACAGAGAGAGAGATCACAAGTAGGCAGAGAGGCAGGCAGAGAGAGAGGAGGAAGCAGGCTCCTTGCTGAGCAGAGAGCCCGATGCGGGGCTCAATCCCATGACCCTGAGATCAGGACCTGAGCTGAAGGCAGACGCTTAACCCACCGAGCCACCCAGGCGCCCCAATCAAGGACACTTTCAAAACGAGGATCCCTTTACCACCCTTGATAAGCTACAGACACCTTCCCCCATCCCTAATCCTTAGGAAGCACTGTTGCCTTCTTCATGTTTATAATCATGTTATTTCAATAGTTTTTTGTAAATGGAATCATAAAGTGATACTTTTTTGGGATTGACATTTTTTTATTCAACAAAATTCCCTTGAGTTCTATTCAAGTTTTGTGTATCAGTAGTCTCTCCCATTTCATTACTGTATGGAATTCTGTAGTATTCATGTACCACAGTTTTAGTTACTCAACTGTTGAAGACCTAAGTATTGTTTCCAGTGCTTGGCTATTATAATAAAGCTGTTAGAAATATTCATGTACAGGATTTTGTGCATGAAGATAACTTTTGTATCTCTGGGATAAATGCCCAGGGATATAATTGTTGGGTCTTTTTTTTTTTTTTAATTTAACCATTCTGATAATGTGTAGTGGTATTTTATTGTGGCTTTAATTTACATTGCCTTAATAGCTAATAATGTTGATCAATTTTCATATACTTACATGCTATCCAGAAATTCTTAGGGAAATATCCATTCATATCTTTGACCATTTTCTAATTGATTTTTGTTCTTATTTATTCTACTGTTTACATATTCTAGATATCAGTCTTCTAACAAAAATGTGGTTTTCAAATATTTTCCCACAGTCAGTGGCTTGTTCTTTTATTTTCTTAACAGAGTAAAAAAAATAATTTCAATGAGGTCAAGTTTAACAAATTTCCCTTTTATGGAATGTGTTTTTATTTTCAAGTCTAAGAATTTTTCACTAAGCTTAAGTTCCATAAATCTTCTCTTATTTTTTTTTCTAAAATTTTCTAGCCTTATGTCTTACATTTATGTTTGTGATGGATTCTGAGTTAATTTTTAAAATAAAAAAATGAGGTTTAGATTGAGGTAGTTGTCTATTTGACTTTTGGTTTATGCTTATAGATATCCAATTGCTCCAACAACATTTGTTGAAAAACTACTCTTTCTCCATTGACTTGTTTTTTTTCAAATTTGTCAAAACTCAGCTGTACATATTTATATAGGCCTACTTCTGTATTCTTTATTTTGTCCCAATAATCAATGTATTTATCCATCTGCCAATACAGTAGTCTTGGTTACTATAGCTACACATTATATCTTAACATCAGGTTCAGTGATTACTCCCCTTAATCTTTTTCAATTTTTTTTATGACTACAAGTTCAAAGTCCTAAGAATATAATAGGTCCATGTAAGGTCTATGTAAATTTTAGGATAAAATTTCTATATATTCAGTAATACTTTGCTGGGACTTTGAAAGGAATTATATCAAACCTATAAATTAATTTGAAAAAAACTGACACTTTTGACTAAGTTGAATATTCCAATCCATGTACACAGTTACTTTCTATTTAGGACTTCTTTGATTTCTTTCACCCAAGTTTTTAATTTTAGCATACAGACTCTACACATGTTTGTTAGATTTATATCTATAAGAATTTCAATTTAGGGAGCAACTATAAATAGCAACATTTCTTAATTTTGGCTTCTATATGATTATTATTATTATAAGAAAATACAATTGAGTTTCTAATAAGCCTTTAATTTTAAATAGTTTTATATTTCCAGAAAATTCTGAAGACTACAGAGTTCTCTCATACTTCACATTCAGTTGCATCCACCATCAACATCCCACATTGAAATAGTATAACATCACATTCAATGAACCAAAATTGATATATTACCATCTAAATTCCATACTTAATTTAGATTTTCTTAATTTCAAACCAATATTCTTTTTATATTCTGGGACTCTACTAGGATACTGCTGTACATCTAGCAGTCGTGTCTCCCCTGGCTCTCACCATGGTAGTCTCTAAGATAATTCTGAGGAACAATGATCCATGGTGACATAAGTAAAGAAGTAACACATAAATGGATGAAAGAGACAAATACGCTATGAGGAAGAATCGCAAATAATTTATGTAGATACTTAACCATGTTTTCTAATTTCTGTATTTTATGATGTGTTGACAGAGTGAGGCCTTATTGGCCCTGGAGAGACTGCCTTTCACAGGGCTAACTAATTCCAAAAGACATTAAACAACTTGCCCGAGAGTGCACTTCTTATATACGAGTCAATTCTTTCAGAGATCCACTGTTCAATGAAAACCACAATAAATGTTCTGTTCATGCTTCCCCCTTTATCCTTTGTTTCTCCTGACTGGTCCTCATACTTCCCCATGTGGTTTTGCATGTGTGGCATGCTCTCTTACCTAGTGAACTGTGAGAAACAGACTCTTCTTTTAAAAACATCACAATATACCTGATTTTTAAAAACTACAGGGTACATTTGGAAGAATAATCTTCCTTCAGTCAGGTAGAGCATAACACTGCACCTTGGAAATGTGGGCTGCATATAGTGACTTCTTGCAAACATGTACTGTAAGGAAATGTGGTGGAAAAGTGACTTTACAGTGGAGAAAATTGACAAGTACTACTTCAGCTTCAGCCGGCATGGTTATTACTATTGAGATTTTATTTTATTTTTATTTTATTTTATTTTTAATTGTGTTATGTTAGTCACTATAAAATATATCATTCATTTTTGATGCAGTGTTCCAAGGTTCATTGTTTATGTACAACACCCAGTGCTCCATGCAATACATGCGCTACTTAATACTCACCACCAGGCTCACTCATTCCCCCATTCCCCTCCCCTCTAAAACCATCATTTTGTTTCTCAGAGTCCACAGTCTCTCATGGTTCATCTCCCCCTCTGATTGCCCCCAATTCACTTTTCTTCTCCTAATGTCCTCCGTGTTATTCCTTATGTTCCACAAGTAACTGAAACCATATGATAATTGACTTTTTCTGCTTGATTTATTTCATTCAGCATAATCTCCTCCAGTCCCATCCATGTTATTTCAAAAGTTGGGTATTTATCCTTTCTGATGGTTGAGTAATATTCCATTGTACATATGGGCCACATCTTTATCCACTCGTCTGTTGAAGGGCATCTTGGCTTTTTCCACAGTTTGGTGATTGTGGTCATTGCTACTACGAACATTGGGGTACATATGGCCCTTCTTTTCACTACATCTGTAACTTTGGGGTAAATACCCAGTAGTGCAATTGCCAGGTCATAGGGTAGCTCTATTTTTAATTTCTTGAGGAATCTCCACACTATTTTCCAAAGTGGCTGCACCAACTTTCATTCCCACCAACAGTGTAAAAGGGTTTCCCTTTCTCCACATGCTCTCCAACATTTGTTGTTTCCTGCCTCGTTAATCTTTGAATTTTAACTGGTGTAAGGTGGTATCTCACTGTAGTTTTGACTTGAATTTCCCTGATGACTAATGATGAACATTTTTTCATGTGTCTGCTAGCCATTTGTATGTCTTCATTGGAGAAGTCTCTGTTCATGTCTTCTGTCCATTTTTTGACATGATTATCTGTTTTTGGGTGTTGAGTTTGAGAAGTTCTTTTAAAAAAAGATTTTATTTATTTATTTGATAGAGAGAGAGAGAGAGAACGAGATCACAAGTAGGCAGAGAGGCAGGCAGAGAGGGGGGAGAGGCAGGATCACTTCTGAGCAGAAAGCCTGATGTCTGGCTCAATACCAGGACCCCGAGATCATGACCTGAGCTGAAGACAGAGGCTTAACCCACTGAGCCACCCAAGAACCCCAGTTCTTTATCGATCTTGGATGTTAATCCTTTATCTATAGTGTCATTTGTGAATATATTCTCCCATTCTGCGGGGGTTCCTCTTTGTTTTGTTGACTGTTTCCTTTGCTGTGCAGACTTTTTATCTTAATGGCATCCCAAAAGTTCATTTTGCTTTTGTTTCCTTTGCCTTTGGAGACATGTCTTGAAACAAGTTGCTGTGGACGATGTCGAAGAAGTTACTAGTCTATGTTCTCCTCTAGGATTTTGATGGATTCCTTCCTCACATTGAGGTCTTTCATCCATTTTGAGTTTATCTTTGTGTACAGTGTAAGAGAATGGTTGAGTTTCATTCTTCCATACATAGCTGTCTAATTTTCCCAGCACCATTTACTGAAGAGACTTGTCTTTTTTCCACTATTGAGATTTAAACAGCTCACTTCACATTAAAGTATCTAAAAAGAAATTAAATTTTTACTTAGAATTTTATAGTTATGAAAATACTTCATATTAGAAATTATGCAACTGAGGGGAGAAGAAAGATGGTGGAGAAGTAGGAGGTTGAGATAGAGTCGGATCCCAGAAGTTCATCTAGATAGTTATCAAATCATTCTAAAAGCCAGCATACTCAACAGGAGAGACAAAAGAAGAAAAAGAGCAATTCTAGGAGCAGAAAATCGACCACTTTCTGAAAGGTAGGACGTTTGGAAAAGTGAATCCAAAGTGAAGGGAAAAGAGACTGCAGGGGGAGGGGCCGGCTCCCTGCAGCTGCAGAGCAGTGGAGCACAAAATTGGAACTTTTAGAGTCTGCTCTGCTGAGGGACATCATTCCAGAGACTAAGCAGAAGGTTTGGCCCTCACGGGAACAGTGTGGTTTCAGGACCCGCGAGGTCACAAAGGGACTGGGGGTGTCTGAGTGTGGCAGAGCCCCAGGTATTGGGGCGGAGAAGGCAGCAGCAGAGAAAGAGCCATGCAGTCTGCTTTCAGCTGGGGCTTACCTTAGACCGAGGCTTCGGCTCTTCGAGCGGGGACCCCACAAGGCATTCCGGAGAGACACCCTCCTTCCTCCTCGAGAAGGAGCGGTGCGGGAGCACGCAGCAGGAATCTGCTGGGTTTGGAGACTCCAAAAAGAGCCGGACGCTGGAGAGAGAAACGATCTGCTATGGGTGGCTGAGCTCGGAGCTTGGGCAGGGACTCAGGAGATGGGACTGATTGATTGCTTTCCTCTGATGGTGTGTTGAGGAGTGGGGCCCCCAGTGCTCAGAACCTCAGGCCAGAAACTGGGAGCTGCCATTTTCATTCCCGGCCTCCAGGGTGGTACGGAAAGACCTCCAGGAACAAAGATTCCCGAGAGTGAACCTGAGCTAATTGCTTGGCCCATCCCTGGGCAAAGGAGGGGAAATTCCACCTCAGGCAAAGATATTTGAGAATCAAGTCAAAAGACCCTTCCCCCAGAAGATCAGTGAGAATATCCAGCCAAGCCCAGGTTCCTCAATCAGTGAAAACTGTGGAACTCCAGAGTACTTTTCTCTCTCACTCATCTATTCTTAGCTTGATAAAATGACAAGGCGGAAAAACTCACCACAAAAAAAAAAAAGAACAAGAGACAGTACCGATGGCTAGAAACCCAGTTAATACAGAAATCAGTAATATGTCAGAAATGGAGTTCAAAATGACAGTTATCAAGGTGCTAGCTGGGCTCGAAAAAAGCATGGAAGAGATCAAAGAATCCCTTTTGGGAGAAAAAAATCCCTTTGGGAGAAATAAAAGAAATAAAATCTAACCAAGTTGAAATTAAAAAAGCTATTAATGAGGTTCAAGCAAAAATGGAGGCTCTTAATGCTAGAATAAATGAGACAGAAGAAAGAAATAGTGACATAGAAGACCAAATGACAAAGAATAAAGAAGCTGAGAAAAAGAGAGACAAACAACTATTGGACCATGAGGGAAGAATTTGAGAGATAAGTGATACCATAAGACACAGCAATATTAGAATAATTGGGATTCCAGAAGAAGAATAAAGAGAGAAAGGGGTGGAAGGTATATTGGAACAAATTATTGTAGAGAATTTCCCTAATCTGCTGAAGGGAACAAGCATCAAAGTCCAGGAGGCACAGAGAACCCCCCTCAAAATCAACAAAAATAGGTCTACACCCCGTCATCTAATAGTAAAACTTACAAGTCTTAGTGACAAAGAGAAAATCCTGAAAGCAGCTCGAAACAAGAAGTTAGCAACATACAGAGGTGGGAATATTAGATTGGCAGTAGACCTATTCACAGAGACCTGGCAGGCCAGAAAGGACTGGCATGATCTATTCAGAGCACTAAATGAGAAAAATATGCAACTATACCCAGCTAGGCTGTCACTGAAAATAGATGGAGATAAAAAGTTTCCAGGACAAACAAAAACTAAAGGAATTTGCAAACACCAAGCCAGCCCTACAGGAAATATTGAAAGGGGTCCTCTAAGCAAAGAGAGAGCCTAAAAGTAACAGAGACCAGAAAAGAAGAGAGACAATATACAGGTAACAATCACCATATATGCAATACCATGGCACTAAATTCATATCTGTCAATAGTTACCCTGAAGGTAAATGGGCTAAATGTCCCAATCAAAAGACACAGAGTACCAGAATGTATAAAAAAACAAGACCCATCGATATGCTGTCTACAAGAAACTCATCTTAGACCTAAAGACACCTCCAGATTTAAAGTGAGGTGGTGGAAAAATAATGTACCATGGTAATGGACATAAAAAGAAAGCTGGGGTGGCAATCCTTATATCAGATAAGTTAGATTTTAAGCCAAAGACTATAGTAAGAGATGAGGAAAGACACTATATCATACTTAAAGGGACCATCCAACAAGAAGATCTAACAGTTGTAAATATCAATGCCCCTAACGTAGGATCAGCCAATTATATAAACCAATTAATAACAAAGTCAAAGAAAAACTTCAAGAATAATACCATAATAGTAGAGGACTTTAAAGCTCCTTCACCAAAATGGACAGATCATCTAAGCAAAAGATCAACACGGAAATAAAGGCTCTAAATGACACACTGGACCAGATGGACATCACACCTATATTCAGAACATTCCATCCCAAAGCAACAGAATACACTTTCTTCTCTAGTGCACATGGAACATTCTCAGGAATAGATCACATCCTGGGACAAGAATCAGGTCTCAATCAGTACCAAAAGTTTAAGAACTGTTCGAAATCTTTGGAATGCAACAAAGGTGGTCCTGAGAGGAAAATATATAGCAATACAAGCCTTTCTAAGAAACAAGAAAGCTCTCAAATACATAACCTAACCCTACATCTAAAGGAGCTGGAGAAAGAACAACAGATAAAACCTAAACCCAGCAGAAGAAGAGAATTAATCAAGATCAGAGCAGAAATCAATGAAATAGAAACCAAAAGAACAGTAGAACAAATCAACGAAACTAGGAGCTGGTTCTTTGAAAGAATTAATAAAATTGATAAACCCTTGGCCAGACTCATCAAAAAGAAAAGAGAAAGGACCCAAATTAATAAAATCATGAATGAAAAAGGAGAAATAACAACTAACACCAAAGAAATACAAGCAATTATAAGAACATATTAATGAGGAGCTATACATCCACAAACTAGACAATCTGGAAGAAATGGATGCATTCCTAGAGACACACAAACTACCAAAACTGAACCAGGAAGAAATAGAAAACCTGAACAGACCCATACTCAGTAAGGAGATTGAAACAGTCATCACAAATCTCCCAATAAACAGGAGCCCAAGGCCAGATGATTTCCCAGGGGAATTCTACCAAACATTTAAAGAAGAATTAATACCTATACTCCTGAAATTGTTCCAAAAATTAGAGATGGAAAGGAAACTTCCAAACTCATTTTATGAGGCCAACATTACCTTGATCCCAAAACCAGACAAAGACCCCATCAAAAAGGAGAATTACAGACCAAGATCTTTGATGAACATGGATGTAAAAATTCTCACCCAAATACTAGCCAATAGGATCCAACAGTACAGTAAAAGGATAATTCACCATGACCAAGTTGAATTTATTCCTGGGATGCAAGGTTGTTTCAACATTCAAAAATCAATCAACATAACACAATACTTTAATAAAAGAAAGAACAAGAATCATATGATACTCTCAGTTGATGCTGAAAAAGCATTTGACAAAGTACAACATCCTTTTCTGATCAAAACTCTTCACAGTGTAGGCATAGAGGGCACATTCCTCAAAATCATCAAATCCACCTATGAAAAACCCACAGAGAATATCAATCTCAATGGGGAAAAGCTCTCAGCTTTTCCCCTGAGATCAGGAACATGGAAAGGATGCTCACTATCCCCACTGCTGTTCAACATAGTACTAGAAGTCCTAGCCTCAGTAATCAGACAACAAAAAGAAATAAAAGGCATTCAAATTGGCAAAGAAGTAGTCAAACTCTCACTCTTTGCAGATGATATGATACTTTATGTGGGAAACCCAAAAGACTCCAGTCCAGGACTGCTAAAACTCATACATGAATACAATCAAGTGTCAGGATATAAAATTAATGCACAGAAATCAGTTGCATTCCTATACATCAACAGCAAAACAGAAGAAAGAGAAATTAAAGAGTCGATTCCATTTACAACTGCACCCAAAACCATAAGATACCTAGGAATAAACCTAACCAAAGAGGCAAAGAATCTGTACTCAGAAAAGTACAAAGTGCTCATGAAAAGAATTGAGGAAGACACAAAGAAATGGAAAAATGTTCCATGCTCATGGATTGGAAGAACAAATATTGTGAAAATGTCTATGCTACCTAAAGCAATCTACACATTTAATGCAATCCCTATGAAAATACCATCAATTTATTTCAAAGAAATGGAACAAATAATCCTAAAATTTATATGGAACCAGAAAAGACCATGAATAGCCAGAAGAATGTTGAAAAAGAAAACCAAAGTTGGTGGCATCACAATTCCAGACTTCAAGCTCTATTACAAAGCTATAATCATTAAGACAGTGTGGTACTGGCACAAAAACAGACACATAGATCAATGGAACAGAATAGAGAGCCCAGAAATGGAATCCCAACTCTATGGTCAACTAATCTTCAACAAAGCAGGAAAGAACATTCAATGGAAAAAGGACAATGTCTTCAACAAATGGTTTTGGGAAAACTGGACAGCCACATGCAGAAGAATGAAACTGGACCATTTCCTTACACCGCACACAAAAATAGTCTTAAAATGGATCAAGGACCTCAATGTGAAGCAAGACTTCATCAAAATCCTGAAGGAGAACACAGGCAGCAACCTCTTTGACCTCAGCCACAGTAACTTCTTCCTAGAAACATCTCCAAAGGCAAGGGAAGCAAGGGCAAAAATAAACCACTGGGACGTTATCAAGATCAAAAGCTTTTGCACAGCAAAGGAAACTGTCAACAAAACCAAAAGATAGCTGACAGAATGGGAGAAGATATTCACAAATGACATATCAGATAAAGGGTTAGTATCCAAAATCTATAAAGAACTTCTCAAACTCAACACACAAAGAACAAATAATCCAATCAAGAAATCGGCAGAAGATATGAATAGACATTTCAGTAAAGTGGATATCCAAATGGCCAACAGACACATGAAAAAATGCTCAACATCACTTGGCATCAGAGAAATACAAACCAAAAGCACAGTGAGATACCACCTCATACCAGTCAGAATGGCTAAAATTAACCAGTCAGGAAAAGACAGATGTTGGCGAGGCTGCGGAGAAAGGGGAACCCTCCTACACTTTTGGTTGGAATGCAAGCTGGTACAACCTCTCTGGAAAACAGTATGGAGGTTCCTCAAAATGTTGAAAATAGAGCTGCCCTATGGCCCAGCAATCGCTCTACTGGGTATTTACCCTAAAGATACAATGTAGTGATTGAAGGGTCACATGCACCCGAATGTTTATAGCTGCAATATCCACAGTAGCCAAACTATGGAAAGAACCTAAATCTCCATCAACAGATGAATGGATAAAGAAGAGGTGGTATATATATACAATGGAATACTATGCAGCCATCAAGAGAAACGAAATCTTGCCATTTGCCAGGACGTGGATGGAACTAGAGGGTATTATGCTAAGCGAAATAAGTCAGTCAGACGAAGACAATAATCACAAGATCACTCTGATATGAAGAATTTGAGAGGCAGGGCAGGGGGTCATGGGGATTGGGGAAGAAAAATGAAACAAAATGGGATGGGGAAGGAGACAAACCATAAGAGACTCCTATACTCACGAAACAAACTAAGTGTGGCTGGGAGGTGTGTGGGGTAGGGTTATGAACATTGGGGAGGATATGTGCTATGGTAAATGCTGTGAAATGTGTAAGCCTGATGATTCATAGACATGTTCCCTGGGGCAAATAATACATTATATGTTAATAAAAAATTTTTAAAAAGACAAAGAAATTATGTAACTCATCCAAGGGGTATTTCAAAAGAAACTTAAATCCTTAAATGAAAGCATAGGACAAAATCTTGGATTTGGCAATGTTTTCTTAGATATGACACCAAAAGCTCAGGTCACAAAAAAAAGGGAAAAAAAGAAAAACTGAACTTCATGAAAATTAAAAAAATATTAGGCACAAAAGGACCCTATCAATAGAGTTGGCCACCCATGGAATGAGAGAAAGTATTTACAAATCATGTATCTGAAAATATATCAATGTCCCAAGTATATAGAATGACCCAAACTCAACAAAGCAAACAACCTGATTCAAAATGAGCTAAGGACTTGAAAAGACATTTCTCTAAAGAAGATATGTGAATAGCAATAAGCAATGACAAGATGTTCAACATCATAATTATTAGAAAAACACAAATCAAAACTGCAATGAGATATCTCCTGACAGTCAATTAGGATGGCTATTATCAAAAGCAGAAAACAAATGTTGGCAAGGATAAGGGGAAACTGGGACCCTTCTGCACTGTTTGTAAAAAGGTAAAATGGTAAAATGTTGGAAAATGGTATAACAGTTTTCCCAAAAATAAAAAAAATTGAATCACCATATCATCCGGAAATTCCACTTTTGGACATACGCTCGAAAGAATTGAAGGGAAAGTTTTGAAAACTAGCTCCACCAATGTAACTAGTAAACTTGACGCAATCTGGCAGAATATGTTTCTTGGCTTAAATAGTACGGTAAAAATGTTCAAATTTAAATTGCTTTTAGGTCTATATCACTCTTAGTTATATGTTCAGCTACTCATAGAATTCATTCAAATCTAAAGAAGAAAGAAAATTTATGACAGTTAAATAATCATAGGTCAAAAAAAATCATCACAGGTCATGAAAAAGAGTAAATTTCCACCTTATTTCCACATTTCTTTTACTAACTCATGATGGTTAATTTTGTATCAACTACTGGGCCATGAGGTACCAAGATATTTGGCTAAATATTTTTCCGGGTGCTCCTGTGAAGGTGTTTTAAGGCAGACTGAGTAAAGTATGTCGCCCTCCATAACATGGATGCATCTTAATCAATCAGTCAAAATGGCTGACCTCCTCCAAATAAAAAAGAATTTCTCCTGCCTGACTGCCACTGAACTAAAACATCAGCCCTCCCTGGATTTAAGCCTGCTGGCCTTCACACTGGAACTATCAGAATGTCTAGTAAACAGACAAGTAAAAACCCTTTACATAAATCTGTGTGACACTCCTTCAGCTGTGTATGAGTTTCTATTTCCCTAACCAACCCCCCAACAAACAAATTTTGTGTGTTAGACTTATTTTTCTATACTGTGAGTATAAATTTTAATTTTGTCTCCTGAGAAATATTTCATACTTCTTGTGTAATTTAGATCTCTTTTCCTGTGCATTGTCTTCTCCTGCCTTTTGTCTATTTAGCTATTGCCTGTCCTTATTTCTTCTCAGAATTATTCATATATTATCAATATTAATAATGTTTTGATTATAAATTTGAAATTTTTATGAATTATAGAAGTGCTGCTGATTTCTTTTTCACCACTATTCATCTCTAGAACTCTGTTGAGATAAACAGTTTTGGGCGGATCTTGGTCCTTAATTCCTTTAGCAATATTCATGCTTGTGGCCCTTGTACAGGACCAATCTGAAGATAGGAGCTCAAGATTTGCATCCAAAAATTTTTTTTTTATTGTAGTATAACACACAGAACATAAAATGTACCATCTTAACCATTTTTGAGAGTAAAACTCAGTGGTATTAAATACATTCACATTGTAGGGTGCCTGGGTGGCTCAATTGACTAAGCATCTGAAATTTGGTTTCAGCCCAGGTCATGATTTCATGGATTGTGGGACTCAGCCCTGAGTCAGGCTCCACACTTGCCTTGAGATTGTCTTCCTCTCTTTCTGCCCCTACCCCCTGCTCTCTCTTTCTCAAAATAAATAAGTGAATCTTTAAAAAAAAATACATGGCTGTGCAGCCTTCACCACTATCCATTGCCATGATTCCGTTTGTAGAACTGAAACTCTATACCCATTAAACAATGACTCCCTTACTCTCTCCTTATCTTTTCAATCTCCATAGTTTGAACTTTTTCAGATGCCATATAACTAAAATCATATAATATGTAGCCTTTTCAGATTGGTCTTTTATACTTAGTCATATGCATTTAAGTTCCTTCATGTCATTTCTTGGCTTAATAGCTCATTTCTTTTTAGCACTAATATTCCATTGTCCAGATGTACCACAGTTTGTTTATCCATTCACATAATAAAGGATATCTTGGTTGCTTCCAAGTTTTGACAATTATAAATATAGTTGCTGCTCCTTTTGGTAAATACCAAGGAGCACAATTGCTGGCACATATAGTAAGAATATGTTTAATTTTGTAAGAAACTGCTGAATTGTATTCCAAAGTGACTGTACTATTTTACATACCAGCAATGAATAAAACTTCCTGTTGCTCCCATCTTCTCCTTCATTTGGTGTTATCAGTGTTCTCAATTTTGGCCATTCTAATAAGTATGTAGTGATATATCACTGATGTTTTAAATCACATTATCCTGGTGACATATAATGTGGAGTATCTTTTTATGTGCTTATTTGCCATCTATACATCTTCATCAGTGAAATGTCTATTCAGGTCTTTGAACCATTTTTAATTAGCCTATTTGTTTTCTTACTGTTGAGTTTTAAGATTTTGGTATGTTAAGGATAATGGTCTTTTTTCTGTGTCTTCTCAAAATATTCTCATCCAGTCTGTGAAAAAAAAAAAAAAATTGTCCTTTTGCCTTTTGCAAAGCAGCTTTTAATTTTAATGAAGCCCTGCTTATTAATTAACCCTTTCACTGTCATGCTTTCGCTGATTTAAAAAGTCATTAGCAAACTGAAGGTCATCTTGGATTTCTCCTACATTATCTTCTAGGAGTTTTATAGTTTTATATTTCTCATTTAGATCTCTGATCCATCTTGGGTTAAATTTGTGAAAGGAGGGAAGTTTTGTGTTTCTTTTTTTTGTTTGTTTGTTTGTTTTTTTGCATAAGATGTCTAGTTGTTCCACAACTTTACTGAAAAGACCATCTTGGCTCCATTGTATTGCCCTGCTCCTCTGTCAAAAAGCAGTTGACTATACTTATGTGAGTATATTTTTGGGCTCTCTCTTCTATTGTCTCAATTGTATTCTTCAATACATTGTTATCTCTTTGCATTTATTCAATATATCTGCTTCTATTTATACTTTAATTTATCATGTTTTTATATTAAGTTTTGTGAGTTTGAAAAAAAAATCTGACAAGTAGTTTTGTCTATATGAGAATTAGCACTGTTAAATATAATAGATACATCAAACCTAACTTGTTATCTTTTTACATTATAGTTGAGTGTATAATGCTTCTTTCAGCATATTGATTTTATTTCTCATTTGTATTTTCTTCTTCAGTTCCTCAAAATTACTTAACAAATTTAGAAAATACAGTGAAATTTTTATTTTTTGTTTTTTTTAATTTAGAATAATTTAATTGATGCCCAGAAATATAAGAAAATTATCATCTAGTTTTTTCTTCATCTGTCCATATCATACACAGAGAGCACTGTACAAATGCAAGTTTATATGTGACCGATTATCACAAAGCAAGTGTAAGCATTAAACAATTCTTAAATCTCTAACCCTGTGCTCTCAAACAGTACCAACTATCCTGACATCTAGATCTATTTGTTAGTGGTTGAAGTTAACATGAATGGAATTATAAAACTTGCTCTTTTTTGCCTCTGATTTCTTTCATTCAACTTTATATTTGTGATATTTACAAATATGATGTTTTTATAACAGTAAACAATTTCTTTTGATTGCTGTATCACATTTTATTGTAAAATACATTTTTGAAATGGTACCTAGTGAATAACAGAATTTATTAATTTTAATTTTAATGTGGTATTTTAACAATCTTTAAGATTAAACCTCTTAAGTTTCTGTTAATAAATAGTACTTCACATTACATTTTTATAGGTATTACCTATAAATTGCTATAAATTGTGATTGCTAATTTTATGTGTAAACATGACTAGGAGATGGATGCCCGCATTTGCTGATTTCCAATTGGTTCTATTTCTCTGGAAAATCTTCCTATATTACCTATGCTTTATTTGAGAAGCTTTATTTTCATATTTTTTACATTTATATCCACAATCTATCTGTAATTAATTTTTTGACCAATATAGAGTAACAATTCTCAGAAGGTTATTTAGATAAATGTACATAAATTAAAGCAAACACAGGTAAATGTGCATAAATTAATATCACATATAGTCTTATAGTCCTAGGAAATTTCTAGAAAGAGACATTAAGAACTATTGAAAGTGACTAAATGGAGTAAGTAATATCATCAGGTGTGGGGTCATAATTTCTTACTTTATATGGATCAAACAATATACAATGGTGGTTAAAGTATGCTTAAAATCTGTCCCTTGCCAAATAAATTTCTAAAATCATTATTTTGCAGAAGAGATTGAAATGAAAAATGCAACAGGAATAATCTCTCAAGAAACAAACACTTTCTTTGCTCTTTTCCATTGCTGTGTCAAAGATCAAAATTATAAAACATTTCTTCTTGCTGAGAGTCATTACCTCTTCTATAAAATGTCACTTGGGTAGCCTGGAGAAACAGCATGATTCTTACTAGTTACACTGGGTTTTGTTAATAACTTGATGCAGAAAAAAATATGCTGTGAATAGGCCAAATAGTGAAGCCTGGAGAAATTAGGAAACTCCTTTTAATCCTGACTGTGACTTCTAATAGACAAAACTAATTAAATCAAGTCCAGCTCAGGTTTGATTTGATTACTTTATGGCTTCACATGGTGTTGAGGGTGTCTTTGGAACAAACCTATAAATACTTGTGAATGATGGACTTTCAAAGTAAATATTTTTATGACTAACAGCATAAAAGAGATTTTTTTTTATAATACGATCTGAGAATATTATGATGTTTAGTGCAATACAAGTTAGCACTTCCTTTCCTCATTCTGTCGTGTAGGGAAAAGAATGCAATTATTTAGTGACTTAAAAATGTGGAATGCATCTTTGAATCTAGACTAATCAAAATCGAAGTTTTCTGAAGAAAGTTTTATAGCTGGTGGGAGAATGAAGAAAAAAATAAGAACAAATAAATGATTTTCACCCAGCTAATACATAAATAGTCTGTTATGTTGTAAAATGATATAGTTGGCTAAGAATTTATCTAAAGATGAATCATGTCAAGATGCTAATGAAGAAATTGATGCAATGTTGTTGTATACTTATTACTAGCATTCAGGCAAAATTAAGTTTATTTTATATGGAATTGAGGTTCATTATCTCACGTGATGACTGCAATTTGGGATTTTATTTTTGTGTGAATCATGGTAATGATTATTACTTTAATGAAGTTGAAATTGCTGGCTCCTGTCAGTGATATCAGCCTGCCAAGTGTGGGAAGTGGTAACCCACTCTCACTGGAAAGTGTAGCATTGTGATCTTTGGTAAGGGTGCTGGTTAATGTTACAATTAAGTGATCTGCTATTGGGGGTGTCACTGATGAGAAGAGCGCTACTCACATTGACACAAAGGAAAGTTGTCTTCTCAAAAAAGTTTTCTAGGGTAGTGTCCTGATTTGAAGAAAAGCTTAATGCTTCAAAACAGTCATCAAAATACAAAAATAATGAGGAATGATAATCTGAAAAAAAATTAAATTTTATTTTATGGTTCTTATTTGAATACAGGATAATTTGTAGTAATCCATTTAAAAATAATATTAGACCATCTTTTCAAAGAATCAGAAAATTATAGTTTCTGTAGTTACTTTCTTCAGTTTTTCTCTGACTCTTCCTCTTGATGAGTTTCAGTCTTAAAAAAAGTTTGGTTAGAGCACCTGACTCACATTAGACAACCAATTAATGCCAGCTCCTTTTATTTTTAATATTTCCAGTTAAAATAAAGAAGGATGTGGACATCCATTTTCATTTTAATTCTTGAAGACTGAAATTACATACATATTTGTCAAGACAAAATGTGAAGTGTATTTTATTAGGGTTTTCTTTATCTGGTCTCTCAAATTAAAGTAACAGAATTTTGAATACAAATTTAAATTTCTTGTCACTCCTGTTAATGTGCTTCTCAAGAAAAAAGTTTATTGAGAAGATTGAATGCAAGCTATCAAATAAACTACAGACACTTTATGAGAGACCAATAAAAGAAAGTTCTCTAGTGTATAACAAATATATTGTTTTTTCTGTGGTGGCATTCTGATATTAACTACCAGTACTGCTTGTTCTCATAAGAGTGAAGATCTTAGACAGAAGTCAAGGCTTTAATTTATTTATGGCTTTTATTAATTATGTCATTTTTTCATTTATCATTTTTATGCTTGTATATTCTATGTGTTTGTGACATTTTTTAATGATTAGGAGCATCACTCTGAAGTCACACTATGTGAGTTCAAATCCCTCTTGGTAACCTTAGCACATTGTTCTATTGGCCAGAGTTTTATTTTCTGGAAGTGGTGATAACAGAATCTGTCATATGGGATGGTTTTGAAGGTGAGATGAGATAATACATATAAATGAGTAAGACTCTCCCTAGTACATTGTAGGTTAATAAATGTGTTATCTTACTGTTATTCTTGGACAAAGATAAATGTTCATATAAATTTTTACTCAATTGCAGATTAATATACTTCGTTTCAATTACATTCACCATTACTATTTTGATCTTAAGTGAGGTTGTACATATTTAGGAAATTCAATAACTGCAATAACATAATAATCTTTGTGAAATTCCTTAAGAATACAAAAGCACTCAGTCTAACTGACATATTAGATGTTAATAGATACTCTTTTTAATGTACTAAGATAGATTATATTTCAAATTTTCCCTAGAAACTTCCTCTGTTATTCACAAAGTTTCTTCCTTTTGTTTTTTTCTCATTTCCACTAGTCCCATAACAAGGAATATGCTGGATATTATAGAAAGAGTTGGGACCACAATGTTTAATGGTATGATGTCATAAAATAGGGAGTTATATATACAGACCAGAACTAAACAAAGAAGGTGATAATTGCATTATAAAAACCCTCAATAACACTGTACTATCTCTAATTCCATTACCAACTAATATCATCTAAAATTTACCATGGATTAGCTGGAAACAGGTTACTGATGAAAAAGATACCATAAAGGGAGGTAACTAAGCTTACTTTATGCAACTAATGAATCGTTGAACACTACTTCAAAAACTTATGATGGGTATCCAAACATAATATAAACAAACAAACAAATAAATAAATAATACACAATTTAAATCAATGAAATGGAATAGCCTTAGTCTGGTGGAAAAATCACCTGACTTGAAGTTGAAAGATCTGTGTTCTAATCCTGACCATGTTATTTATTCACAGTGTTAGTTTGAGTATGGTATATAAATATTCTACACAAAAGTGATGTTGTAGCTCACAAGAAAAAAAGAGCTATTCTTCAGGGCATCCCTCAGGTTGCTGATTCTAAGTGCTCAAAAGGAAACATGGTAGTGGGGTGGCATTTTCTAGTGGCTGCTCCCAGCTTAAGACTTTCAGAATTTGAAACTACTAATTTCTCCACCAAATTGTTTGGTCTCTTTGCAATTATCTGTTGATGACACCAAGAAAATAGTGTATGAATTGAACTATCATTTAAAAATATAGAATCTAAGGGCTCATGGGTGGCTCACTCAGTTAACCATCTGCCTTCAGGTTAGGTCATGATCCCAGCATCTCTGGATGGAGTCCCACATTGATCTCCCTGCTCAGTGGGGACCCTGCTTCTCCCTCTGCCTGCAGCTCCTCCTATTTGTGTTCTCTCTCTCTCTCTCTGTTTCTCCCTCTCTCTCTCTGACAAATACATAAATTAAGTTTTTAAAAAATAAAAATATGGAAAGTAAGGAAAAAAAAACTTCAAGTACACAGAAGTTCCCAGGAAGTAAATATAGTTTGAAAGACAAATGTATTTAGAAGATGCTTAGTATTAAAAAAAAAGAAGATGCTTAGTGAACATGGAATTGAGAAAATGAAAGTCTGACAACTTGGCATAAATTAAACCTACTAGTTTTCATTCTTTATGTTCTGACATACATTTCTCAACATTTTTTTACACAATGACTATTAACTTTGATTATTCTTGAACAAGTGATAGATTAAAAGTAAAGCTTTTTTCCAGAACATTTTAAATAAAATAGTACTGTGATCAGTCTTATAATTTGAAATGATTTCCATGTGCTTACTAAAAAAATAATTATAGTAGTATAAGCTATTTTTTGCCAGCAGTGTTTATACTTTGATTTTTATCACAGAAATATATCTTTTATTTTGTTTTGTTTCTGAGATCATTCCTTAAGATATTTTTTGTTTTTTTTTGTTTTGGAAAGATAGAAATAAATACAAAGGTAAAACTTTCTACAGTATTCTTACGTCAAGTCATCACTCATAATCTAGTAAATGAATACAGTAGTGGCCTACAGAGAGGCCATCAATTCTATTCTAAAGCTAACCATTTATTGGCTAAATGATTTTTTGCAAGTTCTATAAATGCTCAGAATGCTTATATGAAATTTGGAGCTATTAAATGTACTTAACTAGTCCATATGTCATTTGGGGCATACATGACATAGTGGAAGAGTGTTCAGCAAATAGTAAGAATAATGTGATTATTAGTAATGACAAATTTAAAAAAAATAAATCAAAACTTCCAGTTGCAACCAAGATGAACTAGCCCTGCTGACTCCCAAACCCCCTTTTTTCTACCTAGAAAGGTGGGGAGTTGCTTAGTAGCCTTGCAACTTGCTGAAGAATTCCACTGGCCTCTTATTGCCTCCCATGTCTCCTGGCCCTGGCACAGGTGATAAATAAGAAACAAAACAAAACAACTCTGGGAAAAGCCAAAGGACCAGGAGAGAGTAAAATAAAAAAAATAAAAAAAAAAATACCTTTTTGAAAAGCTATCCTAATCCATCCAAATGCCAAGGTGCAAACTGCAAATTGCACCCTCTTCCACACCCCTCCCTCTAATTGTGATTTAAGCAGGTCCGACCAACAGCTAATCTTCCATCCCCCTAGGTTGGTGCCACTCTGAATCCCCTGATGAGTTAGTATTGTTGGGTTGGTGTGGGGTTGATCTTCCCCAAAGGAAGAGGTACAATTCAAGGCCTTCTCAGCAAGGCTGAGTGGGAACCTGATCTTGCAACTACCTCTGCGGGAAGCAGGTGACACTTGGATTTCTCCAACAGAGTAGTGTCAGCAGGACCCAACAGAGAGCTCAAACTCTTTTTATCCAGCATCAGTGAGCCTGGATCTGGCATTAGTGAATATGGCCCTGCAAAGTGAGGATAGCCCATGCTCCACTTGTGTCCCTGGTGTCAACAAAGCACAGTGGTAAGCTGAGCTTCTGTCACCGTCCCATACCAACCAAATCATGCATGTAGGTGTTTCATTTCGTTGCTTCGTGCTGAGTTCTGGGCCTAGCAAGAAGCTGAACTTCTACCGTTACTCAGAGGCAAAGAGGGAGTATGGAGTCATTACTCTAATTTTGCCAGGCAGGTGTCATCTGAATGAATAAAGCACCATGAATCCACACTTTTGCTGTCAAGGCAGAGAGGCTTATATACACCGACTCAGAGTCCCTGCTGCCTTCAGAGGAGATTGCTTGCTAAACACTAAGGAAAGCAGATGCAGTACAAAGAAGGGCCACATGCACCCCAATGTTCATAGCAGCAATGGCCACAATCGCCAAACTGTGGAAAGAACCAAAATGCCCTTCAACAGATGAATGGATAAGGAAGATGTGGTATAGCTATACAATGTAATATTATGCCTCTATCAGAAAGGATGAATATCCAACTTTTGTATCAACATAGATGGGACTAGAAGAGATTATGCGGAGTGAAATAAGTCAAGCGGAGAGAGTCAATTATCTTATAGTCTCACTTATGTGTGGAGCATAAAGAAAATCATGGAGGGCATTGTGAGAAGGAAGGGAAGGGTGAATGGGGGTAATTCGGAGGGGGGAGATGAACCAGGAGAGACTGTGGACTCTAAGCAACAAACTGAGGGGTTTGGAGGGGAAGGAGTGGGGTTGGGCAAGCCTGGTGGTGGGTATTGAGAAGGGCACGTATTGCATGGAGCACTGGGTGTGGTGCATGAACAATCAATCTTGTAACATTGAAAAAATAAAATAAACATATTTGGAGAAAAAATAAGGAAAAATATCAACAATGGGATTGAGAGTTTCATATTTTTTTAAATGTTCACAATACAATAAAAAAGTCATTCATCATCCAAAGGGGCAGGAAAACTACAATTCAAATGAGAAAAGATTATCAAGCAGACACCAGGCTGAGATGAATCAGATGTTAAAATTAAGTGAGAATTTTAAAGCAACCTTCAGGGGCACATGGGCAGCTTAGTCAGTTAAGTGTCTGCCTTCAGCTTGAGTCATGATCTCAGGGTCCTGGGATGGAGACCCACATCAGGCTCTTTGCTCAGCGGGGACCCTGCTTTTTCTTCTCCCTCTGCCTGCTTATCCCTCTGCTTGTGCTCTTTCTCTCTCACTATCTCTCTGTCAAATAAATAAATAAAGTCTTTTTAAAAAATAAAGTAGCTTTCAAAAATTATTCAACAAATACTACAAACTTGAAATAAAAAACAAGTTATAAAAAAGAACTGAGTTGAAATCATAGGACTAAAAATTCACAAATAAATACACTTATTGGTTGGGCTCAAAAATAGAGTGGAGATGACGGAGGCTAGAATCAATGAAGGTGAAGTTAGATCAATAGAATGGGAGAGAAAGAATAGATCAGAGAGGAAAAATTCCAGAGCTGTAGGGACTTATGAGTCAATAACATAAAAACCTAATATTTATATCACTGCATTATTGGAGTCCTGGAGAGACAAAAGAGTGGGAATGAAAAAAATAAGGAAATAATGGCTGAACACTTCACAAATTTTGTTAAGAGCATACCTAAAATGTTCAAGTAAGTTAGTGATCTCCAAATAGGATACTGGAAGAAATCCATATTAAGGCACATCATAACTAGACTTGTGAAATTGAAGACCAAGAAAAATCCTTGAAAGCTTTTGAAAGAAACTGTGTATTATTTATAGAGGGAAATGGAGTCAAAATTGACGATTCTTATGAATCCATGGACACCAGAAAAAAGAGCACAACATATTTCCTCTTCATTGAGATATAAATCACATACTATATACACTGAACCATCTCAAATGTATAATTTAATGCTTTTTAAAAAAATTAGATATATAGACCTGTGTGAGCTATCACCACAATCTAATTTTAGAACATTTTCATTCTACAAAGAAAAAAAAAACCCTAGTAACCATTATCATTCACTTCCCATTCTCTTCTACACCCCCACCCCAATAGGCCTAAGCAAACACTATTCTAATTGCTTCTGTATAGATTTGCTTATTCTGGGTATTTCATATGTGTGAAATCAAACAATGTTTAGTCTGGTATTTTTTTATTAGATTCTTTCACTTGGAATTATAATTTCAATTTTCATCCATGTCATAACTTTCATGATTACTGAAATTTTATTGACAAACACTATTTTATTATATAGATATATGGTATTTTATTTATCCATTCATCAGTTGATAGATAATTAGGTTATTTCTGTTTCTTAGTTATGATAAATGATGTTGCTATGAATAATTCTGTAAAAGTTTTTGTGTAGATATATTGTTTTCAATTCTCTTGAGTATACTCAGAATATAGACCTAGGAGTAGAATTTCTGAATCACATTGTAACTAAGGAGCTGCCCATTGACTTTTCTGTTTCTCAGGCTCTCCTTGTTTTTTCTTTTTTCTTTTCTTTTTATAAGTCTTTCTTTCTTTCTTTCTTTCTTTTTTTATTAACATATAATGTATTATTTTCCCCAGGGTACGTGTCTGTGAATCGTCAGGCTCACACATTCCACAGCACTTACCATAGCACATATCCTCCCAAATGTCCATTACCCAGCCACCCTATCCGAGCCCACCCTACCTCCCAGCCACCCTTAGTTTGTTTCATGAGTTTAGGAGTCTCTTATGGTTTGTCTCCTTCCCGATCCCATCTTATTTCATTTCTCTCTCCCACCCCTCCAAGACCCCTTACCCCGCCTCTCAAATTCTTTATATCAGAGAGATCATGTGATTATTACCTTTCTCTGACTGACTTATTTTTCTTAGCATAATACCCTATAGTTCCATCCACGTCATGGCAAATGGCAAGATTTCATTTCTCTTGATGGCTGCATAGTATTCCATTGTATATATATACCACCTCTTCTTTATCCATTCATCTGTTGATGGATATCTAGATTCTTTCCATAGTTTGGCTGTTGTGGACATTGCTGCTTTAAACATTCAGGTGCAAGTGCTCCTTTGGATTACTACATTCGTATCTTGAGGGTAAATACCCTTGCTGACCCTTGCTGGGTCATAGGGCAGCTCTATTTTCGACTTTTTGAGGAACCTCCATACTGTTTTCCAGAGTGGCTGTACCAGCTTGCATTCCCACCAACAGTGTAGGAGGGTTCCCCTTTCTCCGCATCCTCGCCATCTGTCATTTCCTGACTTGCTAAATTTAGCCATTCTGACTGGTGTGAGGTAGTATCTCACTGTGGTTTTGATTTGTATTTCTCTGATGCCAAGTGATGTTGAGAACTTTTTCATGTGTCTGTTGGCCATTTGGATATCATCTTTACTGAAATGTCTGTTCATATCTTCTGCCCATTTTTTGATGAGATTATTTGTTCTTTGTGTGTTGAATTTGAGTTCTTTATAGATTTTGGATACTAACCCTTTATCTGATATGTCATTTGTGAATATCTTCAACCATTCTGTCAGTTGTCTTTTGGATTTGTTGACTGTTTCTTTTGCTGTGCAAAAGCTTTTGATCTTGATGAAGTCCCAGTGGTTCATTTTTGCCCTTGCTTCCCTTGCCTTTGGAGATGTTTTTAGGAACATCTAAGAAGTTGCTGCGGCTGAGTTCGAAGAGGTTGCTGCCTGTGTTCCCTCCAAGATTTTGATGGAGTCCTGTCTCACATTGACCCTTTGATCCATTTTGAGTCTATTTTTGTGTGCAGTGTAAGAATATGGTCCAGTGTCATTCTTTTGCATATGGCTGTCCAGTTTTCCCAATACCATTTGTTGAAGAGACTGTCTCTTTTCCATTGAATATTCTTTCCTGCTTTGTTGAAGATTAGTTGACCATAGAGTTGGGGTTCCATTTCTGGGCTCTCTATTCTGTTCCATTGATCTATGTGTCTGTTTTTGTGTCAGTACCACACTGTCTTGATGATTACAGCGTTGTAATAGAGCTTGAAGTCTGGAATTGTGATGCCGCCAACTTTGGTTTTCTTTTTTAACATTCCTCTGGCTATTTGTGGTCTTTTCTGGTTCCATATAAATTTTAGGATTATTTGTTCCATTTCTTTGAAATAAATTGATGGTATTTTCATAGGGATTGCATTAAATGTGTAGATTGCTTTAAGTAGCATAGACATTTTCACAATATTTGTTCTTCCAATCCATGAGCATGGTACATTTTTCCATTTCTTTGTGTCTTCCTCAATTTTTTCATGAGCACTTTGTAGTTTTCTGAGTACAGATTCTTTGCTTCTTTAGTTAGGTTTACTCCTACGTATCTTATGGTTTTGGGTGCAATTGTAAATGGAATTGACTCTTTAATTTCTCTTTCTTCTGTCTTGCTGTTGGTGCATAGAAATGCAACTTATTTCTATGCATTAATTTTATATCCTGGCACTTGACTGAATTCATGTATGAGTTTTAGCAGTCCTGGAGTGGAGTCTTTTCGGTTTCCCACATAAAGTATCATATCATCTGCAAAGAGTGAGAGTTTGACTTCTTTTTTGCCAACTTGGATGCCTTTTATTTCTTTTTGTTGTCTGATTACTGAGACTAGGACTTCTAGTACTATGTTGAACAGCAGTGGAGATAGTGGGCATACCTGCCAGGTTCCTGATCTCTGTTATCATTCCCTGAGAATGATATTCTCTGTGGGTTTTTCATAGATGGCTTTGATGATGTTGAGGAATGTGCCCTCTATGCCTACACTGTGAAGAGTTTTGATCAGAAAAGGATGTTGTACTTTGTCAAATGCTTTTTCAGCATCAATTGAGAGTATCATGTGGTTCTTGTTCTTTCTTTTATTAATGTGTTGTATCACATTGATAGATTTGTGGATGTTGAACCAATTTTGCGGCCCAGGAATAAATCCCACTTGGTCTTGGTGAATAATCCTTTTAGTATACTGTTGGATCCTATTGACTACTATTTTGGTGAGAATTTTTACATCCGTGTTCATCAATCATCTTGGTTTGTAATTCTCCTTTTTTGATGGGGTCTTTGTCTGGTTTTGGGATCTAGGTAATGCTGGCCTCATAAAATGAGTTTGGAAATTTCCCTTCCATTTCTATTTTCTGGAACAATTTCAGGAGTATAGGTATTAATTCTTCTTTAAATGTTTGGTAGAATTCCCCTGGGAAGCCATCTGGCCCTGGGCTCTTGTTTATTGGGAGATTTTTGATGACTGTTTCAATCTCCTTACTGGTTATGGGTCTGTTCAGTTTTTCTATTTCTTCCCGGTGCAGTTTTGGTAGTTTGTGTTTCTCTAGGAATGCTTCCATTTCTTCCAGATTTTCTAATTTATTAGTGTATAATTGTTCATAATATGATCTTATAATTGCTTGTATTTCTTTGGTGTTGGTTGTTATTTCTCCTTTTTCATTCATGATTTTATTAATTTGGGTCCTTTCTCTTTTCTTTTTGATTAGTCTGGCCAAGGGTTTATCAATTTTATTAATTCTTTCAAAGAACCAGCTCCTAGTTTCATTGATTTGTTCTACTGTTCTTTTGGTTTCTATTTCATTGATTTCTGCTCTGATCTTTATTATTTCTCTTCTCCTGCCTGGTTTAGGTTTTATGTTTTTCTTTCTCCAGCTCCTTTAGATGTAGGGTTAGGTTATGTATTTGAGAGCTTTCTTGTTTCTTGAGAAAGGCTTGTATTGCTATATATTTTCCTCTCAGGACCACCTTTGCTGCGTTCCAAAGATTTTGAACAGTTGTGTATTCATTTTCATTTGTTTCCAGGAATTTTTCTAATTCTTCTTTAATTTCCTGGTTAACCCATTCATTCTTCAGTAGAATGCTCCTTAGCCTCCATGTATTTGCGTTTTTTCCAACTTTCCTCTTGCGATTCACTTCTAGTTTCATGGCATCGTGGTCTGAATATATACAGGGAATGATCTCAATCTTTTGGTACTAATTGAGACCTGAGTTGTGTCCCAATATGTGATCTATTCAGGAGAATATTCCATGTGAACTAGAGAAGAACGTGTATTCTGTTGCTTTGGGATGGAAAGTTCTGAATATAGGTGTGATGTCCGTCTGGTTCAGTGTGTCATTTAGAGTCTTTATTTCCGTGTTAATCTTTTGCTTAGATGATCTGTCCATTTCGGAGAGGGGGGACATTGAAGTCCCCTACTATTATTGTACTATTGTATTTTTTTTTTTTTTTGCTTTGACTTTGTTATTAATTGGTTTATATAATTGTGCTCCAGGGCTCTGTGGCTTCCAGGAGCTGGCCCCTCCCCCACGGTCTCTCTTCCCGTCACTTTGGATTCACTTTTTCCACACATCCTACCTTTTGGAAAGTGGTTATTTTTTGCTTCTAGAATTGCTGTTCTTCTTCTCTCTCCTGTTGAGTTTACAGGCTTTTAGAATGACTTGATAACTATCTTGCTGAACCTCTGGGATCCGACACTATCTCAATGTCCTACTCCTCCACCATTTTGCTCTTCCCTCTCTCAGGCTCTCCTTGTTTTTTATAAACTTGACAGCTTTGAAGAGTACCACTCAGGTATTTTGTAGAAGGGGCATCTATTGGGATTTTTCTGACGATTTTTCACTATTAGATTTGAGTAATGTGTTTGTAGATGAAGTCATTTTCACCCTATCAAGTTTATATAAAATCAATATGATTTATCATCATTGTGGTTGACTTTGATCACCTGGCTATAGTAGTAGGTCATAGGATTCTCCACTGTAAATTTCTTCTTTTTATTTCTTCTTCCCCACGTATTTTGGAAGGAGATCATAGACACAGGCTATACTTAAGGAGTGCAGACTTACTTTCCTCCAATTATTTATTTCTTCAATCATTTATTTATATCAATATGACTCATGGATATCAATTTTATACATTTGATTATAATCTAAAATATTTTTGTATTTTAAAGATTTTTATTTATTTATTAGAGAGCGAGAGACTGAGAATGAGAGGGGAGAAGGTCAGAGGGAGAAGCAGACTTCCCGCAGAGCCGGGAGTCTGTTATGGGACTTGATCCCGGGACTCCGGGATCATGACCCGAGCCGAAGGCAGTCGCTCAACCAACTGAGCCACCCAGGTGCCCCATTTGATTATAATCTAATAAATCTTTACTCATATTGCTCTTTCTAGCTTTGGCTGCTGGGATATAAAACACTTTTACCACCCTAAAAATTTCCCTTATGACCCTGTATAATCAAATACTTCCTAAAAACCAAATTTGTTTCCCATACCTACAGATTTTCCTTTTCTACAATGTCACATAAATGGAAAATAAATGGAGCTTCTTACAAATGGAATCTTTTTTAGGTAGCTTTTTTAGTGTAAATATAGCCTTTTGAATTTGACATTCAGTCATATTAGTGTATCTATTAACAGTTTCATCTTTATTACCGGATGATATTCCATTTATGGTTTACCACAACATATTATCCATTCAAAAGTTAAAGGATATTTAAGTTCTGTCAACTTTGTATATTTTTGGACAAAATTGGTATAAACATTTATATATAGGTTTTTTTCTTTAATGAATATAAGCTTCATTCCCTTCTGAATAAATTCCTAAATGTGGAATTGCTGAAGTGTATAGCATATGTAGATTTAAACTTATAAGAAACTGACAAAATATTTTCCAAAGTAGCTGCAACACCTAACATTCATGCTTGGTAGTGTCAGTTTTCTTTTTCAACCTTTCTAATGAGTAAATTTTAAAACACATTACAGTTTTAAAATGAATTTCTCTAATGACTAATCACGTTGAACAACTTTTGTTGTGAGTATTTGGCATTCCTATATTTCTTCTTTGGTGATAATACTGTGTGAACCTGAACCATTAGCTCAGTTTTTAAATGTGTATTTTACTCTTCCTTTTGAGAATTGTTACATTTTATGGGTAAATTTATTCTGTCATTTATACATTTTAAAAATACTTTTCCCCTCTATTGTGTATTTTCCATTCTTATCAGTGTACTTTGAAGAACAGAAATTCTTGATATTGATGAAGTCTAACATTATTATTTTATTATTTTAAGAATTGTACATGATAAATTTTTGCCTGACTTAGGATACAAAGATTTTTGGTAGGTTGTCTTTAAGAATTTTTATAGTTTAAATGTTATGTTTAGATATATATTATATTTGTATTTTCTTTCTTTCTTTCTTTCTTTCTTTCTTTCTTTCTTTCTTTCTTTCTTTCTTCTTTTCATTCTTCCTTCCTTCATTCCTTCTCTCCCCACTTCCCCCTTCTTTCCTTCCTTTCTTCCTTCCTACCTTCCTTCCATAGTAATATTCAATTGTGCACTTTCATTTCTTTGAAAACTATCCTTTCTCTCTTGAATTACTTTTGCATTTTCATGAAAAATATACTTTACATATATTTGTGGGTCTAGTTCTGGATTCTGTTCCTTTCTATTGATCTACACATCCACCCTTTAGCTAATACCATAATACCATGATTATGGGTACAAATCAGATAGTTTAAGTCCAAATACTCTTTAACATTGTTTTGAGACTACTTATTCCTTTTCTTTGTATATAAATTTCAGAATATGTTTGTTCAATTCAATAAAATAAACTGCTGAGATTTTGATAGGGCTTGAATTGATTCTATGAATTGTCTTGGAGAGAATTGAATTTTATTTTTTTTAAGATTTTATGTCTTTATTTGAGAGAAAGCAGGAGAGATAGAGAGGGAGCTCACAAGCAGAGGGGGTGAGGGAGAGGGAGAGAGGGAGAAGCAAGCTCCTCATTGAGCAGGGAGCCTGATCTGGGGCTTCATCCCAGGATCTTGGGATTATGACCTGAGGTGAAAGCAAACACTTAACTGACTGAGCCACCAAGGTGCCTTGATAATTGAATTTTAAATATCAAAACCTGGAATTTTTATGAGACCAAAAAAGACCTGAATAGCCAATAAATGGTGAAAAAGAAAAGCAAGGAGAAAGAGAAGAATGGTGACAGAGGAGGAGGACCCTAGGCTCATTTCATTCCTCAAACAAAGCTAGACAACTATCAAATCACTCTAAATACCTCAGAAATTAATCTGAAAACTGACAGAACAAACTCCACAACTAAAGGGAGAGTAGAGGTCACATCAAAGAAAGTAGGACAAGTGAATGTGGTTTGGGAGAGAAACAGACTGTGTGTGCTAAAGAGGAAGAGGAACCATGGTCACTGAGAAGGGTGAGAGATAGGTAGAGGAACACATAGAGAATGCACAAGAAGAACACTTCCCTGAAGCTGTTGGTTGAGAAAATGAGACAGCTGATTTTTGGGAGACCTTACAAATAGAGGGCTTTAAGACCAGAGATTTAAAGGTCAGTGGCCTTGGCTGGGATAGAGGCCTGAGGGCACTGTACTACTCCTTTAAAGAAGGCAGGCAAGAAAGTATCCATTTTGGGGGCACCTGAGTGCCTCAGTGGGTTAAAGCCTCTGCCTTGGCTCAGGTCATGATCTCAGGGTCCTGGGATGGAGCACCGCATCAGGCTCTCTGCTCAGCAGGGAGCCAGCTTCCCCCTCTCTCTGCCTGCTTCTCTGCCTACTTGTGATCTCTCTCTCTCTGTCAAATAAATAAACAAAATCTTAATTAAAAAAAGAAAGTATCCAATTTCATTCTTTTGTGTGTTGTTGTCCAGTTTTCCCAACACTATTTCTCTCCCCCCCTCCCCACCACTGGATAGCCTTTTCTGCTTTGTCAAGTTAGCAGAAATGTAGTTGTGGGTCCATTTCTGGGTTTTCTGTTCTGTTCCATTGATCCATATGTGTCGGCTTTCGTGCCAGTACCATACTGTCTTGATGACTACAGCTTTGTAGTATATTATAGATAGTTTGAGACTGGAATTGTGATGCCTCAAATTTGCTTTTCTTTCACAAGATTGCTTTGACAGTTCAGGGTCTTCTGTGGTTCCATATAAACTTTAAGATTGTTTGCTCTAGCTCAATGAAAAATGCTGCTGGTGTCTTGATAGAGATTGCATTAAATGTGTGGATTGCTTTGGGTAATATAGATATTTTAACGATATTTGTTCTTCCGATGACAAGCATGGTATGTTTTTTCATTTTGTGTGTGTGTGTGTGTGTGTGTGTGTGTGTGAGCTTCAATTTCTTTCATAAGTGTTCTATAGTTTTCAGAATACTGAACTTTTCCTTCTTTGGTTAATTTTACTCCTAAGTATCTTATAGTTTTGGTGCAATCATAAATGGAATTGATTCCTTGATTTCTATTTCTGCTGCTTCATTATTGGTGTATGGAAATCCAACAGATTTCTGTACATTTATTTTGTGTCCTGCAACTTCTGAATTTGTGTATCAGTTCTAAAAACTTTATGATAAAATATTTTGGGTTTTCAATATAGGGTATCATGTCATCTGCAAATAGTGAAAGTCAACATCTTCCTTACTGATTTAGATGCCTTTTATTTCTTTTTCTTATCTGATTGCTGAAGCTAAAACATCCAGTACTATGTTAAATAACAATGGTGAGAGAAGACATCTCCATCTTGTTCCTGACCTTAGAAGAAAAGTTCTCATTTTTTTCCCCATTGAGAATGATATTAGCTGTGGGTTTTCTATACATGGCCTTTATGATATTGAAGTATGTTTCCTCTGTCCTTACATTGTTGAAGGTTTTTATCAAGAATGGATACTGTAGTTGTCAAATGTTTTTTTTTTTTTCTGCATCTATGGAGAGGATCATATGGTTCTTATCTTTCCTTTTATTTAAGTGGTACAAAACATTGATTTGCAAATATTGAACCCTTCTTGCAGGCCACTTTATTACACCATACTCAAAAATAAATTCAAAATGGATGAAAGACCTAAATGTGAGACAGGAAACCGTCAAAATCTTAGAGGAGAACACTAGCAGCAAACTCTTTGACTTTGGCCATAGCAGATTCTTACTAGACATGTCTCCAGAGGCAAGAGAAACAAAAGCAAAAATGAGCTATTGGGAGTTCATTAAGATAACAATCTTCTGCACATTGAAGAAAACAATCAATAAAACTAAAAGGCAACCTATGGAATGGGAGAAGATATTTGTAAATAACATATCTTATAAAGGGTTAGTATCCAAAATTTATAAGCAACTTAACAAACCTCACACCCTAAAAAACAAATAATCAGGTAAGAAATGGTCAGAAGAAATGAATAGACATTTTCCCAAAGAAAACATAGAGATGGTTAACAAACACATGAAAAGATTCTCAATATCACTCATCATCAGGGAAATATAAATCAAAACTACAGTATCAACTCACATATATCAGAATGGCTAAAATAAACAACACAGGAGCACAGATGTTGGTGAGGATGTGTAAAAGGAGGAATCTTCTTGCACTATTGGCAAGAATGCAAACTGATGCAGCAACTATGGAAAACAGTATGGACGTTCTTCAAAAAGTTAAAAATGTAACTACCCTACAGCTCAGCAATTGTACTACTAAGTATTTACCCAAAGGATATAAAAATACCAATTTAAAAGAGCACATGCACCCTGATGTATGTAGCAGCATTATCAACAATAACCAAATTACAGAGAGAGCCCAAATGTCCACCACCTAATGAATGGATAAATAAGTTGTGGTATGGTATATATAATGGAATATTACTCAGCCATCAAAAGAATTAAATTTTGCCATTTGCAATGATGTGAATGGAGCTAGAATGTATTATGCTAAGCAAAATAAGTCAGAGAATGACAAATACGTCATGATTTCACTCACATGTAGAATTTAAGAAACAAAACAGATAAACATAGGGGAAGGGAAAAAAAAGGAGGGAGGCAAACCATATAAGACTCTTAACTATAGAGTTAACTATAGACTCTTAACTATAGAGAAGAAACTTAGGGTTTTTGGAGGGTGGGGGAAGGGCTAAATGGATATTAAAGAGAGCACTTGTTTTGACAAGCACTGGCTGTTACATGTAAGTTATGATTCACTAAATTCTACTCCTGAAACCAGTATTACACTAAATGTTAGCCAACTAGAATGTAATAAAAACTTGAAATAAAAAACAAACAAACAAACAAATAGCAAGCAAGGAAATAACCTAGAGGCAGACAGTAGGGAAACAGTGATCTAAAAAATACTTGTATACACAGCGGGGAGATTACTCACTCTTCCCAGAGTGCATTCCTGAGAGGCAGTGTTCACAGAGATGCCTTTCCCAGGACAAAGGATCCTGTAGGCATCATTTTCTTCACCTGCCTATCAGCATAAGCACAGAGCCACCTGTGGAAACCAACACAGTGCCCACACTTGCTGCCTAAGCCATTTATTATGGGTCTCACACTCATGCACTCTGGTGAGGCAGCCCTTCTCAGTCAAGCTTGCTTCATTCCCAGCATGAGAGGCCCCTCACCTAGAAGACCAGAAGAAACCCCTTCCTACACCACAGCTCCTGACCAGAGAGTTCTGCAGGATTTCAGTTCTAGTGGAAGTAATATCAGGTGTCATTTCACTAGCAGATCAAAGCACATCTAGAAAAATGTGCTGCATTCTGGCCAAGAACCAAACACTACTCACTGGAGGCAAGAAGAGCTTCTCCATATGATTGGCCTGAAGCATAGAGCAGCCAAAAGACAGCAACGGAGTGCATGCAACACACTCTGGAGACAATCCCTGAAGCACAAGGCCTTGGCCACTATATGATCTCTTTTTCACAAAGCCATTACTCTAAGAAGCAAGAAACCTAACTGTCTTTTCCAACACACAGAAGAAGCCAGAGACATAGCCAAATTCAAGACAGAGGAATTCATCACAAATGAAAGAATGAGATAAGGCCAGGCCAGAGACTAAGTGAAACAGATATAAGTAGCATGCCTGATGGAAAATTGAAAGCAACAATCAAAAGGATACCCACTGGGCTTGAGAAAAGAATAGAAGTCACCAAGAAGACTCTTACCATGAAGATTAAAGAGTTAAAAAAGAATAAATCAGACATGAAGAATCAAATAAATGAGATAAGAAACAGGCTTGATTCATCAGGTGAACAGCAGGTTGGTAGAAGCAGAGGAATGAATTAGTGACCTAGAAGACAAAATAATGGAAAATAATGAAGCTGAACAAAAGAGAGAATTATGGAACATGACAATAAACTTAGGGAACTCATTGACTCCATCAAATGTAATACCATTCATATTATAAGAGTACCAGAAGAAGAAGAGAGGAAAAGGGGGGAGAAAATTTATTTCAAGAAATAATAGCTGAAAACTTTCCTAATCTGGGGAAGGAAATAGACATCGAGATCCTGAAAGCACAGAGAACTCCCATCAAAATCCACAAAAGCCAAACAATACCAAGACATATTGTCATTAAATTTCAATAAAGTGAATAAAGTGATAAATAAAAAAATCTTAAAAGAACCAAAACAAATGAAGTCTTTAACTTACAAGGGAAAATCCATAAGGCTAGCTGGAGATTTCTCAAGAGCAACTTGGCAACCAAAAGAAAGTGGCATGATATTTTCAAAGCGTTGAATGGGAAAAATCTGCAACCAAGAATATTCTATCCAGCAAGGCTGTCATTCAAAATAGAAGGAGAGATAAAGAATTTCCCAGACAAACAAAAACTCAAGGAGTTCATGACCACTAAACCAGCTCTGCAAGAAATTTGAAACTCCTTTCAGTGGAGTTTCAACTTTCAAAGAGTTTCAGAAACTCTTTGAGTGGAAAGGAAAGATGAAAAGTGACAGAAACAAGAAAGAAACATAGAAAATCTCCAGAAACAACCAGAAAGCAAGTAATAAAATGTCAATAAATACATATCTATCAGTAATTACTTTGAATATAAATGGGCTAAATGCTTTAAATCAAAAGACATGGTATCAGAATAGATTTTAAAAAATCCATATGCTGCCGATCTGACACTCATTTTTTACCTAAAGTCACCTGCAGATTGAAAGTGAATGGGTGGAGAAACCTTTATTACACAGATGGATGTCAAAAGAAAACTGGGCTAGCAATACTTACATCAGGCAAACTAAACTTTAAAAGACTGTAACAAGACATGAAGAAAACTATGGCAACATAATAAAAAGGACAATCCAATAAGAAGATCTGATAATTTTAAATATTAATGTATCTTACATGGGAGCACTCAAATATATAAAACAATAGCAAACATAAAAGAACTAACTGATGAAAATGCAATAATAATAGCAGGATACTTCAACACCCCACTTACAAAAATGGACAGATCATCTAAACAACAAGGAAATAATAGCTTTGAATGACAAACAGGACATGGTGGACTTAACAGATATGTTCAGAATATTCCATCCTAAAAAAGCAGTATACACATTCTTTTCAAGTGCATATAGGACATTCTCCGGCACAGACATCACATATTAGGTCACAAATCAGGCCTCCATAAAAACTATTGAAAGCATACCATGCGTCTCTTCTGACCACAGCACTATAAAATTTGAAGTCAATCACAAGAAAAAAATTTAGAAAGACCATAAATACATGGAGGTTAAACAACATGAATGGGTTAATCAGGAAATCAAAGAAGTAAAAATAAAATATGGAAACAAATGAAAATGAAAATACAACCATCCAAAATATTTGGGATGCAGCAAAAACTAAGAGGGAAGTATACAGCACCACAGTCCTACCTCAAGAAGTGAAAAATGTCTCACATATACCACCTAAACTTACACTTAAAGAAGCTAGAAGACAAAAAAAGAAGCCTAAAACCAGCAGAAGGAAGGAAATAATAAAGATTAGAGCAGAAATAAATGATATAGAAAATAAGAAAGGCAATAAAACAGATCAATGAAACCAGGAGTTAATTCTTTGAAAAAATTAATAAAATTGATAAACCTCTAGTCAGACTTATCACAAAGAAAAGAGAAAGGATCAAAATAAATAAAATCACAAATAAGAGAGGAGACTAACAAAACACTACAGAAATAAAAATAATTTCAAAAGAATATTATGATGGGGATTTAAAATGCTAAAAAAAAGAATATTATGAAAACCTATATGTGAAGAAATTGGACAATTTAGAAGAAATGGAATAAATTCCTAGAAACATACAAACTTCCAAAACTGAAATGGAAATAAACAGAAAACTTGAATAGAATGGAAACCAGCAAACAAATTGAATCAGTGATTAAAAAAAAAAAAAAAAAAAAACTCACCTCCCAACAAACAAAAGTCCAGGCCAGATCGCTTCACAGGCAAATTCTACCAAATATTTAATGAGGCGTTAATACTTACTCCTCTCAAAATATTCCAGAAAAATAGAAAAGGAAAGAAAACTTCCAAACTCATTCTGAGGTCAGCCTTACCTCAATACAAAAACTAGAAAAAAGACTCCAATAAAAAAGAGAACTACAGGCCAATATGGATGCAAAATTTCTCAGTAGAATACTAGCAAACTGAATGTAACATTACATTAAAAAATCATTTACCAGCATCAGTAGGATTTATTCCTGAGTTGCAAGGGTCATTCAGTATTCATAAATCAATCATCATGATATACCACATTAATAAAGGAAAAGATAATATCCATATGATCCTTTCAATAGATGCAGGAAAAGCATTTGACAAAGTACAACATCCATTCTTGATAAAAACCCTCAACAAAGTAGGGATGGAAAGAACATACTTCAACATCATAAAGGCCATATATGGGTAACACACAGCTAATACTATCCTCAATGAGGAAAAACTGAGGGGTTTTCCTCCACAGTCAGGAACAAGACAGGAATGTTCATTCTCACCACCATTATGTAACATAGTACTGGTTGTTCTAGCCACAGCAATTAGACAACAACAACAACAAACAGCAACAAAATGAAAGGCATCCAAATCAGCAAGGAAGAAGTAAAACTTTCGCTATTTGCCGATGACTTGATACTCTATATAGAAAACTTGAAAGACTTCAGCAAAAAATTGTTAGAACTGATACATACATTCAGTAAAGTCAGAGGATACAAAATTAATGTATGGGAATTTGTTGCATTCTATATGCTAATAATGAAGCAGCAGAAAGTGAAGTCAAGGAATCAATTCCATTTACAATTGCACCAAAACCATGAGATATCTAGGAATAAAGCCAACCAAAGAGGTGAAAGACCTGTACTCTGAAAACTATGAAACACTGATAAAAGAAATTGAAGGAGACTCAAAGAAATGGAAAAACATTCCATGCTCATGGATCAGAAGAACAAATATTGTTAAAATGTTTATATTGCCCAAAGCAATCTACACATTTAATACAATCCCTATCAAAATACTGCCAGCATTTTTCACAGAGCTAGAACTAATTTGTACAGAACCACAAAAGACCCTGAATATCCAAAACAATCTTGAAAAAGAAAAGCAAAGCTAGAAGCGTCACAGTTCTGGGGTTCAAGCTATATTACAAAACTGTAGTCATCAAGACAGTATGGTACTGGTACCAAATAGAAATATAGATTAAGAAAACAGAATAGAAAACCCAGAAATGAACCCACACCTCTATGGTCAATTACTCTCTGACAAGGCCGGAAATAATATTAAATGAAAAAAAAGACAGTCTCTTCAACAAATGATGGGAAAATTGGATAGCAATGTGTGAAAGAATAGGACTAGTCCACTTTCTTACACCATATCCAAAATAAATTCAAAATGGATGAATGACTTAAATGTGAGCTAGGAAACCATTAAAATCATAGATAAGAACAGAGGCAGCAACCTCTTTGACATCAGCTATAGAAACTTATGGAATGGCAGAAGATATTTGCAAATGACATCTGATAAAGGGTTAGTATGCAGAATATATAAAGAACTTATAAAACTCAGCACCCAAAAATGAATAATCCAATTTAAAAAATGGGCAGAAGACACGAACAGACATTTTTCCAAAGAAGGCATACGGATTGCCAACAGTCACATGAAAAGATCACTATCACCGGGGGAATACAAATCAAAACTACAATGAGATTTCACCTTATGCTGTCAGAATGTCTGAAATCAACAACACAAGAAGAACAGGTGTTGAGACTGTGGAGAAAGTGGAACCCTTTTGCACTGGAAATGGGAATGCATACTGGTGTAGCCACTCTGGAAAACAGTATGGAAGTTCCTCAGAAAGTGAAAAATAGAACTACCCTAAGACCCAGCAGATGCACTACTATGTATTTACGAAAGGAATACAAAACTACTAAGTCAAAGGGATACATGCACCCCCATGTTTATAGCAGCATTATCTACAATAGCTAAATTATGGAAACAGTCCAAGTGTACACTGATTTATATATATATATGATATATATGTATCATTACCATTACTACCATTTGTAGTGACATTTGGAGCTAGAGAGTATAATGCTAAGCAGATTAAGTCAGAGAAAGACAAATACCATATGATTTCACTCATATGTGGAATTTAAGAAATAAACAAAGGAGAATAGGAAAAGAGAGAGAGAGGTAAACCAAGAAACAGACTCTTAACTATAGAGAACAAACTATGGTTACCAGAGGGGAAATGTGGGGGCGGTGGCTGAAATGGGTAATGTAGATTAAGGCATGCACTTATGATGAGCACTGGCTATTGTATGGAAGTAATGAATCACCAAGTCATATATATGAATAATATTACACTGTATGTTAATGAATGCTAAGTAACTGGAATTTAATGTTAACTAACTGGAATTTAATAAAAACCTAAAAAAAATCAAATCTTCCTTGTTACAAACTTGGAATATTTACTTAGGTTTTCTTAGAATTTTTAAAAACTCAGTGTTTTGTAGCTTTCAGCTTATATGACATGTGCTTTTTCTAAACACATAAATATTTTGAGTTTTGAGAATACCATCAATAGTTCTGTATTTTGTATATCAAATTTCAATTGTCCATTACTAACTTATAAAGATACAATTGGTACTTTAATATTGATATTGTGTCCTATGGGCTTGTTAACATCACTAATTAGTTCTTGAACTTTTTTGGTACATATTGGGGGATATGCCAAATAGAAACTCATTTTATTTATGAATAGAGAAAGTTTTCTTTCTGTATTTCTAAATTATATGCCTTTTATTTATTTTTCTGGTGTTCTTACAGTGGCTAGGACCAAAGTACAAAGCTAAAGAAGAATGGAGAAAGTATATTCTTGTCTTGTTCATATTCTTTGAATGAAAGCAGTCTCTCACATATAAGGATAATGTTAACCAATTATTTGTTTTTGCACTTTTTCTCTTAATAGCTTGCAGAGGTTTTTTTTTTTTACCATGAATAACAGTTTTTCTAGTCTTTTGTTTCATTTATTGAGATGCTCCGTCATGTGTTGCTTTCTCTTTAATAATTATGACCCAAATGAGAAGTACCTGCCTTGTTTTTAATTTAATGCCTTCAACAGCCATTTGACTTATATTCCCCAGTTTTTTTCTAAAATTAACTAACAAAAATATAATAATTTTGATGTCTAAGTTTTCTCTTCCCGGTTTGAGTCATACATCAGATCTCTGGGGCATGCTGTCATCTGAATTTACATAGAGGTATACAGCAGCATGAAGCATTTCAAAGTGGCGTTTGAGGAACATTGACATACCTCTGCTCAGCAAATACTTCAGGTGAGGCCATTATAGAATCTCTAATCAAGGCAGATTAAAGGGAGAGCATCCTGCAAGGACATGTGGATTCCCTTGAGTCTCCCAAGTTAACACTTCACTTGGCAGTGGTTCAGCTTTTGTGCTGTGTCTTATATTCTACAAAAGAAATTCACATAAAAGGAAAGACAGCTACATAAGATATACAGCAATATTCAGGACCTAATTCTGTGACTGATTTTCTTCTCCCTTTGCCCTGACCCACATGGCATAAAGATCAGGAATTATTTTCAGGCAGTTATAAAAATATGCATACTTTATGACTATAATTCAAAAGAAATTAAAATTAGACTTTGTAATTTTCAATTACTAATTTGTATAATGCAGGTAGAAACAGCCACCCCACCCCACGTTCCTGACATCTCATATGCTCATCAGAGCATTGTGGGGGAATAGTTCCACAATCCAAACAGAGCTTTCTCCTTGGCTGACATTTCATTCTAGGTATCTGTTTCCCTGCTAGTATCCAGAGCTACCAAATAATCTATAATTTAATGCTAACTAATTCTCACTGATCAATTAGATCAGATATAAAATTCTATTTTTTAATAAAAATTACTTTATTAGGTTATTAGTTGCAGACCACCAAATTCTTTCTTTTTAGCTTAAGCAGGATGGCTTTTAATAAGTGATGTTATATATCAAACCTAAAGTGAATGATAAAGCCATATTAATTAGTAGACATTGAAGATATATTACATGTAGGTTTAAGAATTACATGTAAGTAGGGATGCCTGGGTGGTTCATTTGCTCAAGCACCCAATTCTTTTTTTTAAAGATTTTATTTATTTATTTGACAGAGAGAGAGAGAGATCACACAAGTAGGCAGAGAGGCAGGCAGAGAGAGAGGAGGAAGCAGGCTCCCCGCTGAGCAGAGAGCCCGATGCGGGACTCAATCCCATGACTCTGAGATCATGAACCAAGCTGAAAGCAGAGGCTTTAATCCACTGAGCCACCCAGGTACCCCTAAGGATCCAATTCTTGATTTTGGCTCAGATCATCAGCATTGTGAGACTAAGCCCCACATGGAGTTTTGTGCTCACCGGAGAGTCTGCTTGAGATTCTTTCCCTCTCCCTCTGCTCCTGCTCATGTTCTCTCTCTCTCTCTCTCTGTCTCTCTCTCTCTCTCAAATAAGTAAATAAATCTTAAAAAAAGAATCATGTTTAAGTAAAAAGATAGTCTACATATTTAATGGATACACTAACACTGTCTTTACAAGAAGGAATATATCTTTGACATAAAATAAACAGAAACTTGTGGAACATTTATTTTATTATTGCATATATGTCCTAAATGTTTTGGTTAGGACCTTTTATCACAAAGTTAATTATACAACTCTTTCAATTGGTGGCTTGTTTGAGTAGCCAAACAGTTTGGAAAACATACAAAGGATACTTTTTGATAACATGACTACCAAACTGAAATTGCTTAGGGACACCAAAGCAACCATTACATTCTAAAGCTTGGTATTTATTTCAAACTCATTTTTTTTTCTTGGGTGAAATCACTGAAACTGACACTGATATTATCAAGCAATCCTGCCAACTTTGAATTTAGTAAGTTTTCATTTCGTTCTTTTACCTACTAAACCAGTGGGTTATGACCTGAAACCAAATCTTCTTAGATCCTCTTCTTGTCATAGATATGGATCAATAAGCATACACACACCAATGTTTCCAAAAAGTATGACAAATGTTTTGTTGTTGATGGTGGTGAAAGAATGTCTTTAGCTCTCCACATATAAGATCAAAAATGCCCTGATGATAATTAAAGTCTATGTATGACCCCTCTATGATAAGAGAAGCATTAGCACAAAATACACATCTTTTTTTTTTTTTAAATACTTACATATTTCAGAGAATGAGCAGGCCAGGGGCAGAGGGAGACAGAGACAAGCAGACTACCTGCAGAGTGGGGAGTTTGACCAGGGCTCAATTCAAGGTTCCCAATATAATAAGCTGACCTGAAATACAGACTCAGAGGCTTAACCAACTGAGCCACCAAGGCCCCCTAAAATGTTCTTCATCTTTTTAAAACTCAAATTCTGTAAGAGCAAAAATCATGTTTTAAAGAATTTGGAAGTAAAATATAAAAGTGGAAGACAAGGTACTGGTGAAGACACTTAAACTACAAATGTCATCACTAAACAGCAGAGAAAAGTGTAAGAATTAGATTTCTGAAACATGTGGCCTTGTCAAAAAAGAACTGACAACCTTCCAGTGTTTCTAACTGAATAATTCAAGAAAAATTAATAAATTGAATAAGTTGGAAAAATGCTGAACATCTGTAAAAGCTGTGTTGAGCTGAGGGTTATCACCTTAACAAGTTCAGATGTTAACATTGGTATGTAGAGTGTTGCTTGGTGTTGGTAGAAAGGCTTCATGTCCTGAAACACTTAAAAAGGCAATTGTAGGGGCACCTGGGTGGAGGTTGGTTGAACTTCCGACTCTTGATTTCAGCTCAGGTCATTATCTCAGGGTGCTGGGATCGAGCCCCAAGTCAAGGTCTTTGCTCATTAAGGAGTATGCTTGAGATTCTCTCTCCCTCTCTCTCTGTCCCTCCCCTGCACACCCTCTTTCTCCCTCTAAAATAAATAAATAAACCTTAAAAAAATATAGCCCATTCTAAAACACAACATGAGTAGAAAAAGATATCATTGTAGTTGATAAAACTGTTATTGTACCAGGACTGGCTTAATGAGTTTTGATCAAACAAGTGGGTTTGATATTAGAATTAATTTTACATAAGAAAGTTGTGAATTATGGGCGCCTGGGTGGCTCAGTTGGTTGAGCGACTGCCTTCGGCTCAGGTCATGATCCCGGAGTCCTGGGATCGAGTCCCACATCGGGCTCCCGGTTCTGCGGGAAGTCTGCTTCTCCCTCTGACCTTCTCCCCTCTCATTCTCAGTCTCTCGCTCTGTAATAAATAAATAAAAATCTTTAAAAAAAAAAAAGAAAGTTGTGAATTTTAAATCAATGTAAGAATTCCATTTGAGTTTCATGTCACCACAGCTACCTGTGTCTGACCTACTCAGATGCTAAATGATTTTAGAATGTATATACTGTTTCTCACTCACGTTTCAAATCAAGTGTCCATTTCCATTGTTTGTATTAAAAGAGGTAAAAATAATAAAAAATACACTGTTTCCAAATATAATATTTTTTATGTATAATATAAAGAAATAATAGTCTATTTCTTATAAATCATGCTAAATTAGTATTAAACATCCAAAAGAAAATAACATAACTTACAAGTAGAAAGAAGTGTGGCATAGTACAAAAGCCATAAAATTAAACTCAGAGTATCTTGAATGTGGTTTCTATTTTGCCACTTTTTTATTATGTAATAATAAATTCCTAATGTAATAATATGCTGTAATATAATATGTAATAATATAATGTAATAATAAATTCCCAATATGATTCCCAATAATCATTGTCTTATTCAGATTATAACAATAATGACTACAAGTTTATAAGAACCAAATGTAGTAATGGATATGAAAATGCTCTTCAAGTTTTAGTCTGCTTAAACATTTTAAATATCTGCTGATTTTCTACAAATGGGCATATTTTTTCCTGCTGTTTCAGAATCTTTTGCCAAACCTTCAAAATATTACTGAGACACTTATTTATGAATAATAAACTATGTTGTTCACATATCACATATTCAGAATAAAGTTTATCAGTGTGTACTAATCATCAAACTTTTAAGTATTTATCAGCTCACAACTCATCAACTATTCTCAGTGCTTAACCTAAGGACATTTTATGACCTTGCAGTGGGATAAGTTCATCATATTAATATCAGTTTCGATTTTTCAAGTGGAAGGGAGAGTTAAAAATCTGCTTGACAGAATGATTAAATTTTTACTGAATCATGAAACATTTTTAAATGAGTTTTGAACCATGTTATTATATAACTCAGGAAATACTGAAAACTGATTTGTCAAGTTATTTATTTTATCCCACTGTTAAAAATTGTACATCCCTGCTATTTGTTTAGGTCATTTTAGAATCCAGTATACTGATGACATATTAACAAATGCAACAGCCATCAGTAGCAAATTGCAATAGATACAAGGTGATGACATTATTACCCAGAAAGATCAAAGCCCTTGAAGACAATGCAGCCAAGGATAATATTGTTAATTAGTAGCATGTAATAGAAAAACTAATAAGTAATTTATTGAGTTGAGTGAAAGAATTAGAGAAATGTTTTAAATAAAGTTGTTTTTATATATTTGAGTGTCTTTTAAAATCAAAACCACATTGTTTGTTGCTATAACGTAAGACAAAAATAAAACAAAAAATTCTTGTGTTGATCAAGACTTCACTTTTTTCAGAAGTGCTTCTTATATATATTTGAGTCTTTATAGTAAGTATATTCATCAAATGGTCTTTGGATTCTTTGAACTTTTATTTTTATGATACATGGAAAAAAACAGTGCATTACATTATTTGCTCAACATAAGCACATGACTTATGCCTGAGTAAGCTTGATTCTTCTCTGGAGTAATTTCAGTTGGAGATTTCAGACTGGCTGTCTTGACTGCTTGGATTACCAAGTGGAATCATTCATGCCTGGGCTGTTGGAACCGTCTTTTCCACCATCAAATAGAGAAGAACAAAAGAAGAAACAGGGCGAGAGAGAGACTCATGTCTACCATCACAGTCACCCAATGTCTGAAGCACTACCTTCTATACTACTTCCTCTTCAATGAGTTCTCCTGTGGCTTTCCTTGCTATCTTAACCAATAAACAATCTTTTTCTTAAAAACAAAAACAAAACGTATAGTAGTATTTTTAAGAATTTCCAGACAAAAGCATGAAGACACGCGACATTTGAAAGAAAATGTAAAAGATTATAATAGATGTACACTATTAGAATATAATTGATACTAGGCTTTAAAAAATGGGTTAGATATTAGGAGTCTGGTATTATAAAACATGGAGGCTGTGGTCACATTAGATGTATAACTGCATCTTCCCAGACTTCCTCAGCTTGCTTAATAGAATCCAATAAGAGAATGACAATAAATATAATAATATAAATTAAATTCTTCATCCATATCCCTGAATAAGGTGATATTCATGTATTACTAAAGTGTTTTTAATGGGGTACCACATAGGAGTTTATGGAAAATCTCTTGTCGTTTCTGACTGATAATCTTCTGAGAACAGGTGTTTCAGATAGTCAACAATGATCATCTGTGCCTTGCCACCATCACCTTTCCCTGTATCCCTTTTTCTGTTGTTGTTTTGAGTTTTTATTTAAATTCTAGTTAGTTAACATATAGTGTAGTGCTGGTTTCACGAGTAGAATTTAGTGATACCTCACTTACATATAACACCCAGTGCTCATCACAATTCTCTATTCTTAAAGTATAGGAAAGCCCAATGGCTTTTGAAGAATTCTGTTGAAAAAAATGTGAGAACTTCTCCCCTTTTATGTTACAGTTGAATAATTTGATAGTTACCTTAGCAGTGCTCCTTGAATCTCAATGTCTTACTGTGTTTTTATAAAATTGTTCTTTCTGCCTTTTATTACAATCCCATTTAGGGCTGTGGTAAACCTTAGTTAAGAAACAAACAGCAATGATGGGCCCACTGCTCAGGACCACCCTCCCTTCCTAGACTAAGACTGAGTCAAGCTTATGGTTTCTTATTCCTTCTTGCTCTAGGGTAAGTTCTCTTTGAAGATGCTTTTAGCAACTCTGAAAATAAGTTTAAAAGGAAGGTTTGCCACACAAGCTTGCCAGACATATTTGAATTTCCTTTAGATTCAAGCTGAGTTATCCATTTTGAATGTTTTGGCCAAAGAGTCATAGAAGAAAAAGCACAAGGGTGCCTGGGTGGCTCAGGGGGTTAAATCCTCTGCCTTCAGCTCAGGTCATGATCTCAGGGTCCTGGGATCGAGCCCCACATCAGGGCCTCTGCTCGTCGGGGAGCCTGCTTCTCCCTGCCACTCTGCCTGCCTCTCTTCTTACATGTGATCTCTCTCTCTCAGATAAATAAATAAAATCTTTAAAAATGTAAAAGCCCAGTGATAAAATATATGGACATATGTTTTAAAACAGAAATTTTGCTTCAAATTTTCTTAAAGGAAATAGGTTTCCAAAATAATAATCCTGCATTCCTTATCAGACAAAAAACAAACAAAAACTCCAGTGTCTGACCAAGCAGTATGCTTTCCTGCCAAGTTTTCTTTCTTTCTTTCTTTCTTTCTTTCTTTCTTTCTTTCTTTCTTTCTTTCTTTCTTTTTTTAAAGATTTTATTTACTTATTTGACAGAGAGATAGATCACAAGTAGGCAGAGTGGCCGGCAGAGAGAGAGGGGAAAACAGGCTCCCTGCTGAGCAGAGCCCTATGAGAGGCTTGATTCCAGGACCCTGAGATCATGACCTGAGGCGAAGGCAGAAGCTTTAACCCACTGAGCCACCCAGGTGCCCCTTCTGCCAAGTTTTCTATAGAAACAAGAACTTATTTGTGGTATCTGTGTCATTTTCAAGTGAGTTACAACTTCATATGCTTTATATGTTCTTGATACTAGTATTACTTGGAGGAATATTATAAGAGAAGACTGAGGAAAAAAATGACTATGTTTCAGTTGAAAATAATGACTATATTTTTGTAGAAAATAATTAATCTATTTTGATGTTATTTGGACAAGAATCACTTCACTTTATCTGTTATTCACCTTGAACTATATAATGTTGCTTTGGAAAGAAAATTAGATTTGCAGTATAATAAATGTTTCTCATTGCTAAAAGGCAATTCTTAATGTACTATTCAGGTTTATTTTTCAGTTGTTCATTTGCATTATTTAGTGATTAATACAGTATCATTTCTTTATTTGTTTAATACTCTTTTAAGCCATTGTAGAATCATATACTGCTGGCTTTGCCTCCAGAACACAGAAACAATCCTTGCGAAGCTTAATGGCATATTTTACCTTGAATCTCTAGTCTATTTTTTCTTGAATCTCCATTACTATGTAATTTTGTACATGTTCTGCTCATTCACATGGCTAATGGATATTGTTATATTGTCAAGTAATGAACATACAGTTAGTCTCATTTCAGTGGTTATGAATTTCCATTTGTGAGGTAATTAAAGTAACATTCCTGCTTTCTAAAATCACCTGTTGGCTCATGCTTAAGCACTGATGTGAAATAATTTAATGGGAATCTATTCTAATACCAGATTCAAAAAATGCAGTTTTCATCATTTTTGGGAGGGGGTATTTACTCACTATGATTTAAAAACAAAGACAATAGTCCAAGATCACAGTTGGCACTATTATATTGCTTCTATAATCTTGGTGAATGACTTTGATTTATGAAATCAGTCCATAAGTGAGAAAGGCTCGCAGTAAGTTTACCCTCCCCAACCCCCCACCACTAAATGGAGGCTTCACATATTCCATAATGCTAAGGAGGCACCTATAGACACAGAGGGCATTTTAAATGCCTTGTAACCCTTCAGACAAGTCAAATTAACTGAATCATAAGGAAGATGAATTGGAGCACTGAAAATTGGTTTATCAGACTACACACCAAAACTCAGATTGGAGGTTAACTCCCATTAACTAAACACTAAGTAGATACCTTATGGATATTAATTAACAACTTGTCAGGGTGACATTACGTACAGTGCAGAAATAAATAGAAAACTGCTGTGTTGGCTATCATCACCTCACAATAATTATATCTAGAATATAATTTACCTTGTAAGTTTTCTGATATAGCTGTGAGGTAGCATGTTGACATAACACAGAAGAAAAATGAAAAATTCTCTAATATTTTGAAGGTCTATAGGCCCCTGTATCCAAAATTTCTCAGTGATGTACTTTGATTTTTGAGGTAAGTAAACCCCAAATCAATCTTTCTTTCTTTCTTTCTTTCTTTCTTTCTTTCTTTCTTTCTTTCTTTCTTTCTTTCTTTCTTTCTCTTTCTTTCTTCTTTCCTTCCTTCCTTCCTTTCTTTTTCTTTCTTTCTTTCTTTCTTTCTTTCTTTCTTTCTTTCTTTCTTTCTTTCTTTCTTTCTCTTTCTTTCTTTCTTTCTTTCTTTCTTTCTTTCTTTCTTTCTTTCTTTCTTTCTTTCTTTCTTTCT
>CM052798.1:98234650-98264151 GCA_028533885.1 Nasua narica | reverse complement strand
GAGCCTGGTGGTGGGTATCGAGAGGAGCACGTACTGCATGGAGCACTGGGTGTGGTGCATGAACAATCAATCTTGTAACACTGAAAAATTAAAATAAACAAATTTGGGGAGAAAAAAAAAAGATAAGTTGAACCATCATAAGTCAGAGACTGTCTGTGTATTCTTTCAATACTGTTTTGTTATAGTTGTTTTTCATTAATTTCTCAAGGAAAATAAAGCCTTTTCTTCTAGTATTCTTCAAATCATGTGCACACAGAATAGATGGAAATCATTATGAACTTTCATAACATCTATAGAAGGTCACTGTGAAATGGAATAAAATCAATATTAAAACAAGAAAGAGAAACAAGATTGAAAGAGACAATCTGATCCTGTATCATCATAAGTAAAATATTTGTTTAATTATTATCAACCAAAGGGAGTACTTGGAGGAACTTGCTTAAACAGCTCCACGGAGTGCCAACTGTTGGTTCCAGTTCTGTAAGACTGTTTCTTCTCTTTTTGAAACTGATCTTATTTACAGTGCAAAGTCATTTCATACTGTCCACTTTTCTGTTTTTCTGCTGATATTCTCTTGGGTTTTCTTATTTAAAGAAAAGAAAAACTCATCTGTTTTACATTGGAATTATCTATTTGTATTGACATTTCCTTTTGATTATAAATTATGCATGGTACATTGTTAGATATGCTCTGTAATTTCCACTTAAAACTCAATAATCTTGTATAAGGAGATAGATTTTCAGGCTCATTTACTTTGACAGAATATGTAATGTACAATGAAACAGATTCATTTGTCCAAGCTATTCCATGGTATAGAAGTTATACAATCTAAACCCAATCAGAGCAACATCACATTCTTCTGGTTATTTCTTAAGTGCAGTAAATATTGAAAGACAAGAGGAAGAAAGGGGAGTAAAAACTAACATTTATTGAAAGCAAAGTACATGCCAGTCTTTATTAGCTATTATCTCATTGAATTCTAATAATAAACTGGTAAAGTAGAAAATTTTAGCCCTTTTTGAGGTTAGAGAAACTGAAACTCAGAAAAATAAAAGAAATACATTGAACAAATATGTGTGAGCATCTTCTCTAGGTCAGATGTGGTATGCACTGCCTATTTCAAAGTCATAGAACACCTAGGCAATCAGCTGGAATTTGAATCTAAAGTCTAATTGTAAAAGTCTATGTCCTTTCCTCTATAATGAGTTCACAAAATAAAACATGGCTTTTGAAGCAGGTGAAGCTTGTTTTAAATTTCTGCTCCATCATTTACAAAATATGGAATCTTGGTCACATAGCTCGATCTTTCTGATATTCAGTTTCTCCATTTAATTCTTGAAGTTAATTCCTGAAGTTGTTGGTGGCTTTCTTTTGGTTCCTCATTTTGGAGCTAGAGAGAATGTCGAGAGACTACAGTGTCCATATCTGGGCCCAGCAGATGAAACTTACTGTTATGCTCATTGCCTGGCAACTTAGAACATGCTCACAATTATAGCAGCCCAGATGCTTATTGAATATTTTAATAAATGCAACTTTACTAATAGTAAATGCAATGTTTAAAATAATGTATTTTCTGCTTCATGGAGAAATTATTTAATTGAATAATGGAATGAATAGTAATTGGGCAAAAATTGAATAATGATTGTCCCACATTCTTTTAATATACAGTAAACAGGCACTGTGTCATTGACACATTTTATCCATTATCAGACCATCCCCCTTTAGGGTATTATATACCCTCTACTAGATAATTCTTCCACAAACAAGTTAATTGACAAGAAAAACACTCTACAATTTATTCTTCAGGACCTAATACTACATGCATACACAATGTCCATGCAAAAGGTAGCATCCTTTCTGTAGCCAGGCTCCACCTTATCCAATGGCTCATGGGCCAGACTGCTGGACACTGAAGGGAGAAACTGTAAGCAAGACAGAAGCGTGGAACATTCCTCCAACTCTTCTAGAAATCTACTCAGTTAGAACACTTTCTCCTGCACACATGAGCAATTTGCTTTAATTGACAAAAAGATTTGAAGAAACATATGCATCCAAGAGATGAGAGGAACTCTGTAAGGTAGATTCTCATTTCCCAGATTTTTTGTAATGTTTTCCAAAGCTCATTTGTAATATTAGCATTTTGCAAATCTGAATGGAAAACCAAATGTAAGTTTGGGAGTTTGTATAAGTAACTACCAGAAGAACATTTTCCAGGATTTAAGATGGAAGCTGTAAGCTAAATTCACAATTGACAAGGAAAAAGATGTACTTTGTTTGTCTTATTAGTAAGTTCAAGTTCTGAGGTTTGATGTCCTTCATCTATAAGGTGCCAGAAGCCCTTTACATTCCTGTTTAAAGAGGACACGCCTTTCAGAAATAACATTCCTAATCCTGTTTATCTGAGGCATTCAGTCCTAACAGAAAGGTGGACACTAACAAATAGCCTGCAGTGCGTTTTAGTGGCTGGCTGTAGGTCATGTGTGCTCAGAGGACAACAATAGCTTTCCTTAATGAAGAGCATTAAGAGGCAGACTAGTTTCATGGGGCCATTGTAACAAAGTACCCTAAATTGGGCAGTTTAGAACAACAGAAATGTATTGTCTCACAGTTCTGTATGCTAAAAGTCTGAAATCAAAGTATCAACAGGGCCATGTTCCCTCTGAAACCTGTCAGGGAAGGATCTCTCCTTGTTTTTCCAGTTTCTGGTAGCCCCAGAAGTTCCCTGGCTTGTGGCAACACAAATCCAATCTTCACATGGCTCTCCCTGTGTCTGCACATGGTTCCCCCCGCCCCCGCTGCCGCCCTGTGCTTATCTCTGTGTCCAAAATTCCCCTTTAGTAAGGAAATTAGTCATATGGGATTAGGGTCCCTTTTAATAATTTCATTTTAATTTGTTTACCTCTGTGAAACGCTTATTTCCAAATAAAGTCACATTCTGCTGTCCTGGGGGTTAAAATTTCAATACATTTTTTTGGAGGATGCAGTCTAACCCACAACACTATGTTATGGGCAGAGTCTCTGAGTCTCCACAAAGCTTTACTCTCTTTGGAGAAGAGTCAACATTACTTAGTAAACTTTACTAATCTTTACTCTCCATCTCAGAAGAAATGGTTGCAACCATCTTGTGACTGTAGGGAGAAGCCCACAGCCGTCCCTTTCTTGCAAATAGCTAGGCTAGGTGGGACACAGGAAGTCAGGAGCAGACACATAAGTCAGGGTACTGCTGCTGTAGGAGCTGGGTCTCCTCATCGTCAGGGCCCTGCGAACAGGAGCTCCTGGAGGTGGTGGCAGTGATGTGGTTGGGTGGGAAGCCACTGTGTAACGATCCTGCTAAACATTTCCATTAAATCTCCTACTGGGAGACATCGCAGAAGAAACCGGAACTCTCCAGGGCTCAAGTCACTAGTTGAGATTTATTTCTTCCTTTTAAAAAAAATGTTTTGTACTTAATTTTGGATGTGTAATTTTGTATTCTTTTCCTGAAAGTGAATTCAGAAATTTGGAAGCCTCAGGTACAAACCTGGTTCTGCCTCGGGGAGGAGACCAGCTTCGGTCAGGCTATAAATATTAGGGAGATGTTTCTTAGGAAGTAATTTTCTCAAGGGCAAATCTGAACTGGTTGATGTCCTGTCTGAGATGCTACAGGTATCTGCTCAGCCTGCAGTGAAGGTCTACCCTGGCTGGCCATCTGTGGCTGCCCCATCACTCACCCTCCCTTCTGGGCCCTAAGTCTGGGCCCATTGCTCTGACCTCTTGCCAGGACATGACCATTTGGAAAACTTTTCTGGCTGCCCAGGATGGCACTGGGAAGCCTGTTATGTACTGCTGTCAGGGTAACTAATTCCTAGTAAGTTCCCCAGTTCTACTCCATGAACCCCACAGACATCAACCCAGGCCCAGGACAGTGCCTGTCATGTGAGAGGTGCACTGGCTGTTTCTAAATAAACGTAAGGTAGTGTCTAGATATTATGTTAATGACTACAGTGTTCAGCAACAACTACTCCTTATAGTTTCAATGATTTCCCTTTACTTCCTCTCTTTCTCGTCCAGGAAAGTAGCTGATAGCTGCTCCATTTTAGTTCACCCATATCTCAGGTTTTACCCATGAGCAATACTGTGTGTGTCCATGAGCTTTCTGCTCCTGTTCAAATTAAGCTCTCAGATTTTATCTTCAGGTTAGTCTTTTTTTTCCACCTAGCAAGTATCTGTGCTCTTTATTTCCTTATGGTATAAATTTATCTATTAACAGCTCATCTTGGTTCTTTTCTAAAGGAAAACAATGGCTAAAGCAAATAATCATTCCAGTCAAATATATATTCTTATTATCAACTTTTTTTTAAGATTTTATTTATTTAACAGAGAGATTGAGAGGGAGAGAACACAATTAGGTAGAATGACAAACAGAAGGAGAGAGAGAAGCAGGCTCTCCGCTGAGCAGGGAGCCCGATATGGGACTTGATCCCAGGACTCTGGGATCATGAACTGAGCTGAAGGCAGCTGCTTAACCGACTGAGCTACCCAGGTGCCCTTTATTATTGACTATTAAACACGATCTACTTCTCTTCATTAATTTAGATAATCAAGAGCTTTCATTTGTGATAATTTTGTCTAAATATTATGTTCAGGGGCACCTGGGTGGCTCAGTCAGTTAAGCATCTGCCTTCAGCTCGGGTCATGATACCAGGGTCCTGGGATCAAGCTCTGCATCAGGCTCCCTGCTCGGTGGGGACCATGCTTCTCACTCTACCTCTGCCTCTCTACCCTCCTAGTGTGCTATCTCTTTCTCTCTGTTAAATAAATAAATAAAATATTTTAAAATAAATAAATATTATATTCATATGTCATGTATCACTTAATATGGCATTCATTAGGAGATTATTCATTCACATTAAATCATGATTTTTTTGTGTGACTGATGTCATTTCCATATGAATTTATAATAAAACTTCCTTAGGGGAATGAGATTTGATTTCCCTCCTCCATAGAAATAAGCCCCTAAGTCTCATTACACTATTTTGTAGATATTTAAGCGTTAAAATACAGTGACATTTTCAGTGAAGTCTTGAAAGGATGCAATATTTGGGAACCACTTTTCAGTAAAAGGATGTGTTAGTAGTAGCAGATAATGCAAGAAATACACTTACTTTTATATTTTCTGTTATCCTCTAATATTACTAAGTATGTCAACAAGGGAGCTAGAGAGACAGCTTCCCAAATGAGGGAAATCAATATGACTCTATTTCATAGGGATTCTGTGCCAGGGACTGCTGCCTCCTGGCCTCCCAAGGCTCTTTACCACTCAAGTTCAGAATTTGGGTCCACAGCTGATTCATGATAATATTTAAGTTCTGTTTTAATGTCCCCAGTGACTTTGCCCCACAAAGGCAAATAAAAGCCTTTCTATCAATCACATTTTCTCCTGAACTTCTTTAATCATCAGTCATTATTACTACTTACTTCCATCTCAATATGCTCTTGATGACTTCTGATTTGTAAATTAGATTTTTCAAATTAAGTAATTATCATTGATTGGTAAAGTATCTATTTACATTTCTCAGCCTCTGGTTTTAAATGATTTTTCACTTTGAATTCTTGTCATTCTGATTAGAACTATATTAAACTAACTTAATTCATTTTTGTTCTTGATACATCCCAATGTAAACCCATCTTAAGCATCCATTGTTCATGATATTTGAGTGCAAATTATTGCTCATCAGAATGTTCCTTTTATTCTTTCTTTCGTTTCATAACATTAACATGTCTTCTGTGTTGATAAGCTTCACTCACATATTCACACCACAAAACTCTAGTTATATAATGTGTATAAAACCAAACATGAAACCTTTATAGCAATTCGTAACAGATTAAGACATGATTGTTAGTCTATTATACAGATGCAAGTCTGACCATGCTAATTATCATCTTCAAGTTCTGTGAAAATGATAAGGGTCAAAATAGGTTCAATTAAAATTGTTATCAATGCATTTAATTCAGTGAATCCCATGTTTCTGTTTTGAATTGTTTTGTTTTTACCCTTCCTAAAGATTATGTACCTACTATGTAGCATTTTTTGAAGTGTTTGAAATTAATTATTAATCTGTGATGCTCTAGTAAGATGTACAATAAGCTTTCTGAAAAATATTTTAAAACCTAAAAAGTCCATTATTCAGACTCATATAGATGGAAAAACCAGAATAAATTATATCCTAGTATACTGTTTAGGACTCTCGGAAACAGACATGATGATGCCCATCTGACGAAGAATCTTTATGAGCACCTGTGTCTAAGTTGAGGTGGCTGACAGAGGACAATAAGATTGTCTTGCCTGAAGCACACACAGAAGTCTTCCATATAGATTAAGAGCTATTGGATCCCCTCTAAGAACTGTGAGTATCCTTTGCTCCTATTTAAGGAATATAACATTAAAAACAAAACAGTGCAGAATTAGGTGATCATTTGGCACCAACCCAATCATGACATAAGTACAAATACATTTACTGTATAGCAGTGCTCAAGAAATAAGTGATTGTTGAAATGATCCAGGGTGGGCACACACGTGTGAGTGCATACACCTGTGTACACACAGGTATACACATCCATGCATAAACACACACATTAGTTTAGTAATGAAAAAAAGCAAAACAGTTCTTATCAAATTCCTGAATCACTAAGATATATATTTAGAGGATCCGTTTTGAGAAACTCTAATGAGTGTAAATAAAATGTAATCAAGTAATCACAAAACTGAAGAACTTATCATGGCATCATTCGATTATTTAATAAAATAATATTAGAAATGGCACTTTGATGATAACATGGCTTTGGCTTTGATAGGCTTAGAGGAACTGATCAGCACAGCCTCTGTCCACTATCTCTGTTTAGCTCCAACTCTTTGGGCTGGAAATTTTCAACCTATTAAGGCATTGCTGTTGTTTCCAAAAATTTTGATATCTAATGAAGTAGATTCAATAAGTATTTTGTTCACAACTTTTCCTTATATAATAAACATTTCATTCTCTATTTGCCTTTAGTATTTATTTAATGCGAAAAATCATTTGTCTTTTTTATAATGTATACGTTAATTTTGCATAAAAATGAGCAGTACAGGAGTATCTTTTGCCTGGGTGAAACAAATTGATTTCAAATTTTGTCGTGTCCATTAAATATTTAGTTAACAATTGTGTTTATTTATTTGTTTGCTTGTTTGTTTACCAATTAACCACCTGGTTGAACAAGGATATTGTATTAGTCAACTTGGGCTGTCATGACAGAATACCACAGTCTGGGTGGTTTAAACAACAGAAACTTACTTCCTTACATTTCTGGAAGCTGAAAGTCCAAGACCTAGTCGTCAGCAGGGTTAGTCTCTGGTGAGAGCTTATTTTTTTAGTTTGTAGATGGCCGTTTTTCTCATTGCACTCTCCCATGGTCTCTTTGCATGCCTGGAAAAGTGGCCTCTGGTAGCTCTTATAAGGACACAGGACCTATTGGATTAGGGCCTCACCCTTGTAACCTCATTTAATTTTAATTACCTCCCTAAAGGCCCTATCTCCAAATATAGTCATATCAGGTGTTAAGGCCTTAACAAATGAATCTTAAGAGGCCGATATGGAGAGGTACCATTCAATCCGTAACAGATATTTCTTACACATTGTTTATAATATTTAAAATAATAAATTACTACCTTTGGGTAATCCAGTAAATGAGTCTGATTCCTGGGAAGCTGACTCTGAGATGGAGATTCCTATGCAGGAAATTTACTGAGCAGAATTATCCAAGAGGGACTGGAAGAAGAAAAGGGCTTTGCAAAAGACCTAGCTGCAATGCAACCAGCCTTGCTATCTGGGACACAGGACAATTAACCCAAGCGAAATAGACTTTAGTGTTATCATCCCATGGGAACAATGTCTGACGAGTATAGAGCAAGCCCCAATAGGAAAATTATAACATTTATTCCTGAGGTATTGAAGTAAGGTCATGCTATCTGCAATAGAGAATTATACATTAAAAGACAAAGTAAAGCGTTTTTGGTGTGCTATTGTATCTCGCAGGTATGAAGTGCTTGGCCATGGGGAATTAAATGACCTTTCAGTCAAAACTTCCCATCATGAGTTGAGTTATATGATATATACCAAGTCATAAGATCATGTGAGCTTAAGAACAATCCACTGAAGGCGGAAGAGGCACCTGCCAGATAAGAAATAAACAAAGTCAGAGCCAGAGGAAGATGGCTTAGCAAGAGACCCAGGCTCAATGTTTTTTACTACTGCACCAAGGCTCTGCTTCAGGGAATGGGGTCACAGAGGATCAGTAATGGAAAAGAAACAACTAAGCTTGATTCACAGATTCTTCATCCAGACAAGCTGAAAACAGAAAGACAACGCAATTGAGCTTCACCCAGAGGTGTTACAGAAGGCAGTGCAAAGTAGCAATTTGCCAGGGGGCATTATAGTATGCCATAGCTTTTCACACACCATGGTATGAAGTAGGAACATATGCATGAACATGATTTGTCTTTCTAGGTAAGAAAACTGGAAGATTGAAGACAAGGAGGAATGGAATGATCAATATAGATAAATTTCTCAGAATGAGCACAGAGTATAATGGAATATACGGTGTTATTAGGGCTATTCCCTAGAGGGTATCCGTTGTAAGAAAGATGTTTGTTAATCAGGTGGAAAATCAGGAAAAATAAATAAATAAAAACACTTGACCTATGGTGTAAGTCAGCTTTGGATCCCTGCTTCTCTCCATATTATGTAACTGATTTATATACACATTGGTACTGTCATGAAGGAGGCCAAGCATGCATTCAACAACATGGTCTTTCTCTCACCAAAACAGATCTGGCAATAACTCCCAGTGGAGGTTTGCACACAATCTTTATTATGGCACAATTCCCTGTGGGTAGGTAAACTTCTGGGAGTATTTCCATACATTAGACAACTTACATTCCATATATGACAGTGATTTTCTTATGGGGAAAGACAAGAGTTTCAGGTGTATTTCTTTCAGGTGTATTTATTTCTGTAACATTCCTGCCAGGGCTGCTATCTGGATGCATTCAGAATGGACATTCAGAATGTTTAATTTGTCTTACATTTATTTTTTTTTAATTTGAAATTTTTAATTTTCATTTTCATTAAAAATTTTTAATTTTCATTTTTAATTCCAAGATGGTATTACACAAACCATTGCTTCCGAATAAGGAATTTGTTTTACAGGGAAGGAGTGTTTGAGGGTCCCTGTCATTATATTCATTCATCTTACTGCAAAATCGTATCACTCATAAGTAACTGACCTGATAAATCTCAGACTCGACTATGAAAGTCTCAGTCATGGCACCACCTGAGGGATGGTATGTGACAATGTCAGTCCTCCAGGAAACAGATTCTGAAAGAGTGTTTAGTCTAGCATGTTTCTCAGTGAGGCTCCTTAGAATTGACACCTATAGAAAAGAAGGGAGGGTTAGTGTCATTGGGTGAAAGAATGCAACCTGTGATTCAGATCTCATGGTTTCAGCAATCCCGTAAGGAATTCTGGAGCTGAAAAGGGCTGGATTGTTCCATGTTTGGCCAAATAACCAGAACATCAAAATCCATTTCAATTAGTCACTCAACATGGCTTATAAAGGGAAAGAAAATGACTTTAAAGTAGCTCCCCAGAGCTAGAATAATCCCTGAGGCCACTGACTGATGAAGATTCTAGTTTTATAACACTTCTAGGCACTAAGACAATCAATTTTTCTTGAAGGTGGAACTTGGTAGCACATCTACATGCCCACCATAATTTACCACTCAAGTTTGAAATACGACCGAACTAGATGCAGTATTTGCTTTAATTTGGGTGACCAATACATGGTGCTGCTTTCACCCATCTCCAGAACATGAGTCCTGGACCGGAGGCACTTCAGGGGAGTTAATACTAAGTGCCCTTTCACTATTTTGCCTTTTAGCCATTAAGGGGTATTTGCTTCCTATCTCACCCTTGGACTTAATGGCATTGAAGGTCTTGGCTCCTAAGAGAAAATCACTTCCATCAAGAAAGGGGGCATGGAGGGGCGCCTGGGTGGCTCAGCGGGTTAAAGTCTCTGCCTTCGGCTCAGGTCATGGTCTCAGGGTCCTGGGAGGGAGCCCCGCATCGGGGGTCTCTGCTCAGCAGGGAGCCTGCTTCCCCCTCTCTCTCTCTGCCTGCCTCTCTGCCTACTTGTGATCTCTCTCTCTCTGTCAAATAAATAAATAAATAAAATCTTAAAAAAAAAAGAAAGGGGGCATGGAAATGGAAGCTGAGATGCTCTTTAGGTCATTTTGGGCATATTATGCCACTAAAAGAGTAGTCAGAGAAGAAAGTGACTCTATAGTCTAAGATTTTCCCATTTGCTATGAGGAACTCAGGTTACTTGAACAACTTTGGGCCAATGAAACTATATCAAGAAGTCAGAGCACATCATGAATTCCTGCATCTAAAAGTAAATGAAAACATATTGACAGAGATAAGACCACTGGGGAATCAGCTCCCTGAGGATTGAAGATTTGTATCACACTCCAGTATAGAACCTCAGTTAGTCAAGGTATTGGCAGAAGGTAAGAGGGACACCTTTAAATCAGTTAAGGTCATTATACCAAAGGCCACATTTAGATATAGCCATACTGTTGATGGTTCTATAGTGATGTGTTTCTAGATCCTCTGAAAGTGTCAGTATACAAGTTAATCAAAGTTCATCTGTTACTGCTTAATTTGGTGGTGTTCTCAATGCAGGGTTTTAATCAATAGCCCTCTTGAATGAATTATCCACAAAGGAAGAAAATCTTTGGAAAGAAACTCTTGCAATAGGAAAGGGAGGCAATGGAAGTAGCTTATGACAAGAAATGCCCTTAAAACAGCCCCATATTATACTCTGTTTTGGTGTCTTTATAGATATGAAACAACCTTAGAGGGTTGAAGGGATGATTACCTCCCACACTTTGTAAGAGGCAGTACATAGTAAATGCAGCTAGTAATGCTATTATCTGGAGAACCTTAAACACTGTTCTCACCATTTTCATTCCATGTTTGGATCTAGGAGTTGTTTTGTTTTGTTTTGTTTTTTGTTTTGTTTTGTTTTTGCCACCTCTATTTCTAATTACCAATTCAAGGAGTGGAAATCTGGGTGGTATTTTTTTTTTTTATTAAACTGACCTTCTGCTTAGCTTTTAGTTTAGCTCAGTTCAGAGTTTTGGGAATCATGTATATTTAGAATTGATATTTTAAGTACCTTACTCCAGTATAGGCACATTTGTGCTCAATAAAAGTAACTTCCTTGAAAGTAAGACATTAGACAGATTACAGGGATAGGGGGCGAAAAAATCCCTAATACTGTTTTTGTAGTCAAACTACAGCAAGAATGTGGGATTTGTAATCTCTTGTGCCATTATTCATTTTTATTAAATGCTTTGGCTGCTGCCTCCGGCATCTAGCTACTCCTTACAAAGTTATTATTTCTTTACTCTGGTTGACAGAAGATTGATCACATCTGCTTGTGGAAATCTAAATAACATCAGTAATATCAGTGAGTCAGTCATGTTATTCTGGATCTGTCTAGAGCATTTTTCCAGAACTAAAGTTTATAAATGAAATTTTAAGAAGTAAACCTAGGTCGATATTTTCTTTTTTTTTTTTTAACCTATGTTGATATTTTCAACCAATAGATTCGCCATTATAGTTTAAGATTGTGGGACTGAAACTAAGTCTAAAGTAGTTCCATTATATCATGCAAAAAGTTATTTGCAGCTTTTTATTTGGTTACATTGAGATACAGTTTAGAAAGAAATTATATATGTTTTATCAGGAAGCTTACCTATTTGGCTGACAAGCTCAAATATGTACACATGAATAGACTTTGCTTTTGTCTTCATGGAATAGTCTCTGAAGATATCCTGGTAATAAGGACAAAGTGACATACCCAGAAAAGTTTGAATTTCCTAATATTCTAAGTTTATATATTGTTAGCACTGTGAAGTAGCTATTTGAAAGGATCTATTTGATAAATATTTGTTAAATCTTTTCATTCTTCCCATAGATTTTTCTTTAAATATCTATTTTATGATAGGTTACTGAAAATAGGATAATTTTTTATTCAAGTATAATTTATGCAGTGTTATAATTACTTTTGGGTATATAATACAGTGATTCAACAATTCTTTTTTTTCCTAAAGATTTTTTATTTATTATTTGACAGAGAGAGACACAGCGAGATAGGGAACACAAGCAGGGGGAGTGGGAGAGGGAGAAGCAGGCTTCCCGCTGAGCAAGGAGCCCAATGTGGGGCTCGATCCCAGCCCTGGGATCATGACCTGAGCCGAAGGCAGACACTCAATGACTGAGCCACCCAGGTGCCCATGATTCAACAATTCTTTAAATTACTCAGAGCTCATCACAATAAGTGTACTCTTAATCACCTTCATCTTTTTCACCCATCCATTCACCCATCTCCCTTCTGGCAACCATCAGTTGGTTCTTTATATTTAAGTGTCTGGTTTTTGGTCTTTTTTTCTCTTTGTTCCTTTGTTTTGTTTCTTAAAGCCACATGTGATTGAAATCATATGATATTTGTCTTTTTCTGACTTATTTCACTTAACATTATATCTTCTGGCTCCACCTATGTTGTTGCAAATGGCAAGATTTCATTCATTTTTATGGCTGAACAATATTATTTATCCATTCATCTACCAATGTACTCTTGGGTTGCTTCCATATCTTGGCTTTTATAAATAATGTTGCAATAAGCAATAAGTATAAGGGTGTATATATCTTTTAAATGAGTATTTTTGTTTTCTTTGGGTAAATACCCAGTAGTGAAATTACAGGATCATATGACAATCCTGTTTTTAATTTTTTAAAGAATCTTCATACTGTTTTTAACAGTAGCTGCATCAGCTTTCTTTCCAACCAACAGTGTACAAGGGTTATTCATCCTTATTCTTGCCAACACTTTTTGTTTCTTGTGTTTTTGATTTTAAGCATTCTGGCAGGTATGAGGTAATACTTCATTGTGGTTTTGATTTTCATTTCCTTGATGATGAGTGATGTTGAGCATCATTTAATATGTCTGTTGACCATGTGTATGTATTCTTTAGAGAAATATCTGTTCATGTTTGCTGTTTGTTTTTTAAATTGGATCACTTGGGGGGGTTGGTGTTGGATTGTTTAAGTTCTTTATGTATTTTTTGATATTAATCCCTTATCAGATATATCATTTGCAAACATCTTCTCCCAATCAGTAGATTGCTTTTAGTTTTGTTGATAATTTTCTTTGCTGTGCAAAAGCTTCTTTTTTTGCTATTGTCCCACTAGTTTTTTGTTTTGTTTTGTTTTGTTTCCCTTGCCAGAGGGAACATAATTAGAAAAATGTTTTCAGGGCCAATGCCAAAGAAATTACTGCTTATGTTTTCTTTGAGCATTTGATGGTTTCAGGTCTCACATTTAATCTTTACTTCATTTTTAGTTTATTTTTGTGCATGGTGTAAGAAAGTTGTCCAGTTTCCTTCTTTTGCCTGTAGTTGTCCAATTTTTGCATTACCATTTATAGAAGAGAATTTTCCCCCCTCATTTTATATTTTTGACTTCGTTTGTCATAGATTATTTGACCATAAAAACATGGGCTTAATTCTGGGCTCTCTATTCTGTTCTATTACTCTATATGTCTATTTTTGTCCCAGTATCATACTGTTTTGATTATTATAACTTTGTAGTATATCTTGAAATTCGGAATTGTAATACTTCCAGTTTTGCTCTTCTTTCAAGATTGCTTTGGCTATTTGGAGTCTTTTGTGGTTTCACACAAACTTTAGGATTACTTGTTCTAGTTCTGTAAAATATGCTGTTGTTATTTTGATAGGGGTTGGATTAAATCTATAGATTGCTTCTGGTAATACAGGCATTTTAATAACATTTCCCCAATCCATGAGCATGGAATAGCTTTCCATTTGTTTGTGTCATCTTTAATTTTTTTAACCGATGTTCTATAGTTTTTGGAGCTTAGGTCTTTCATTTCTTTGGTTAAGACATAACCAAACTAGGTATTATATTATTTTTGGCACAATTGTAAAGGGAATTGTTTTCTTGATTTCTCTTTTTTGCTACTTCATTATTAGAGTGAATATATGCAACATATTTCTGTATATTAATTTTGAATCTTATGGTTTTACTGAATTCACTTATCAGCTCTAGCAATTCTTTGGTGAAGGCTTCAGGGTTTTCTACATATAGTATCATGTTATCTGGAAATAGTGAAAGTTTTACTTCTTCCTTACTAATTTGGATGTCTTTTATTTCTTTTTCTTGCCTGATTTCTGTGGCTAGGACTTCCAATACTAAATAAAATTGGTGAGAGTGAACATCCTCTTCTTCCTGATCTTAGAGGAAAAGCTTTCAGTTTTTCACCATTAAGTATGATATTAGCTGTGGTTTTTTCACATATTGCCTTTATTTTGTTAAATTATGTTCCCTCTAAACCTACTTTGTTGAGTTTTTATCACGAACGGATGTTGCACTTTGTCAATGCTTTTCCTGTATCTGAGATGATCGTATGGTTTTATCCTTTGTCCTGTTGATGTGATTTATCACACTCATTGGTTTGCGAATATTGAACTACCCTTGTACCCCTGGAATAAATCCCACTTGATTATGGAGAATGAATTTTTAAACGTACAGTAGTATTTGGTTTGCTAATATTTGTTGAAGAATTTTACATCTATGTTCATCAGAAATAGTCGAATTTTTCTTTCTTTTTCTTTTTTTTTTGGTTGTAGTGTCTTTATCTGGTTTTGATATCAGAATAATGCTGGCTTTGTAGAATGAAATTGGAAGTCTTACATCATCTTCTATTTTTTTGGAATTGTTTCAAAACAGGTATTAACTCTTCTGTAAATGTTTGGTAGAATTCACCTGTGAAGCCATCTGGTCCTGGACATTTTTATTGGGAGTTTTTTGAATACTGCTTCTACTTTACTGCTAGTAATCACCTTGTTTATTTTTTTTTCCTGACTCGGTTTTGGAAAGTTATATGTCTCTAGGAATTTATCATTTATTATTTATTCTAGGTTGTCCAATTTGTTGGCATATAATTTTTCATAATATTTTCTTATAATTCTTCATATTTCTGTGATTGCTATTTCTCCTTTGCTTCTGATTTTATTTATTTGAATTCTTTTTCTCTGTTTCTCTCATTCTCTCTCTCTCTCTCATAAGTCTGGCTAAAAATTTATAAATTTTCTTTTCTTTTTTTTTAATTTATCAATTCTCTTGATCTTTTCAATTAGCTCCTGGTTTTAATGATCCATTCTAGTGTATGTGTGCGTGTGTGTGTCTGTCTGTCTGTTCAATTTATTTCTTCTCTAATCTTCATCAACCTCTTTCTTCTACCGACTTTGGGGTTTATTTATTCTTTTTATAAATCCCTTAGGTGTAACATTAGATTGTTTATTTGAGATTTTTCTTACTTCTTGAGGTAGACCTGCATTGCTATAATCTTTCTTAGAACAGCTTTTGATGAATCTGAAAGATTTCGGACCATTGTGTTTTTGTTTTCATTTATGTCAATGTATTTTTTTGACTTTCTCTTTGATTTTTTGTTTGACCCATTCATTGTTTAGTAGCATGTTATTTAGCCTTCATGTATTTATGTTCTTCTCAAATTTTTTTCTTGCAATTGATTTCTAGTTTCAAACTGTTGTTGTTGGAAAAGATATAATTTCATCTTTATGAATTCATTGAGAGCTGTTTATGGCCTATTGTGTGATATATTCTGGAGAATGTTCCACAATCACTTAAAAAGAATGTGTAGCAGCACCTGAGTTGCTTAGTTGGTTAAGCATCTGCCTTTGGCTCAAGTCATGATCCCAGGGTCCTGGGATTGAGTCCTGCATCAGGCTCCCTGTTCCTTAGGGAGCCTGCTTCTCCCTCTCTTTCTGCCTGTTACTCCCCCTGCTTGTGCTCTCTTTCTCTCTGTCAAATAAATAAATACGATCTTAAAAAAAGAAAAGAAAAAAAGTGCATTCTGCTATTTTTTGATGGAATGTTCTGAATATATCTGGTTCAATATGTCATTCAAAACCACTGTGTCCCTGTTGACACTTTGTCTGAATGATCTATCCATTGATGTAAGTGGGGTGTTAAGGTCCTCTACTGTTATTGCATTACCTTATCAATTTCTTCCTTTATGTGTGTCTGTAAATAGTTGCTTTATGTATTTGGTGCTCCATGTTGGGTGCATAAATATTTACAATTGTTTCAGCTTCTTGTTGGATTATTCCCTTTATGATGATGGAGTGTCGTCCTCTTTGTCTCTTGCTACAGTCTTTTTTTTTCCCTAAGTCTATTTTGTTTAATATAAGTATTGCTACCCAGGCTTTCTTTTTGCTTCCATTTGTATGATATTGTTTCACTTCACATCTACAGGTGTCTCTAGATCAAAAATGAGTCTCTTGTAGGCAGCTTATAGATAGGCCTTGCTTTTTTATCCATTCAGTCACCCTACATCTTTTGATTGGAGTGTTAAGTCCATTTGCATTCAAAGTTATTATTGATGGGTTTGTGAATTTATTACCATTTTGTTACTGATTTTAATTTATTTTATTTTTTTGTAGTTCTTTGTTCTTCTCTTCTCCCTTTCCTTGTGGTTTGATGGCTTTCTTTAGTAATATACTTGGATTCCTTTCTTTTTGTTTTATGCACATCTATTACAGGTTTTTGACTTGTGATTACCATTAAGTTTATATATAACATCCTATGCATACAGCAATCTATATAAGGTTGATGGTCGCTTTTATTTAAACACATTCTGAAAGCACTAAATGTTTACTTGCTCCACCCAATTTTATGTATTTGATACAATACATTACATTCTTTTATTATGTGAATCCCTTGACTGGTTTTCATAGATATAATTAATATTACTGTTCGTGTGCTTTAATCTCCATATCGGATTTATAAGTGATAATCTACTACTTTATTATGTTTGTATTTATCTGTGAAAATTTCCCCTTTCTTGACTTTCTTACTCCTCATTATGGCCTTTTCTTTCCACTCAATGAATTTCTTTTCATGTTTCCTAGAAGGCTGGTACAGAGGTGATATACTCCTTTAATTTTTGTTTGGGAAATTCTGTATCTTTCCTTCTATACTGAATAATAAGCTTGCTAGATAGAGTATTCTTGGTTATAGAATTTTTCCTTTTGCTGAATATATCATGCCACTTTCTTCTGACCTGCAAATTTCTGGTGAAAAATTTGCTGCTAGCCTTATGGGATTTTCCTTGTTTGTAACTACTTTCTTTTCTCTTCCTGCTTTTAAAATTCTCTCTTTATCACTACTTTTTGCCATTTTAATTTCTATGTGTTTTACTGTGGATTTCCTTGGGTTGATTTTGTTGGGGGTTCTCTGTGCATCCTGGATCTGGATATCTGTTTCTTCCCCTAAATTAGGGAAGTGTTCAACTATTATTTCTTTAAATAAATTTCCTGCCCCCTTTTTTCTTTATTCTCCTCCTGGGATCCTTATAATACAAATGTTATTATGCTTAATGGCATCACTGAGTTTCTTTAATCTATTCTCATTTTTTATTATTCTTTTTTATTTTTACTATTCGGCTTTGTTGTTTTCCATTAGCCTGTCTTTCAGTTTACTGATCCATTTTTCTGCTTCTTCTAGTCCACTATTTATTCTCTGCAGTGTATTTTTTATTTCAGTTGGTGAATTCTTCATCTCTGATTGATCTTTTTTTATATCTTCTATCTCTTTGTTTAAGGTTTACTGAGATCCTTCACTCTTTTCTCAAGTCCATTGAGTATCACTGACCATGATCTTGAATTCTTTATGAAGCATATTGCTTATCTCCCTTTCATTTAGCTCTTTTGTTGTGATTTTATCCTGTTCCTTCATTTAGGACATATTTCTTTGTATCCTCATTTTGTCCAATTCTCTGTATATGTTTTCATATACTAAGAAAATCCGCTATGTCTTGATCTTGGAAGTAGTAGCTGTATGAAGTCTTGTGTTTCCCTGTAATATAATATCCTTTGTTCACCAGAACCTGACACTTCAGGGGTATCTCCTATGTGTGTTGTGTGTACCTTACTGTTGTGACTGATCCACATTTGTCTTCAGTCCAGTCATCTGCAATGACTCTCTTGGCATGTTGGAGGCAGGGTTCTAATGATGTTAAGGGGCCAGTCTGGGGCCCTCTTGTCTTGTAGTTGGATCAGACCAAATGTCAGCCCTTAGCCTATGTGCCAGGGCTGTGGATATATCAAACTGTAAGACATTCTTCCTGCATTGTCTTCTGGGAGGCTTTGGTTGATAGGCAGGGCCTACAGTTAGACCAGATAGACATCTGTCTGTTGTTCTTCCCAGTCTGTCTGTCTGTTGGAGTTACAGTGGCCCCAATAACAGGGCTTTCTCTTTGTATTGCCCTGTGAGGTTTTTGTTGGTGGGCAAGACTAGCCATCAGATTAGTTGTCTTCCCCCAGCCTGCTCCTGGGGCTGCAATCAAATCGTTGTGCTAATCTTCCCCTTTCCCCAGGGCAGGAGGCATTTTGGAGTGGTGCTGGCTGCTCTTGGGGCTACTTACAGAAAGAAACCTGTAAGGCGCTTCTTTGGAGGGACTTCTCCTGAATGGAGTGGGTTGGATGGGCTGGCTGCATAGGAGAAGATGGCACAGAACAGAGTGAGTAAGCTAGGTGGATAGTGTTCATGCTTTTTCTGCAGATGTATGGTTATATAAGCTGGAGTTCTGGTGTGGTAGGAGAAATGGTGCTGCCCAGGTCTTTTGTCTTGGAGATGTCTCCTAAAAAACACCTGTTCCTCCAGCACATATTCTGAGATTGATAAATAAATCTCTTTCCCAGGTACAGCAGGGACTTTTAAACTATGCTCTATCTGGGTGAGGGTTTTGTTTTACTTGCTCTTTAAGCTCAGGGACTCAGATTCCTATCACTCTCTGGCTTTCCCAAATGGGAAAGCTCACTGATTTTTAAAGTACCCAGTTAAGACTCTCTGGTTGTAAAAAAAAAAAAAAAAAAAACTCATGGAGTTAAGCCTCACTGGTTTTTAAGGTCAAGTGTTATGGGGACTCAACTTCCTACTGGGGCCCCTAGTGCTGGGGATGCCTGCAGTGGGGTCTATTCCTCTCCCTTCTCTGTGCTTGTGGTGTCCTTCCTGTTTGTGCTTAGTCTTGCCAGGAGTTTAATTTCCAACTGTGTCTCTGATCTTCCTAATCTTTTCAGTGTGAACTCTTCCCTGTGATTAACTGTGGAGAGTCTGTCCTGCCAGTCTCCAGATGTTTCCTGGGTTAGTTGCACCGAAGTGGCTGTTATCTAGGTGTATCCATAGGATGAGGTAAGCTTAGTATCCTCCTATCTTCCCATGCTTCTCCTGAAAATTGGATAATATTTGAGATTTTACTGAGAAAGCAGGTTCAGTGCCAAAGATTGCAATTAACCTTGAAAATAATATTAAACAATGTCCAGTGTGAATTTGACTGCTTTATAATCTAAATCTTCAATTTCTTATAAATTTATAAATGAACCTCTTCCTCATTTAGATTCTATCTTCTCAATAAGGCAAAGTACACAAAATATATAGTGTGTACCATGGTCCATTAGGGATAATATAATTAGTGATGATTATTTATAATAATTAATAATTCTGGTATCTATGAAACATTGCTATTCTACCATGAATTGAGCTAAGTGTCTCACACAATTTTTCCTTATCCCAACAGCCCAAGTCTATAGTTTCTCCCTTCTTATAATTAAAGCAACTAAAGCTAATACATGATATGAAGCTTGTCTAAGGTTCACAGGGTGTATTATTGGTTGGCATTAAGACTTTAACCGACGTATGCCCTCAAAAGTGGGGCAGTGCAGGGAGCCCTAATGTTCACACACATTTCCTGCCACTGCTCACTCCAAGACAGCAGTGAAGGCGGAGGCCTTGGCTTCTCTGGAGCTTCTTTTGCCGCAACCTCAGGGTGATGGTGGCTGTTGGGTAGACTGACTCTCCAGCAAAGGGAGAAAGAAAGCACTCTTATTGCACTCAAAGCAAAATGGAAATTTTCATGGGAGAATCATCTCAAAGGAAAACTACATACATACAGAAGTCTTGTCTGCAATGGTAAGGAACAGGAATCTAGAGTCCAACTTTAATTGATCACTTCTTTTACTAACAATTTTTCTACAAATCCAAGTATGTAAAATTCAGCATAACCCCTTCCCCATTGTGAATATCTTCTGTATACAAAAATAATTTTCCTATCCCATTATTGATTTTTTAAGAAACATCAGACAATAGCAAAAGAGTACATTTATTAAGTTTTATTATCAAAAGAAAATGTATTTATACAGAAAGCTAGAATTTAACTTCAGAGATGTTGGTCCTTATCATTAATATGAATTAACAGCTTGACACAAATCACTAAATAGCATGTGATTTTTTGGTAATGAGTTATAATCATAAGTCATTTCCCAAAGAGTAAATTAAGTATTCATTAGAAAAAACTAATCACTATTAATCACATTAATCATTTCACTTAAAAGGCAGAAAATGCATTTTTTTTATTTTTTATTTTTTTAAGATTTTTTTATTTATTCATTTAACAGAGAGAGAACACAAGCAGGCAGAGAGGCAGGCAGAAGCAGAGAGAGGAGCAGGCTTCCCGCGGAGCAAGGAGCCCGATGCGGGACTCCATCCCAAGACACCGGGATCATGACCTGAGCCAAAGGCAGTTGCACAACCAACTGCGCCACCCAGGCGTCCCACAGAAAATGCATTTTTATATGAATTTGGAATTATTTTAATTTCCATCTTTAGACAGTCTCAATTCTCTGAATTTTTTTTCTAATTCTCTGGATTTTTAAAAAATAAAAATAGGGGCTCCTGTGTTGCTCAGTGGGTTAAAGCCCCTGCCTTCAGCTCAGGTGATGATCTCAGGGTCCTGGGATCGAGCCCCACATCGGGCTTTCTGCTCAGCAGGGAGCCTGCTTCCCCCTCTCTCTCTGTCTGCCTCTCTGACTGTGATCTCTCTCTCTCTCTCTGTCAAATAAGTAAGTAAATAAATAAAATCTTAAAAAAATGAGAATAAAATGAACATATGGAAATTTATATACATCTTATTTTTACAATGTTTGAAAACTAAAGTGATTTATGTGGCCATTATTAGTCTTATGTGAAGTTGTAGAGCCTAGAAAATTAATTCCATATTTCTGGAAAAAAATATAAAATCTTTTTCTGTAACCACATAATGGTTTGTAAGATATATCTCTCACATCTTATCATTTACATCTGTATGATGAATGATATTCTAATTTTCTCAGTACAATTTTATGACAAACTGATGGTTAATTTTGTGTATCAATTTGACTGGACCATGGGATGGTCTCTGATATCTGAAAACATTTTTTGAAAATGTCATGAGGGTCTTTCCATAGGAGACCGGTATATGAATTGGTGAAATGAGTAAAGTAGAGTGTTGCCCCTCATATAGCCCTGAGTACTTAAATGGAATAAAAAGGTGGAGGAAGGAAGGAGTTGGTCTCTTTGTCTGAAGGCTAAGCTGGGATAAAGACCTTCTTTTAACACTACTGGTTCTCAGGCCTTCAGACTCAGAGTGGGATCCACACCTTTGGTTATGCAGCTTTCAGGGCTTTGAACTAGACCACTAGCTTTTCTGGGTCTCCAGTTGGCAGGCAGCAGGTCTCAGGACTTTTCAGCTTCCATAATCTAATATCTGTGGGTTCTGAATTTGCTCTTAGTATGATTATGTTTAAAGACATGAATGGCACTATCCCCATTAGTAAAGACAGCATTGATGATCCATGGCATGAGACGGCAATAGTGACATGGGAAATCTCTGCATTGGACACACCTAATCTATCACTTTTCAGAAGCAAAGAGCAAAGTGACTCTCTATATATGATACTTTAGAACATTTAGTAACAATATAATGATGTTGGTTGATTTCTCCTAATGTTTTGGACAAAGTGGAGAATGAAAAGGATGAGCTCAGGGATTCAAGTTCTTAGCTTAAGAGCCATATTAATGACCTGAAGGCCTTTGTGCACTCTGAAGGAAACCATTATCTCCTGCTAAACTAAAGTGGTGAAAATCAAATGCAGAATTCTATCTTTGATTGACTGAAATATAATGCAATTTTAATTTTTAGCCTTGAGAAGTATCTATTATTAAAGAAAGAGCATTGATTAGGAAATAATGGGATTGGGGAGCCTGGGTGGCTCAGTCAATTAAGCATTTGCCTTTGGCTCAGGTCATGATCTCAGGGTCATGGGATCAAGCCCTTTGTTGGACCCCTGCTCAGCAGGGCATCTGCTTCTCCCTTTCCTTCTGTGCTCTCTCTCTCACTCTCTCAAATAAATAAAATCTTTTTTTTTAATAGAAGAAAGAATGGGATCTTATAAACTGGATTGGGGATATGGAGGAAAACCCTCATGAAGCTGAGGACATTGAGATCCTAAATTTCAATGAGCCTAATCCCTCAGGGGAAGTGTCCTCACTGCCACCAGTGGCAATGGCGTCCCCACCTGCAGTGATATCAGATGTCTTTTCTGCCTCTGCCTGAGGTGTCTGAGGGGATTAACTTTGTATTGCTTAAGGAAATAGTTATGGACTCTTCTGAGGCAATTTCCTTGCAAGAAAAAACTGGTTCTTCTCATGACGCACTGCCAAGCCACCTCTCTGCTTCTAGACCTTATAAGGAGACTTAAGTCCCAGTGGGCCCTCAGAGGAAAGGTACAAAATGTGACCCATAAGAAGGTGGGCTACACTTGAAAAGAGCTACTTGAGTTTAATTTACACAGACAGGAATCAGGAACATGTGTAGGAATGGATATCAAAGGTGTGGGATAATGGTGGAAGAAACATTAAGTTGTATCTGACCAAATTTATTGATATGGGTTTATTAAGCTGAGATTCTGCATTTAATGGGCTAGCTTGGTGAATTAGAAGCACTCTAAAATTTGTTGGGTTGACTGAAACATGAACCAAAAGAGAATTGGAAATTGCCAGTGGTTTAATGTAGAGAAAGGGATGCAAAGGCCTAGGGAAACTGGAATATTAGAGTGGATTTTTCATTTAATACCTGCTCACTCACGTTGGAAAGATCCAGAAGATAGCTCTTTTGTCACAATTGTAAGAAATTAATGTGTGAGGGGTGCCCCAGCATCTTTGAAGAGCCTCATGATCCTCTTCTATGTAGGTGAGACCTCACAATGGGAACTCTAGCCACTCAATTGGGAAACCTAAATACAAGGAGGGTAATTTGATCCTGGGTTCGTTCAGGGGCCAAGAGGAGACACTCAGATGCCAAGGGCAGGATGCAGGTAATGGACAGGACAGCAGAGTCAAAGCAAACCTATGGTGTTAACTAGTTGATCATTGTATTCTTAGAAGTGAACTGATATGACGCCTGATGAGGGAACAGAAGGCAAACTGAGCTCATTTACATGACAGTTTTTAATTGATACAAAATTTACATAACACTATACTGACCACTTTAAAGGAAGTAGTTCAATGAATAACACTTAGTGAACTTACAGTGTTTGTACAGCAAACATCAGATCTGTTTAGTTCAAAATGTTTCTATCACTCTGAAAAGAAACCCAGGACCCCTTAAGCAGTTGCTTCCCCTTCCTCTCCTCTTCTTGCAGGGACAAGTCTGCATCTGACTGTATGGATCTGCCTATTCTGAATATTTCATATAAATAGAATAATAAAATATGTGATATTTTATGTCTATTTTTTTCCACTTAGCCTAATATTTTGAGGTTTATCACATTATAGCATATATCAGTACTTCATTTTTTTTTAATGGCTGAATAATAGTCCATTATCTGTATAGACAACAATTTGTTATCCATTCATCCACTGGTGGACATTGAAGTGTTTCTACCTTTTGGCTGTTAATAGTACTGCTATGCATATATATGATTTATTAGTTTTCTTTTCTTGTGGGCATATACCTAGATGTGGAATGACTGGGTCATATGATATTTCTGTTTAACTTTTTTTTTAATTTCAGTATAGGTAATATACAATGTTACATTAACTTCAGGTGTACAACATAATGACTGGATAAGTCTCTACATTGCACTATGCTTACCACAAGTGTAGTGACATCTGTCACCATACAAAGACCTTACAAATGATAATATTTTCTATGCTATACCTTTCATCTCCAAGACTTATTCATTCCATAAGTGGAAGCCTGTATCTCTCCCCATCACCCATTTTGCCCATCCCCACACCTCTTCCCTTCTGGAAACTACAGTTTGTTCTCTGTACTTATAGGTCTAAATCTGTTTTGTTTTTTTTTTTTAAAGATTTTATTTATTTATTTGACAGAGAGGAAAGAGATCAGAATTAGGCAGAGAGGCAGGCAGAGAGAAAGGGAGAAGCAGACTCCCTGCTGAGCGGAGAGCCTGATGTGGGGCTTTATTTCAGGACCCTGGGACCATGACCCGAGCCGAAGGCAGAGGCTTTAACCCACTGAGCCACCCAGGCACCCCTAAATCTGGTTTTTGATTGTTTATTCATTTGTTAACATTTTAAGGAATTACTACCTCCTTTCCACAGTGGCTTCATAATCGTATAGTCCTATCCAGAATGTAAGACAGTTCCAATTTCTCCACACCCTTGCCAGCACTGTTGTTTCCACTGATCTAAGCTGGAGTAAACTGGCTTAGTAATGCTAAGCCAGACTATTATAGCTTTGCCTTTGCCATCACCTCCTTCTTCTGTAAGGCTCATGTGCAAGCTTAGAGTCCTCTCCCATTTTTTTCTGAGCATATATACCCACTGCTGTGTAAGCGTATTGCATTCTCTATTTCCTTGGTTTATGTGGTGATTGTTTTGAATCTTTATTCCTGCAAAAGTCTACTTTCTCTGCCTCCTCTTTATTATGTTTGGGTATACTTGATTTTTGCCTGTGTGTTGTTCCTTGACCGATGTGGGCAGGGATAGTATATATCTGTAAACATTTTGACAACCTGGGCTACTGCCTGGAAAGCTGCTCCAGCCTAAAGGAGTAGGAAGGAAAAAAAAAATAAAGGTCAGTCTCTGTGCCTGTCCTTCAGGGAAAGGCTGAAAGTTCAAAACACAACATTTTAAGTATATGTGTTTTAAGAACCACAAAATTTTAAGAACACCAGTAAGCCATAGCAGGAACATAGGTCATCATACCTACAGCTACAGACACTATCACTGCCTGGAGAATGATGATGGTAGGCAAGTGAATAGAAATGTCACACTTTCTTATCAAAAAATCACCCTCTCCCATCTTTCTTTTAATTAAGCAGTTCTCTGATTGCAGCAATTATAGGATTCAATTCTACAGTTCCAGAAAAATTGATTCTAAAATTCTTCTTTGATGTGAAATTCTCTTTCATATCCTTAAAAATTTATTCTTGCTTTCAAGTTTTAAAATTAACTCTGATTGAGCTGAATTCTTTTTACACTACCCCATGTCAGGTCTTTTTAGGTCTTGTCCATCTCAGTAAGTGGTAATTTTATTTTTTCTGTTTTGTTTCTTGTTTTATTTTTTCTGTTTATTTTTTTTAATTTCCTGTTTTATTTGTTTCCTGTTTATTTTGTTACCCTACTGGAATATAAGGTATATAAGATCAAAACTTCTGTTTAGTTCATTTCTGTGGGCCTCACATTAGAAAACATGATAAGCATTCAATTCATATTTGTTGAATAGATGTAGAATTGTTAACATCTTTTAACAGACTTTCACTAGTATTCTTCTTATGCATAAATCACTCTTTATTACATTGTAGTTTTTGTCTCTTATTGCATCTTATTTCAATTTGCCTCATTCAGCTATTGTGTATGTTTTTAAGTAACTATAGTATTAGTCTTCAAATGCCTTGAGAATGAGGTTTTGTTTACCTAGCACAATACTTTACCAGGAAAAGATGCTCAGCTATTATTAATGGCTTTTTAAATCCTGCTGGGTTCTTCTAGAATCCAGAAGTGTTATTTATAACAAAGTCATGAGTGGGTATTGTCTAAATAGCATGGTTTGTCCTCCAGAATTTCTCTATTCTATAGGTAGTTATTTAAAGTTAATCTATGTTCATTTAGTACTAGATTCTTAATTATTAGTAATTTTTACTACTTACTCCTCTCCCTTCATAAAGTAGGGTCCAACAGACTACTATTACATTTATAAATTTTTGTTTATAACTCCAGCTACGTTGCTTGTGTACAATACTTATTGAAAATAATGGGGGGGTGTCTGGGTGGCTCAGTGGGTTAAAGCCTCTGCCTTAAGGTCAGGTCATAATCTCAGGGTTCTGGGATCCAGCCCTGCAGTGGGCTCTCTGCTTAGCAGGGAGCCTGCTTCCCCCTCTCTCTCTGCCTGCCTCTCTGCCTACTTGTGATCTCTTTCTCTGTCAAATAAATAAACAAAATCTTTAAAAAAATAATAATAATGTGGGGACTGGGGAAAATGAAGTCAAAATTCATTTCAGAGAACCAGAATACAAATGATCTTTTTTTTTTTCTTATAGAGTTCTATTGTTCAGAAGTGCCACAGTCCTTATGGGCTGAGAATAAAATCTTTATATTGATATTTAATCCTTTTTAGTCCTCTTTTTACTTTTGATGATTTTTCAGTAGTAGACTGGTAACAAAGGAAAAACTGGTAACAAAGGAAAAACAAATACAACTAAGACAAAAATGTAGTTAGAAGATAACCAAAACAAACATTTAGACCATAAAATCTATCACATTATTACTAGTGGGACAAAAATGAAAACAAACATTTATAGTATGGAAATTTCCAATAAACATTGATGTACTGATATTATGAGTATTAAAATGATATATTTTTTAATTGAGTAGTTCATTATATAATTTTAATTTAAAGGGATCAAAATATAATTTGTTTGGTGACACTTATTTTTTTGAAAATTCTTGACACTTCATAAAATTGGAAGAAAATCCATCAATAATTCTAAAGGTACTTCAGAGCCCCTGAAAATATAGATAATGTTTATTTCATAATTTTACATTATTAAGTTATCCAAATCATCCATGATGTACATTTCTTATTTTTTTCCTATTTCTGTCAATTTTTTGTTCAGTGCTTTGTCCATGTTGAGTACTCTAACACCAAACGTGGGTCTGGGATCCAAGTTCATTTTTAATTGAATCTTGTGAACTAAATGAAGACCACCCAAATGGAAACAGAGGCTATTTATTTAGAGCATGCTATTTAGTGAGCCACACCACTTGCATTTGGCAGAACCGGAAAGCCAAGAAGAGGATTGGGAAAGCATTAGAGCTCAAAAAAAGGAAGTTTCTGATATGCTCTGTTTGGAAGTCATTGACATAGAGGAGCAGGAGTGGGCTAAGTAGAAACAATGTTTGGTTTAAAGAGTGTCTTTGGCTTTCTATGGTTGATAATTGGACACAGTGGCAAAAAATAGGAAAACTGGCAATTTTGGACCAAGTGCTGATCATCCTGGGCTGTTTGCTACAGTTGTTGGTCAGATTTCTTATTTTCACATATGATCTGTTGTCCATTTGTGTATAGAGTGTCTCAATCTTTACAACTAAAGGTACATTTATGTCATGTATGTTTTATGGCACAAACATAATGTACAGTCTTGTCTTTTTTTGAAGAAAAAATATTCAAAAATACAATATATGTACTTGTATGGGTTATTGATCTAATCTAGGTAATGCTATATTAAAAATGTGAAAGCTGCTATGAACCTCATTATGCCCATAATTTATCTCTTCATTCATTCAATCTAGCAAATATTTTCTGAATATGTAAAGTATGCCAATTACTATGCTAGATACTGGAGCTATATTGTTGAGGGAGATAGACACGCACCTGCTCTCACAGATCTGTATTTCTCATGACTGTTAAAGCCTGACCTATATTCTTCACTTGCTGGGCTGTTTGCGCTTTGAGGCAAGGCCGTGCCATTAATAGTTGTATCTCTAGTACTTGACATTGGCAGATTCAGTAGTAACATGATTTTTAAATGAATATACGAAGTAGTATTTTTAAAACTCTAAAAACCAGTGTAAGTTTTCAGGTCAACACTGGTCACTGATGGAATCGGTAGGAGGTAAAATACAATTGTGAGATATGCACAGGTAACACTTGCTGCAGGGACTTCTTAAGGTGTCAACTCTGATATTCTTGCTGTGAAAGAAAATTGTTCTTATGCTGTACTACTATGATAGATAAGAAAGTAAGAGCGAGGGGCACTTCTGGGGTTCAGTCAGTTAAGTGTCTTCCCTCAGCTCCTGGGATGGAGTCCTACAGTGGGTTCCTTGCTCAGGAGGGAGTCTGCTTATCTCTCTCCCTCGCCTAGGTGGCTCAGTTGGTTAAGTGACTGCCTTAGGCTCAGGTCATGATCCCAGGGTCTTTTCCAGAGACTGGTATTGAAAGAAAAAGCCAAGCCCTAAAAGTTATAAATTCTATGAGTTTGTAATTCTATAACATTTGGGGGAAATAATAAAATCTAGAAATGGAAAGCAGATGAGTGGTTACCAAGAGTCAGATGTGGGGGGAGGGTTGGTGGCAGGGGGGATTTGAGTGTGGCTATACAAGGGCACTGAGGGAACCTATGGTGCTGGAAATGTTGTGTCTTACTGTAACAATATCAATATCCTAGCTGTAATATAGTTTTACAAGATGTTACCAATACAGGATTGGGGTGGAACTCAGTAAAAGGGTACATAGAACCTGTATTATTTCTCACTATGAACTTATAATTACCTTAAAATATATATTTTGATTAAAAATATAGTGCTCGGGATCTGAAATCAATGAAAATATGTTTTAACCCTGGTAAATCTGTTAGCTATAGACAATAAGAACTTTACTTAAATTCTCTGGGTCTGAATTTTCCCATCTATAAAATGAGAATGTTATAGAGCTGTTGACATGATTAATGAGATTACTGATGTAAAAACTAAATTTTAAAATATTAAAAGTTTAGATGGGGGATGGGTGAAATAGGTGATGGGGAATAAGGAGTGCACTTGTGATGAGTACTGAGCATTTATATGGAATTATTGAATCATTACATCATTACATCATACCCTTGAAACTAACATTACACTATATGCTATATATGGTATATGCTAAAAACAGAATTCAAATAAAAACTTATGTACATATATATACATATGTATATATATATAAACTTGTATGATTTCAAAATCCATAGATTTTGAGGTGAGTTCTTTCAAGAAAATACATTTTTCAACTTATCTGTTACAAAAATGTTTGAATGTTCTCATCTGCAAAAGTTATAGTAATAATTTATAATGGGTTTTAAACACTTGGCCACAGAACTCCCACAGATTGAATGAGGACTAATATTGCTCACTTAGTTTCCTTTTCCCCAACTCAGTAGACTCTGCGGCTCTAAAATACACACTTTATTTTTTAAAAAGGCTATTTATTTATTTATTTATTT
>CM052798.1:98178861-98234150 GCA_028533885.1 Nasua narica | reverse complement strand
ATTGCCATTAAACCAAAATGCAAAAACTGTGGGAGAACAGCTATTTACTAGGTACTTCTACTTCTACTGATTGTCCTACAGGACATTCATCAGTTTACATGGATCTCTCTCCCAGTTCACTGGAAGCATCTGGAGAGCAGAAGTAGCTAGAATCTTATTCATCTTTCTATCTCTAGCCCCGAGCACCTGGTGCTCATACATAAAAGTTTCTCTGTAAGTGTTCATTAGATGCCATTTGAATTTCGATTATATGAGGATCATTCAGCTTGACCTTTACTACTCAAACTTTTCCATTTTACTAGACACGTGGCTTAGTCTTTTTTGGAAGACATGTTATTCTTGTGTTATGTATATGTATATTTCACGTGTATCAGATGTACTTCAGAGCAGTCTGACACTATTCAGTATTATTAATTATAAAAAGTCATTACTAACTCTTCATCTAAAGAGAAAAGCAATTGACTGAAAAGGTTTGTCAGTAGAGAGATAGATCTCTCAAATTATTGTCCATGAGTTAGGCACAATGTGAGTACTTGTACAAATCACCCAGGCAATTTATTATAGTGGTGTTTTTTCTTTGTATGACATGGGATCACTATTGGATAGCCATCAATATCTTAGCAGGGAATTCTAGTTAAGTATTTTTAACTGTGTAAATTTTTCAGATAAGCAATATATAATTACATGGTTACTATGTAATCACTGTCACAATAAAGTAAGTATTGCTTCATTGTTATTGCCTTCTTTTTCTAACATAAAGTGATACTCCTGCATGAATTATTGGTAAATATTTCATACTAGAATATGAAAATAAAATGAGGCATTGCAAGGGCATTTTTTTAATTCATTAACTGTCAAGACTAAATTTAAACAACCTGAAAATGTTCATGACATTTCCTCACTACTATTTGAACATTCATTTACTCATGAATTATTGAACACATGTTTTAAAACACTTTTCCCAAAACTAGAATAAAAGATATCTGCTCAATAAAACCCCAAATTTTATAAATGGCAATTTAATGCAGTACTAAGAAAGACACTTTAATGAGAAGAATAAGTCATTGATTGGTAAAATCAATACAAATTCTCATAAAATATTACATTTATTCAATTGGAAATATAAAGCCACATGAAGAATCTGCTACATAGAACACAAATATTCCAGAGTAAAGTTACATTATGTTACGAAGCAGTATCAAGACTTTATCATTAAGTAAATTTAATAAACTTTCAGAGCTCCAGCATAGTAAGCAAGTACTGATAGGATGTAATGCTTTAGATAAAGTACTTTCACAAAAATTTTCGAAAAGAATAATTTTATGTTTGACTCATTGTTGAAAATGATTTAATAATAATATCAGTAAAAAAAGTAGAATTTTCTTCCTATATCCATGAATTTGTGGTCAGGAGTAAGTCGGTATTAAAGGATTTCATTAAAAAAAATGGAAGATATAAGCATTCACTTATTTGAGGGAAGAGAAAGAAAGGGCAGAAAAACACAGGATGTGACTGAATTCCATCTTCAGGCAGCGATAAAATATCAAGGAAGAGGGTTAAAAATTAATTAATTGATGCATGTCACTAGGAATGATATGGATCAGAGGTCTTTATTTCAAGTTCACAGATTCAAGCTTAGTACATAACTTACACTTTATCTGTTCTTGGGAAAAGGGGAGATTTTGGTCTTGAATGATTGTCAAAGAGCAGTACTGATGGAGGAAAAAGTATGGTAGCTGCTTGAACAGTCTTCAGACACATAGTAAAGAGATGGCTGCTCAATTTTCTGATTAAAATCATTTGGATATCTGAGCCCAAGAACCCATTATCCCCTGAAGGGATAATGATCTCCCTATGGGCTCTGAGAAAGACCAAGTAAATGTGACTACCAGCTTTATTTTAGTATGCAATGCCATTGAACATTAAGCAGTAAAAAAAAAAAAATCTCCTGAATTCTGGTGACAAGGTGTATTGGTGACAAAGGATTTGTATTCTGCTTTTTATTCTTTGCATAGATTTGGAGATAGACTGCTAGACAGTTATCTTTTAGTAGGGAAACCCCCATATTTATAAACACATCATATTACACTCAGAGAAAATAGAGATGAACTTGAGAACAGGAACTTGAACACTGGCAACAGAGAACGACAGAGGAAGAGCCTAAAGTTAGCTGCAAAGGCCCAGGAAAGGGGGTGCCATACATAATTTAGGTACATCTACTGATTGTGCTTGAGAACCAGGCAGGAAGTGATGGGGACAATACTACCTCAGGACAGAATAACACATTTGGGGGTATCCTTGAAACCAGAGACTCGGCAGGAGTTATTAGAGAAATGGAAGAGCACCGAAATTAAAACAATGGGTAGCCTGGAGGAAGATCTTTTGACAAATGAAGCTAAAGCAAAAACAACATATTATTAAAGAAAGTATTTCTGCCTTGAAAATATAACTATGGATTCTGAACAAAAGAATTTTTTGGTGAATTAGCCTAAAAAGGACTTGAATCCAAACATTTCCAAATGGGCTCAGAGAGTGCTGAGTAACAAGGAATTGTGACTCAGGGGTTCTGTTTTCAGAAGTTTATATTTAATGGTTGAAGTCAGTAGAAAAATTTCTTGGTTATGGAAAGACTCTGAAAATGCATATCTTGTTTTAAAAGAACTATTGAAAAACATATTCCTTATGGTCATAATATGAATCTAAAGGAAGGATTTAAGAATTTTCAGTGACATTAAAAATTCAGCAACATTCACAGTGAAAATCACTGTGTTCCTTTTAAGGAGTGGTGAGTCTTGCTCCCATCCGCCAGGGCCACCTGCTACCCTCCACAGTGGACATTTACCTCTGTTTCCATTATACTATTGTCCTCACACTTATTTAGGAAAGACCCATGCTTTATTCACAGAGGTTAATCTCACTTTAGGGGCTCTTCTCTATCCTCACTTCTAGGTAATTCACATATTTCTAAAGCAGTACATTTCTGAAATCCTGTCATTCAGAGAAGGGAGAGGAAGGTGAGAAAAACAGTCTAAGGAAAACACTGTAGCAATTTATGTCTCAAAGTTTCACCACTACAGTGAGGGGAAAGTTTTCTTCAAATCTACAGAACTATATAGGTGCTTCTTAAATCAAATGCACACACACACACACACACACACACACAGCCTTCATAAAGACAAAATAGAATTTTCACTGACAATATATCTAAATCCATAATCAAGACAAACAACATTTTTGTACAGGCAGCAAAATCTGCAAGCATTTTCCCAGCCAGCAAAGCATTAATCAGACAGCAGAAAGCATCTTTGTAATTATAGTCTTCTTTAACATGGCTGCATCTGATAACCTCTCCCTCCAATCTCTCTAGAGAACCAGAAAAGGAATATGCCTCCAACATTCTGAGAGACCATGAGTAATTTCTTCTTTTATTTGTTTTCAGTTACGTGTTAATGCAAATAAACCCAACACAAATGAAAATGTGACAAGGTTATGAAAGTGATAAAATGCCAACAGTTCAGTAGAGATCATTTTCGTCTGCCAATAAAAACGCTGCTCTGTGTTTATTGCCATACTAGGTACTACAAAAGCTCTTGACACCTGTTGTTCCTTTTATGATGCCACTCATATGACATTTTTGCCAAGGTAAAACTATAGAGACAGAAAATAGCCCCCTGGCTTTCAGGGGCTGGAGATTCAGAAAAGGTCTGGCTTTAAGGGGACTGAGGGAATGAATGGTTTGAGGTGATGGAATTCTCGTGGAGACTATAGGTTTATCAAAACTCACAGAACTGTGCACTAAATGAGTTAATTTTACTGTATATAAATTATAGTTTAATTAAAAATAGAGAAAAAATAAATAAAAGCTATGTAAATAACAGAATTATTTATATATAGGAGGAAAAAGAAAGTAGTAGACATAAACTTGTAATATGAAGCTCAATGTTTAAGTTCCACAAGAAAAGCAAAATACTAATGGATCACAGAATGGGCAAAAATAATTTATACCTCATTTTCTTTTTTAAATTTATACTCATGCACAGTGGCAAAAAGTTTCCATTCACAGATATTCTTTTTGCATGCACAGAATTTGGGTTACAAACAACACTCCAATTGTGCATTTAATAACATTAGCTTTTTGTGACCTAAGGAGATCACTTCTTAAAAATTCCTTTCAAAAAATTAATTTCCTCTATAAGTAATCAAGTCACCTCTAGCTTTGATCTGCCTATCATAAGGCTAATAACTTCTTTTTTGTATTTACTAAATTAAAATTTAAAACTATATATCTTTCATTATTAGTTTTTAATTTTATTTTTATTTATTTTTTAGGTATTGCTGACATATAACATTATATTAGTTTCTTATGTACAACGTAATGATTCAATATGAATCATGTGAAATGATTACTACAATAAGTCTAGTTAACATCCAACACCGCACATGTTACATATTTTTGGTTTTGTTTTGTGATGAAGACTTTTACTGTCTTAACAATTTTCAAATAGACAATACAGTATTAATAACTATAATTACCATGTTGTAATTACTTACTTTTTTTATAATTGGAAACTCGTACATTTTGACCCTTTCACTCACTTTACCCACCTTACATATCAGTGAGATCATACAGTATTTGTCTTTCTCTGACTTATTTCACTTAACATAAATCACTCAGTCTATCCATGATATCACAAATGGCAAGATTTCATTTTTTTCATGGCTGAATTGTTTATATGGCTGAATTAGATAGATAGATGATAGATATATAGATAGATGATAGATAGATAAATAGATGATAGATAGATAATAGATAATCACACTTTCTTTATCTCTTGATCAGTCAGGTTTCTTCCATGTCTTGGCTATTATAAATAATGCTGCATTTAACATGGCAGTGGGTTTATTTCTGATCTGTCTATTCTGTTTAATTGGTCTTTGTCTATTTTTATGCCAATATCATACTGTTTTGATTACTATAGCTTTGTAATATAGTTTGAAATCATAATGTGATGCTTCCAGTTTAGTTTTTTCTCAAGATTGTTTTGGCTATTTAAAGTCTTGTGTGGGGGCCCCTGGGTGGCACAGTTGGTTGAGCGACTGCCTTCGGCTCAGGTCATGATCCCGGAGTCCCGGGATTGAGTCCCACATCGGGCTCCCAGCTCCATGGGGAGTCCGCTTCTCACTCTGACCTTCTCCCTTCTCATGTTCTCTCTCACTCTCTCTCTTTCCTAATAAATAAATAAATCTTTAAAGTCTTGTGTGGTTTATACAAATTTTAGGACGTTTTTAAAATTCTGTGAAAAATGCCATTGGAATTTTAATAGGGATTACATTAAATGTGTAGATTGCTCTGGGTAGCATGGTCATTTTAACATTTTACATTTAACACTAAACATTTTAACAATCTTCTTTCAATCTGTGAACAGAGAATATCTTATTTATTTGTGTCTTCTTTAATTTCTTTTGTTAATGTCTTATAGTTTTCAGTGTACAGGCATTTTACTTCCTTGGTTAAATTTATTCCTAAATATTTTATTCTTTTTTGATTCAGTTATAAATCAAATTCTTGATTTATATTCTTTTTCTTTTTAAAGAAAAGGATTCTTTTTAAAATTTCTCTTCTGATAGTTCCTGATAGGTCAAAAAAATTCTTGATATGACTTCAGTCTCCTAAAATGTAATAAGACTTGTGTTTTGGCCTAACATGTGATCTTTTCTGGAGAATGTTCCATGTGCAATTGAAAGAAATGTGTACTCTGCTGCCTTTGGATGAAATGTTCTGTATATATCTAAATCCATCTGGTCTAAAGTGTTTAATGCTGATGCTTCCTTATCCATCTGTCTGGATGGATGATCTATCCATTGATATAAGAAGGGTATTAAAGTACCCGATTATTGTTATATTACTATTTCTCCCTTTAGGTCTGTCAATATATTTTTAAAAATTTATTTTATTTTATTTTTTCAGTGTTCCAATATTTAGGTCTGTCAATATTTGCTTTATATGTTTAAGTGCTCCTATGTTGGATGCATAAATATTTACATACGTTACATCCTCTTGTTGGAATGGTCACTTTATGTAATCCTCTTCTTTGATCTTTATTGGAGTTTTTGTTTTACTATCTATTTTGTTTAATATAAGTGTAGCTACACCAGTTTTCTTTTTGTTTCTCTTTTCATGCAGCATCTTCTTTCATCCTTTCAGTTATGGTCTGTGTGTGTCATCTGAAGTTAGTTTCTGACAGTGATTGAAGAGAGGGTTGCCATTAGAGGTAAGGATGGTTGGAAGGTATATTGGTAGTGTGACATGTGAGCAGCTATCTGAGTGACAAGATACAGTCAGCCATATGCAAATCTTGAAGAAGATTTGCATGTTCGGTGGCCTGAACTTTAGTGACAGGGACCATGTTTGTTCTTCCCCCATTCTCCTCAGAACCTTCCAATCCAGGAACAATGTTGGTGCCCAATAGACATGAGTTGATGGACTTACTCACTATGTCTTTTCAAGGATCTTCTTCATCAGTCAGAGCTAATAATTAATATGTGTGATTTCCATACATACACATACTGCTGATAGACCACAGTACCTACAGCTGTCATTTCCTGTCTTGCTTGCAGATACAGCCCAGCTCTCAGGTAAGGAAGTACCAGTTACTCACCTTCTCAACCTGGCTCCTAGCTAAGGCATAGCTATGTTAAACACTCTTGACCTGAGGTGGTGCAGGACTCCTGGTGAGTGTCTGTACCCCTTACCCTTATCTGCTCTGCCAATAAAACTGAGAGATAAGAGAGGAAAGAGTGTTGTTTCACAACCCTGGAAGCTTCCTGTGTATAATCTGAAACTGACTCCTATATGCAAAGGGCAGGAAAAAGCCAAAGATAGAGGCAGACCATTTCAGATTAGCAAGGAGATGTTTTAATAAAAGCAAGGGAACTTACATATGAGGCTTGTATTGGACAGCTACAAGTTGAGTAGGTTTCTGCACCTGCTCACCAAATCATTACAATTTTTATACAGGATTTAACTGGACAGTTTCTGGGACTGGGAAAGGCAAGGGGAACACACATTCCAAAGATAGAGGAGAGGGTAGGGAGCTTCCAATTGGGCAGGTCCAGCTTTTGATTCAACTAATGGTCACATCTTTTCAATGAGTTCTCCTGACATTTCACTTTTTGTGATTAACTCTTACTAACTCACATGCCCCCTTTTTATGTGATGTTCCTTGATCAGTAAGCAAAGAGTTTTACTAGCACAAAAGTGGCTCACTTGGTAGCTATCTGGCCACATTGGAGGCAGATGCCTTAGTGACAATATATGGACATGTAAAAGAAAACACGGATTAACACAATAATTCCCAAAATCAGTGACAGTTTTTTTTTTATTCAGAGCCCCATAATCTGAACCACTGATTTACTAAGTTCCCTAGGCTGGGGGTTAGGCTACTGAGGGCATTCATTTTTGTCTTTATAAAATTTAATAAAGACAAACATCAAAAGACTCCTTAGGTATAAACACACAGCACTTTGTTGGGATGTCACAAATGTCCCCTTGTAAGGCAATAATAATGTCCAAGGCCATTTGATTTTGAAAAATAGCTTTTTAAAATTACATTTCAGTGTTTAGTAAAGATAGGCTTTGTTGAGACTTGCTGGGTTTAGTCAGGCCTATAATGTCCTTCTTCTAGGCCAATGGGGGGAACAGAGGTGGCAACCAAATGATGGTACCAGTGGAAAACAGAGTATGCCCATCTGGCTTGGAGGACAAGAAAGTTGGCAGCTTTACCTGGTTACTTGAACTGGTTGTATATACCATATCTGTTGGCAGGGAAGGCAGCATTGTCAGATGTGAGGAGACAGACTGGGCATGGGATATGCTAGACCAAGACTCCGCCTTCTCCCCTCTTTCAATGGTGCATGTTCCATTCCAGATATAGTATGTTTCAACAGGTCCAACTTGCAGCAGAACAATAGGATCCCAGTTAAGACTGAGTAGTTCCTTTTCACCCAGTGGAGCAAAATAACTCACCCGTCCTGGTCAGACAGCTCATTGGAAATTCCATTAAATAACTCCTTCCCCAGGCATGATGGGGTTTGTTATTCTCAGCAGCATAGCACCGTTGATCAAAGATGAGAGGATGATGGCTGTTTCCTGCAACTTCCACACTCTTAATGTATTGGGTGTCTTGGTGATATGGGAAACAAAGGCAAAAGAAATGTACCTTAAATTAAAATCTCCTCACAGCTTGCAGCACACTGACGGATACCTTAAACATGTAGGGGGTGACTTTCCTCAGGGAACTTGTGGCTGACTTAGTGCCTTAATGTTTAAAAGTAACCTTATCTTGGCAGCAGCTGGCCCCTCAAGTTCTGGGAAGACTTGCTTCCAGATTCCTTGGAGACTTGCGCTATCCTTAACCCCCACTAATTAAAAAGGATACAATCAATCACTCCTCACAATCTTAGTATAGCTCTTTCTGCCCACAGGTCCTGTTCTGTGAGTAGGGAAGGGGTTAAAGTATAGGCAGAAGAGATAGGAGGCTCTTGACTCCCTTGACTAGGCTCCAGAACTGTTCCTGACAGGGAGCACAACAAGGAGCTAAGGGAACAAACCAAGAGGGCACAGTAATCTCAAGGCCACAGCTTTCCAGGCAGTTATCAATAAAAGACAGCCACTTAAAAGCCTTCAGTGGCAACCCATTCAGGACCCATCTCACTCTAGAGAGCTTTCTTTCCTTTCTCTTCTCATTTTCACTTAATAAATTTTCACTTCACTTCATCATTTTGTGTGCACGAATTCATTCTTCAACTCCAGGAGATAAGAACCGTGCATCCTGCAACATTGGCAGAAGTCCCCAGTAGTTATGGATCAATAGGTTCTGCTGGTTGATTATTTAAATGTATTAAAGTCTGGGACAGCACTTCAGTCCACTCAACCAAGGTGGTTTTTACCTGTTAGTAATTGAATCTGGTGCTTTATTATTTCTCTTTCCTTCCCTTTCCCTTCACTTCTCTACTCTTTCCTTTCCCTTCCTTTCCTCTCCTTTCTCTTCCTTCCCCCTTTTCCCTCTTCCTTTTTCTTTTCTTTTTTCTTCTTCCTTCCCTTCCCTTCCCTCCCCTCTCCTCCTCTCTCCTTTCTTTTCTTTTTTCTTTCTCCTTCCTTCCTTCCTTCCTTCCTTCCTTCCTTCCTTCCTTCCTTCCTTCTTCTCTCTCTTTCTCTCTCTCTTTCCTTCTTTCTCTTTCTTTCTCCTTCCTAGCCTTGTTACTTACAGATTAAAGGGGAGGTTGGAATTTCCATTCAATGTCTTTTTTTTTTTTTGCCAGTCTTGTATACTAAAAGCTTTAAAATCTCTATTCAAAAGAGGTTTCCATACATGATACTCATTCTTTTTAATTTCCTAACAATAGCAGTCCGATTTGCACAGTGACAGTGTAAGTGTGGGTTAAGCCACATAAACCAAGGGCATTTTTAGAGTCTTCACTCACAAACAGGAGGCCAATATAACCAATTCGCCAATCCCTTACCAGTCGGGAACTCTGATGGATGATCCCAACCCTTTGGCATTTGCTATGGATATTGTTTATAACACAAAGGACATGCTGTTACTACACTAAATGAGTCACTGTATTTTAAGAGCTATCTGGCATCCTTGACATCCCACCTAGGCATTGCACTGGCCACATGTTCTATGTACCCAATCCACTGTGTCTACTGAAGGGTTAGTTGCTAGGGTCATACTGGAACTAAGGCATCAGCCTCCTAATTGCCAGGTGAGGGGTGATATAGTGAGTGCTCATGAGCAATCACCAGACAGACCACTCTGTGTTCAGCCTATTGGCTGCTGTGGTTCCTTCCTTTCTGACAGGCTCCACCTGAAGTAGCACTCTGCACACTGCTAGGAGCTTTTCTTCTATGGGTGTATATTGGGTTTGTTTTTCCTTCTAGAGCTGAGGCCAAGGCTCTAGGGGCACTCTCTCTTTTGTTTTCTCAACCACAGTGCCTGACCCACAGGTTCCAGAGTCACAAACACATATAACTTAAGTGGTAGTTCTTCTTGGCTGATGCCCAGAACTTTCATTTGCTTCACTGATATTTTTGCCTTCTCAGAGGTGATTTGCTGTTCTGATAACCCAGTTCCAAACATGTCTTTTTTTTTTTTTTTAAAGCTAGGTGGTATTAAGGGACAGAAATATCATGGCTGGTGGGGAATAAAAGTCTTTTAAAACCCCCAAATCCCTACAGGATGGCGATTTTTCTGATTTTTCTTTTTAAGATTTTATTTGTTTATTTGACAGAGAGGAGAGAGATGACAAGCAGGCAGAGAGGTAGGCAGAGAGAGAAGGGGAAGCAGGTTCCCCGCTGAGCAGAGAGCCCGATGTGGCACTTGATCCCAGGACCCTGAGATCATAACCTGAACCAGAGGTAGAGGCTTTAACCCACTGAGCCACCCAGGGGCCCCCCAAAATCCCTGCAAATGCTTGTATTTCCTTTACATTTTTAGGGCTTGGATAGGCTTGTATTTTATAAAACAGCTTCTGGAAGAACATGTGTCTTATTCAACCACATAATTCCCATAACCTAATGAGAGTGCTTGAGGCCTTGCATTTTCCATGGACTCACCACTCATCTTCTCCCTTGCAGATGTTCCAGCAAAGTCTGCAGGGTGTCAACAAGTCTTCACATGTTGATATTATATCACTCATTGGACCCATTTTTAGAATGGACTCATTTTATTGATGTGGGGAAGATGAATGGGGATAGGTTCTGGGTTATTATCTCATGGCATTTGGTGGGGCCATGCAGGTAACTTTGAGGAAGCACTTGAAAGGTTCTTTGTTGTCCCTCCTACATGAAAAAGAATTGATCTTATCAGATTATCAGAAGTTTTTCCCATGAATTTCCTTAAAAATGAAACACTTGCAGAAACATTTTCAATAGTAAAATAGTAACTGTAAATGACAAAAGACTCATAAATCATCATTAAAGAACTGATGAGTTTATTATAATGCAACTGACAAAGGAATTTCATTATTTCTGTGACATATGTTTTAAAATTAAGACTAATAATATTATAGCAGGACATAATATATTCTTAGGAATTTTATATAAATATACTCTACGAAAAGTTGAGGATCACTTCTTATGTGACTATGCTTCTAATGAAATTTAACATGTATAAAAATTACATAATTGCAAAAAGCTTAGCCTTTTTTTTAAATAGAGAAGACTCAAGTTTTTTAAGTGATAAAAGACCTGAGAAAGACAAGAAACAGAATCTTTGTATCCTCATCAGATTACTTTAAAAGTATAGAAAAACCTTTGCTTATAGTTTTTCATTAAGAGCAGGCCAATGATCAAAGAAAACTTTATTTTTTTTAACAGAGAGAAAACCAAATTCTCTTTTTATATTTTTAAACCAGTGTACTTTTGATTTTAAATTTTATTTTCTTAAATGAAATAATTTTTTTTAGTCTTAGACTGACTAAATACAAAATTTCTTTTAAAATATTTTTTCAGACTTTTTGCAATTTTTATATCAATTTAACTTTTTTCGTTTTTAAAAAAGATTCCTGTAGTATTTATGTCATGATAAAATTATTTTTAACCAACCCCCCTCCTACCCTTTATATATTTTGTTATTTTAAAAAACATATTTTATTTTTCTTAACCTACTTTTCATATATAGTCATTTTTTTACCCTTATTACTTACAGTAGTTTTGTGGAAAACTTTAGCTCTTTTACATATTAATTTTGGGAAAACCCTCTGGAGCTAAAAAAAAATCATTGCTTATACACAACATACATCATAACAGACACAAACAAAAAACCCAGAACTTTCATTTTAAAAGTGCTATCCATGAAGTAAGTACCCACTCATATGGCTAAAGCTTTTCACTGGTTTGTAAACTCGTGGAAGCTGTGGACTAGGCTCTTTGGGCAAAAGGGAACTCCTACTGCATTCTGTATTTTCAGATGTACTACCCTCCCCCCTCACACTACCTCCTCTTGCCTTTTTTTTAGACTCTGTGAGAAATGTTTTGGTTATCAGTTGGGGTGTTTATATTTCAAAGACATGATACAATTTACAACTTCAAGGGACAAAGAAAGAATGTAAGTTTTTTCCTAGGTGTTTTGGGGTAAATGTTATTTAATGTTTTTTTTTGTGTGTTGGGGGTCAAACAGCATGGGGTATTGTCCATTTCTCCCATCAGTCACCATATCATCTCCCCTCCATTTTCATCTCTTTTTGTGAGATTCCACCTTTCAGTGTCCCAATCAGGCTTTGTCACACTGCTCAGATCTGAATCTGAGGCAGCTTGTGCACTCCTAGCATTGCAAAACGGCATGCCAAGTTCTCGAAACTTATCATCCCGCTCTCCCACCGTGTCTGTGAATCCCAAATCTAGCAAAGTAGTGTGTACCTCATGTCATTCTCTAGTCTCAGCTCTTCTTTCAATTTTTTAACTCAAATTTCAGCGTCTAGTTGGGCATTAGTGTTTAGTGGAACTGCTCACAGTAGAGGCCAGCCCTCTCTCCCCAAACCAGGCATGAGTTTCCCTTTTTCATTATAGTGTGTTATGACCAGTTCCTCAAACAAATGCATTAAAGCAGTTGGAATTTTCAGGGCATTCCCATACTCACATGGTAGTCCACAAGCATGGGGCATATCAGCAACCCCTCCCCACATGGAGGTCAATGACCAAATAGAATGTCATCTACAGATGCCTCTTTCCCAAAGCAGCCCTCTTTCTTTCTTTCTTTCTTTTTTTTTTTTTTTGTCTCCTGGCTGGCTCACCATTTTTTGCTTCACAACAAGGGAGCTTCCTGGGTATAATCTGAAACTTGGTCCCATATGTGGGGGCAGGGAGAGAAGAACGAAAAAGGCAAACCACTCCAGATTGATAGGTGGCAGGTTTAATAAGCAAGCGAATTTATTTATGAGGCTTGTCTTGAGTGGCCAGAAGATAAGTACATCTCTGCATTCACCTGCCAGAATCTTAAAAGCTTATATAGAGGCTTTACTTGGGTTCAGTCATGTATGGCCTCCAGGAAGTCTCAACACCATAGTTCTAGTTCAAGGCTGTGTCCTTGAGGCAGCACATGGGAGCAGGGACTGTAAGTGGAATGCACATTCCAAGGACAGGCAAAAGGGGGTGGGAAGCCTCCAATTGCTTGGGTCCCCCTTGGGGATCAATTGGAGGTCACATATTTTCAATGACCTCCCCCAACAGAAAACTACTTTGGACATTATCTTATCAGAAGATGATACCTGGTACCACCTCCGTCCCCACACAAGTAGGAGCAGAAGACTTGCAAAATTGTATTGTCAAAGACCCATCACTGAGCCTCTGAACAAATCTGGAACTGCCTAACCTGAACTTCCTATGAAATGGAAAAAATAAACCCTTATAATGTTGGCCTTTTTATTCAGTTGTTCAGCCAAAAGCAATATAATACACCACATAACTGTACAGAGAATATCTCACATTTCATTAGTGAGATTTGTTGTTCATTTTCTCTTGTGTGTCTTTAGCATCTGATAGAGGAGCTTATGGTTATTTATCCTTCTTTGCCCATAACTATGTTAGCAGAGTGGATGAATCCACACATTTTACCTTATGGGGATTTTCTGATCCTAATTCTTTCTGTCAAATCACGTTGCTCTTTTTCTGTAAAATTTATCTCAAGGTGCCAATCCTCCCTGCAGTGCTACCTGTCTAGCCTGCCCTGCAGAACCACAATGCTCTGTCATGTAACCCCACAACATTCTTCATAGCACTTACTTCTGGATTTAAAACACCTGTACCTTTTGTCTAAAGCTTGTAGTCATTGGGGCTTCCTTGTTTGTTTCCAAGTCCACTCGGCAGATTGCAAAAGGAGATCAAAACTATGGTGGAAACAGTAGGGGCCATTTGGAAAGGATACAAGTTTTGCATTTATTCAACACATAGTGAACAAGGCAAAGAGTGAACAAAACAGGTATTTTATGCTCTCAAAAGGATCTGCTTTTAAGTCAGTTTTACAAATATGGAACATTTATTCATCACTACAAGGAGTTCTGCTAATGAAAAAGTTTAGGGCTCTACAAGAATGTATATAAGTCTGACTTCAAGGAAGGTGTTCTAAAGACCTAAAGTGTGGGAAGTGAATTAGTGAGTGACAAGTGTAGAAAGAACATCTAAGGCAGAAATAATAGCACAACCAAAGACCCTGAATTGAAAGTATACAGCATCTTTGAGTAGCAAAGAGTCAGATTATACAACGCCAAAAATTCCATCGAAGAAATTTGAATTTATCCTAAGACAAAAATCAAGCATTTATGGCTCATCACAGTAGGGTGGGGACTCGGAAGAAGGGAAGAAAAGAGGATGCCTGGGTGGCTCAGTGGGTTAAAGCGTCTGCTTTTGGCTCAGGTCATGATCTCAGGGTCCTAGGATAGAGCCCCACATCAAGCTATCTGCTCAGCAGGGAGCCTGCTTCCCCCTCTCTTTCCACCTACTTGTAATCTCTCTCTCTGTCAAATAAATAAATAAAATCTTAAAAAAGTAAAATAAATAAAATAAAATAAAATGAAATAAGAAGGGAAGAAAAGATAGGGTCATTGAACAGATTTGTGTTTTATTTTATTTATTTATTTTTTTTAAAGATTTTATTTATTTATTTGTCAGAGAGAGAGAGAGAGAGTGAGCACAAGCAGTCAGAGCAGCAGGCAGAGGCAGAGGGAGAAGCAGGCTCCCTGCTGAGGAAGGAGCCCAATGCCGGGACTTGATCCCATGACCTGGGGATCATGACCTGAGTCAAAGGCAGCTGCTCAACCAACTGAGCCACTCAGGCGTCCCCAGATTTGTGTTTTAAAGTGAAGATTCTGGGAGGAAGTGGATGGTGGTAATAAGGCTGGATGTTGTTACCTTTGTAGTTCAAGGATTTCCAAATTAAATAACTATGTGAATGGTGGTACCATTTTACAAAGATAGAAGTTACAGGAGAATTGTGTGGGAAGGCCATGAATTCAGATTTGGGCCTGTGGAATATGAAGAATCTGTGAGACAATCCCAGGAAGTTATGTGGTCTGCAGGCTTTAAAAGTGGATTTCACTAGGGATGCCAGCCTAGGTGGCTCAGTTAGTTAAGCCTCTGACTCTTGTTTTCTGCTCAGCTCATGATCTCAAGGTCCTGGAATCAAGCCCTGCATAGAACTCCTTGTTCGGCAGGGAGTCTGCTTGTCTCCTTCTCTCTCTGCCCTACTCCTGCTCACAATCTTCTTATCTCTCTAAAATAAACAAATAAAAAAAAAGATCTTTTAAAAAAATCCACCTTTTTTTAAAAAAGATGGATTTGACTAGGGTGTGAGATCTTAATTAATTGACATTGCACTGTGAGGTCACTCACCTGTGCTCCTTCATTAGAAATCCTGCAAATCCCTCTCCTCACCAGCGCTCTTATGCTTCTTCAGCTCCACATCTTATTTCACTTCTCTTAACAGTTGTCCTATCAAGCCAAGCCAATTGCATATTTTAAGCACTACCCTATCTCCTCAAATTTGTGTTTTTCTATGAATTAGTTACAATAATCTAGGTCTTCTGACAATTAGTTATAGACTGCAAATCAAAATGCACAGTGGTTCAAGCATAATATAATTATTTCTTGCTCATTAATGGCATCTGCAGTGAGCAGGTTTTCAGTAGGCATTCTTCACATTGAGGTCTCTTCTTTCTGAAGACAGAAACCCTGTCTTCTTTCATCCACCGTGGGTAGCTGGAGGGGGAAATGGTCAGAGAAGGGCATGAATGGAAAGTTGTCCTGAGCCAGGAGTGGAAGAGAGTCACATGATCTCCATATCTTCCCCCTGATTTTAGCTTAGTCACAGAGATATACTGAGCTTCATGAGAGTCTGGGAAATGGAATCTATTTGTTGGGTGTTAGGAAGAAATGAACAGAGATCTTGGTAGACAGCTAGCAGGCTTTTCCATAGCCAATCATCATATTTTAACAGAAACTTCATTTTCTCCTAAAACCTTTCTTCTGTAAAGTGCTCTCGTTTGAAGGCTGGTTATTCTCATGCTCAGGTAAGGTGGAGTCCAGAGAGCCAGTATGAGTTACCCAAACTTCCCTCTCCTCCTGTCTTGTGTATGACCAAACACAATTGAAAGCCAGCCATCAGGGGAGTCCACGATTTGCAGTCTACACAGTAGGAGACAAGGGCAGAAGAGAGATAGAAAGTACTCGCATTGCCTTTGGACTTTACTTCACATACATAGAAATTTTTGTCTATTCCTTTATATTATCCTGGATACTTTAAATCTCCATTTTCGTCTATGTATATGACTCATTTAATAGCTTAGTTACTCACCTGCTTGTCTTCTTAATTTCCAGTGATATTCCCTGATGCCCTATTTTAAGAACCCACACTCATGGTCTATTTGCTTGTTTCTATCTGATTTCTTTCTTCCCACACCGGAATGCAAAGTCCACAGGGACAGTATTTCTATTTCTCTTGTTCTACTCTGTTGTCATGTTCAAAAAGGGATCAATATTCCTAGACCAATAAATATTTATTGAAAAAAATATTTTTTTGGTAAAGAAATGGGTAGGAAATGGGTTGCCAATAATTAAGTAGCATAAGGAGAAAATGGAGATTTAGAATACACGCTGAAGGTAATAGAAAAGGCAATTCAGTAACACTTAAAAAATAACTATGGAAAGACATGGAAAGAGAAACTAATATTTAGAAATGTAATAATTAACCTTTTAGAATATTTTTTCACAGAGTTAGAAAACCTGAGTACAATAGTGGAAACAAAGCATTTTTCAGTTGTCTTCTAAATTCTATTTTTCTGGAAATTTGCAGAAAAAACACAGAACTGGAAGCAACTTGACGGTTTTGATGATAGGCTTAAGTAATTGTTCTCAGAGTAAAATCTGATTAAAGAAAGAAAGCGATATTAAAAAGAGATTTAAAAATGTCAAGGTCGCACAAACAGAAAACCCCCAGAAATATCAAGGAACTGACCCAGATTAGAGCAGACAAAGGAGCCATGATGACTAAATGTTAACATGTGACCCTGGATGGGCCTGGGCTAAAAAAAGGACACTGGTAAGTAAGTGATCACATTTGAATAAGGTCTATAGATTAGATAATACTACTATATCAATATTAATCTCCCGATTTTAATAATTATCTTTTGGTTTATGTAAGTTGTTAATATTTGGGGGACTCTCAGTATATACAAAAATCTTAGTATTATTTTTGCATCTGAAATTAGTTTTAAATGGCAATTTTTAAAGAGAGAAAAGAAAAATCTCAGGGATTCATAGAATATAAAAATAATAAGAAACTGGCTATTTTCAAGAGAGCTAAGAAAGGTAATATTAAGCATAAGTGAATGTCATCAGAATAAGACATTTTATAAGATAACATGATGTTAGAATTTATTATTTCAGTTAGAATGTATTATTATTAAAGTTAACTTTTTATTGCATAACAGCATACTTATTACTCTCTATTTATGTGTAACAATGACCAGATTATGAGGTAGAACATTCCCATTTTTGTAGTTTATGTTCTCCCAAAAAGCAGAACTGACAACAAGGACTTATATCCAGATAGTTTAATTTAAAAACTTATCACAGATAGAACTAAGGGGATTTGGAATAGTGAAATAAGAAAAGGAAAGCCAATTCAATGGTTGAAGACTAAGCTGGTAATAACTGTGGGCAAATCAGCCTCATTCCTACAGAGGACCCTCCAAGGAACTGTGATGTGATGTACACATAGGACAGATTTGTCTAACACCTGTTTCTACACTGCTCAAGGTTTGCCAGAGGGGTGTGACCTAAATACTTCCAGATTTGTGCATATGCTTGAATGGCTCGGCAGATTTTTTTTATTTTATTTAAAAAATATATTTATTTATTTGAGAAAGAGAGCATGAGCAGGATGGGCAGAGGGAAGTGGAGAGAGAATCTCAACTAGACTCCTCACTGAGAATGCAACCAACTTGAGGCTCAATCCCACAACCCTGAGCTCAGGGCCTGAGCCCAAACCAAGAATCAGACACTTAACTGACTGTGCCAACGAGGAACCCCTCATCAGACTTTTTTAGGTTCCCTGTGTGGCAGCAAAAAAAAATTTCTGAAACAGAAAGAAAGCAATATATAGTAAAATTGAGGACATATGTTCTCAGCCTATACTTACTCTCAGTTGGTGGCTGTAACATTCACCAAATGTAAACATTAGACCAATCAATGTTTCACCCAGTCCTTGAAATTTTGGATCCACTTGTGTCCTTCATTAAAGAAACCAGAACCATCAAAAAGTCTGCAAAGTGGTAGATGGTCATGATCTCTACAAAAGATTTAATAAAAAAGAACAGTAAAACAATTATAGACCCACCAAATATAACTGGTCTGAAACTATAATTTGTATTCATAATATCCATTATCTACTATCCATTTTAGAATTTTCCTCATCTGGGGTAGAGAAATGAGTAGTCCAAAGGATTGAAACCCTTTGTTCCATTGCCTTTATTGGGACACAAATGGAGAAATTGCCCATTTACAATTTCCACCCATAAGCACCATAAGTTCCTCATAATAATTAGTTTCAATTAACTCTAACAATGTAGTAACTTCCTTTGCTGCCTACTGATCAACCAGCATGGGAACCCAAAAATTTTCAGGGGAAGATCAAAGCTTTCACTTCAGGGGAATCCTTACTGCTTACTCGTAGGGAAATTACCCACACACACACACATACACACACTGGATACAAGCACTTATAATTCAATGTAATTGGGGACACATAAAGTACAAACCTCTCTTATGTTACTGGGAGTAGTGTTGAAAGACCAAATCCTCACTCTAAACCTTGATGTTAAAATATATGAATTTCAGCTCCTATAGATGCTGTACAGCATTTTATTTATTGGTTCAATGCATATACTATATCTTGAAGATAGCACCCAAAAACTAAGCAGATACTTTAGCTGAGTATTTAATAACCATTCTGTCTCTATACTAGGCTAGCTGTTTCCAAGTAATGCCAGGTATGAATGGAACACTTGGTTAAGTGTATTGTCATACATCCATCATAAAAAAAGGTCCTTGTTTAAAGGTGATGTTAATCAGGGTCCCTTGTATTCTGTAAACCATCAGATGGTGATATTATTACAACTATTTTCAGCAGGAAAGGCAAGTCCATATTTAGAGTTGATATGAATTACCTTATTACCTTACCAAAGTTCCATTACCATCAGGATGGAACGTGTCCAATACAATCACTGTGCCCCCAAGAAGCTGGCTCATCTTGCTGAGAAATGGTGCAGTATCAGTTTTTCGATCTTCATAGGTTGGTCCCTCAGCAGTAGCAGCATTGAACCAATAACAGGCTTCATTCAGTCATCAGCAACACTCTATAAGAAAGCCCATTGTACTTAGAATGACTAACTAGATAAGGCACCCTCATCATCCATAGGACAAACCATACCATTTGTTGAGTGTTTCCTCTGCACACTGATTTGACATAATGGTGAACAAGGCCAAACTCTATCTATCATCTATCTATCTATGTATTTGAGAGAGAAAGCACAAGCAGGGGAGAGGAGACATAGGCTCCCTACCAAGCAGGGAGCCCAATGCTGGGCTCGATACTAAGACCCTGAGATCATAAGCCAAAGGCAGACACTTAACCAACTTAGCCATCCAAGCACCCCAAGGCTAGACTTTTTCAATCCTCTACACAGTTATTCTGGTAGAAAGCTTTAGCTTCCTTTGGCAGAAGATTGGAGTAATATTGGTTGTACACATGAAGTAGCACTAAGATCCTTCTTCAGATGGAATCACCCTCTTTTATTGTAGGTGTCTCCTTAGAGCATTGGCTTAGATTTGGAAACCAGGTGAAGAATTGCATTTTTTCAGGGCACTTGGCTGGCTCAGTCAGCTAAGCATCTGACTCTTGATTTAGCTCAGGTCGTGATCTCAGGGTTGTAAGATCACGTCTCTCACTTGTAAGATCAAGTGCCTGGAGCCTCCTTAAGATTCTTTCTCTCCCTCTCCCTATGCTCCTCCTCCCCTCCTTCTCTAAATTAAATAAACAAATAAATGAATGAATAAATAAATAAAAGGATTTTTTTCATTTTTATGGTTGAATTTAGCCTTCTGCTTTTAAGTTATTGTTATTTTTTTCTATTAAGTCAGGTAACATCTTATTTTCTTACCCATCTGTGTCTTTCTTTGTATCACTTGGAATAGGAAATACATCCATCTTGCCTTTGTCACTTAAGTGCTACCACCTGGGCTACAATAGGTGGAGTATCAACTCCCTGATATTGCCATGAGAAACATGTCAAATCAGGATATTTTCTCTCCCTGGACCTTAGCCACTCTTACAATTACATTCTGAACCTAATTTTTAGCACACTCCACCCCTAGCTAAAACAAAAGAGTCTTTCTTAATGCTGTTGTGGAAGATCTTCGACTTTTTCAGGGTGAGCAGGATTAATAGTTGGTAAATCTCAGTATGCTACTTTCTTCTTCGAGCCTTCTAAAACCTTTAACAAACCAGGAAATTGTCATGGTCATTATACTGTTTAAATGCCACACCAATACTTAACCAATGTTTCATTTTTTATGTGTACCTCATTATAATCAGCCACTGGTCAGGCCTTAGTAATTGCAATTTTATTGTATTTGAGGGATTATCAATTCTCTAATTTTACCTGCAATCAGGTATGACTCTGTGACTCTCTTCTGACCAATAGTATTCCCATTCTAGAATTCCATCCCCAGGAATTTCTTCCAAGTGTACAAATATATTTAACTTTGGTTTCCCCTGAAAAGCAGAGCCTAAGACAAGGGACTGTGGGCAAGTAGTCAAGCATGGGAAGAATGAAAGGGAACATAATTGCAGATACTAAAAACAATGAAACCTATAAAGAGGGATATATAATTCAAGAGTGCATGTTGAGTTTATTACTGTTGTTGGTAATCGGGGCTGAGTTTAGCTGGGGATCTCTGAAAAGCAATTGTGAATATATCTCAGAGCTGCCTTCATGAAACAAAGAAAAGAGAAGTACCAGCAACTGGCTTCCATCTCATATTGGCAAAAGCTAAAAGGTTACCTTGCATTTATATATTTGCATGAGATCCAGAATATTTGAGGGTATTCCTATAGTCATCTCATGTGACAGCTGCAGAGAAGCTCCAGACAGAAGAGAAGAGACATACACAGTCCAGTGATACAAATATAGCTAGATAACACCTGTATTCAACACAATGCTACAGCTATGGCTGAGGCAAAAAGGATAGGCTGAGACAATGGGGTCCTGGGCATAGAGATGACCCTAAATCCGGACTCTATGTCTTTCCTCTTTCCCCAGCTGATCGCTACCCACCCCAAAGATTACTGCTCTTCTGACTTTTAACATGTTGGATTATGATTGTCAGTTTTTGAACTTAGTATAAGTGGAATTACAGAATATGGATTGTTTGTAATTGGATTTTTCACTCAATATAATGCTTGTGAGATTCACCCATGTTATTCTGTTCACCAGTAGATCATTCATACTTCTTATGATTTGATTTAAGTTTATGTGATTATAGTACCATTTATTATTTTGTTACTGATGCATATTTGGGTAATCATCATGCTATTGCTCTTGTGAATAGTGTACAGGCCTGTGTGTGTGTGTGTGTGTATGTCTGAGTGTTATGGGAAGAGTCAAAGTAGAGTACACTGGTAAAAAGTTTAACTTGAATCCTTTCTTCCTAGATTCAATCCCAGCTCCAACATTTACATGTTATGTGACTTGAGGAAGTTAGTCAACCTTTCTGTGTCCAGTTTCCTCATCCATAAAGTGACATTATTAATATTTCAAAAAATCATTTTGAACATTTGGCACAGGGAAGACTTTTGTGCTAATGTCGCTGTCATTGTTATTACTTGATAAGTGCAAAGAAGGTGCAGGAAATATTGAAGAAATGCCTGGTATATAACAAAAAATATGTATCCATCATAGAGAACCTACTAATTAATAGTGTATAAATAACATTTTAAACAAATACCTACAGAATATTATTTTAATGTAAGTATTGTCAAATTATAATCTAACTGGACTTGTATTAGTTTCTTTAGATTTAGGCATTAACACTACTGGGTATTTACCCCAAAGATACAGATGTAGTGAAAAGAAGGGCTATATGTACCCCAATGTTCATAGCAGCAACATCCACAATAGCCAAAATGTGGAGAGAGCTAAGATGCTCTTCAACAAACAAATGTATAAAGAAGCTGTGGTCCATACATACAATGGAATATTGCTCAGTCATCAGAAAGGATGAACACTCAACTTTTGTAACAACTTGGATGGGACTGGAGATTATGCTGAGTGAAATAAGTCAAAAAGAGAAAATCAATTATATGGTTTCACTTATTTGTAGAACATAAGGAAATAGCATGGAGGACATTAGGAGAAGAGAAAAATGAAGGAGGAGAAGTCACAGTGGGAGATGGACTAAGAGACTATGGACTCTGGGAAACAAAAGGAGAATTTTCGAGGGGAGTAGGCTGGGGGGAATAGATGAGCCTGGTGATGGGTATTAAGGAGGGCACAGATTGCATGGAGCACTGGGTATTATATGCAAACAATGAATCACGAAACACTATATCAAAAATTAATGAAGTACTATATGGTGACTAACATAACATAATGAAAAAATAAAGTTAAAAAAAGATTTAGGCATCAAATACATTTCAGGAAGATTTTTATTAGCTTTTCCTCAAATAATTTGGAGGAAAAAAATGCAGTTAAAAATTTGAAAAATTAGGGCCGCTTGCTGGTTCAGTTGGTGGTGCACACAATTCTTGATATCGAGGTTGTGATATCACCACATTGGGTATCGAGATTACTTAAAAACAAAATCTTTTAAAAAATAAGTTTGAGAAATCTTCATCTTTAATAGTAGCTCTTATTTATCTAGAATCTTTCTTACTAATATTTTAACACTTTCAAATACATATACATATAGAGGTAGAGAAGATAAAGCGGTTTGAGAAGAAGAATCTTACCAACACTTTAAAAGAATGTTGATATTTTTTCTCATAAAAACACCTCTTCATTAAATAAATTTGGAAATGTACAAGTAGAAAACATTAAATAATATCCATAATCTCACCATGTAAAGTTAAGTATTTCAATGTGTGGGTACATTTCACTCTGTATTTTATAGGTATTGATTTTGCTCCTTAAATGTCCTTATCTAGATGCAATTTTATTTAGTTAGATTTCTAAATTTAACAATCATTAACACTTGAGGAGAGATGCTTTTAAGAAAATATCTCAGCATAAATTTATGGATATTTGCATAATGAGGAGTGATAATTTCTACCAAATGGTTTTCTCTTACTTTTTATGCACTATTTTGAAAGAAAATGTCAATACTTTCACTCACTGTAGTAGCTATTTCATACAGCTAATTGTCTGGGGTGCTGAATCTTCAAGACAGAATCTTTTCAGGACAATTCACACAGTTCATAACAAATTAGGTCTCTTGCTGGTACTTTTCTCATCTGCCAAAAACCTTTTTCTCACTTAGGAAAGGACAGTTCCTTGCCATTGTTTGATTGATGTGAAAATTAAAATAATAGCTTTCCTCGTTTTTTCTATCTTTTTCCTAGATTCAAGGAGAATGAAAGTAATGATAATGGCAACCATTATTGCAGTATTATTGTTGTTTTCTCAAATTTTTTTAAAAAGATACTCTTAAAAAATAACATTTTTATGCTAAAATTTAGGTTATTTATTTTATAACAAACAATAATTTTCATTCTTATTATTTCATTTTTTGCATCTCCTATTAGTGGTCTCGTATTATAGACTAAAACTTGCATTATCTATTTATCTATCATCTATCGCCTATCATCTATCTCTCAAAATTAAAAAAAAAATCCATTATAATAAATTTGAAATTATGTTAAAGTAACAAAGTGAAGATTCAGGGTTATGTTCTAAAGAAACCAATATATTTAGTATATACCAATATATTTATAATTTCTCATAGAGAAGCCATTATTGAAAAATAACTTTCTTTCATTCTTTCCTTCTTTCTTTCTTTCTTTTTCTTTTTTTCCCTCTTTCATTCTTTCCTTCTTTCTTTCTTTCTTTTTCTTTTTTTCCCGAGAATACTTTTATTACACTTTCCACTTGGTTGGATATAAAATTCTAGGTACAAAGTTTGTTTCCTTCCATTAAAAAAAAAAAATTACTTCTTGTTCTTGTATGCTGTTGAGAACTCCCATGCCACTGGCTTCTTGTTCCATGTTTTTTCTCCCAGGATGCTTCTAGAACTTTCTAAAGGTGTAGACTTTCCTGTGAACCTATAATCTGAGGTTGTGTTTTTTTTTTTTTTTTCATTCTGGAAAATTAACCTCCATTGTTTTTCAAATATTTTCTCTTCTCAGTTTTAATGTTTTTCTGACTTTAGGACGCCTAACCTCTGCACACTAGCCCTTCTTATCCTCTGCAATTTTTCTCTATTCTCTAACTCTCCACTCGACGATGATGAAATTCAGGGCCCCTCCCTCCAGCAACAAGATGGGGCTAACAACCAGATCCTTCACATCTTAGCTCTGCACCCACGCACTCCCCTATGTTCTTCCAACCCACACTCGGATTCCCTTTCTTTTGCCCTTCTTGTGGGCTCCACTCTCCATCAGCTGTGTGACTGGGAGCAAGTTCATTCACCCCCTAAGTCCGTCACAGCTCCTCAGATGGGATAAGAGCAGGATAGAGTTCACGTGTGAAATGCTGACAGTAGGGCTGGGCACGCGGTGAGCCCTGCCTGGACCACGTGCCACAAGGGAGGAACCCCAAGAGGACTCCTATGACAATGAGCAATGGTCACGGTCCCCTCCATTCCACTGAAAGGTGTCAGCCACTGAAAAGAAGCGACATTGGACAGCCAGGGGAGGGCTGGGACATCTCTCCCTGACCCAATTAGGGAGACCTTGGCTACCCCTCCCCTTGGGTGGGAGCCCCGGGAGCAGGGATGCAGAGATGTCTGAGGGGACAGGTGCAATTCCAAAGGTGCTGCAAGGCCTCGAACCAGGCCCGCGCCCCCGGCTGTGCAGGGACCACTGGAGGAGACCTGCCCTCAGGCCTGAGAGACACGAGCCCAGGCCTTGAAGGCTTTCTTTCTTCTTTCCTTCCTTCTTTCCTTCCTTCCTTCCTTCCTTCTTTTCTTCTTCTTCTTCTTCTTCTTCTTCTTCTTCTTCTTCTTCTTCTTTTCTTTCTTCCTCTTCTTTTCTTCCTTCCTTCCTTCCTTCCTTCCTTCCTTCCTTCCTTCCTTCCTTCCTTTTTTCCTTTTTCTTCCTTCCTTTGTTCTTTTATTTTTTAGTATTTTATTTATTTACTTTTCAGAGAGAGAGAGAGTGCTCACAAGTAGGGGGAGCAGCAAGCTGAGGGAAAAGCAGACTCCTCACTGGGCAAGGAGGATGCCAATGCTGGACTTAACCCCAGGACACAGGGATCATGACCTGAGCAGAAAAGAGCCCCTTAACCGACTGAGCCACCCAAGCATCTGGAAAAATAATTTCTTTTATATATCAAGGATTATATTTGATGATTTATAGTAATAATTTATCCACATCTTTTTCTCTAGGTAATAGAGGCATTGCAGTATTAAAAAATTACTGTACCTATATAGAATATTATATTCTGTATTTTTAAAAGTGTTTGTCAAGGAGGAAAAGTATCACTAATCATAGACATACACTGATTGACAAAGTCCCCTAAGTAGAAAGTCATTAGAACTATATTAAGGACTGTGTTTTGATTTGTTTCAAGTCAGTATCTTTGTTGCTGATGAAGGGAATTTTTTTCAACTTAAAAATATTAATTGATTAGGGGTTGAAACTTGAAAGAAATGGTATACAGCAGGTAGTTTATTCATCTCTCTCAATTACTTTACTTTTTTTTTTCTTTAAAGATTTTATTTATTTATTAGAGAGAGAGAGACTGAGAATGAGAGGGGAGAAGGTCAGAGGGAGAAGCAGACCTCCCTCAGAGCCGGGAGTCCCATATGGGACTCGATCCCGGGACTTTGCGATCATGACCTGAGCCGAAGGCAGTCGCTTAACCAACTGAGCCACCCAGGCGCCCAATAACTTTACATTTAATATCTGCATCACCCTTGGTAACTTGGAAATGACCCTAGTATAGACACACAAAATTCACTAGTATACTAGAAAGAGCTCATTTCACTTATGAGGGCTTGGTAGTTGTGTACCATTAGTGAAAATGGGATATATAAATTACCCACATAAAAACAAAACACATCAGTTACATATAAGCCACTTCACTAACCACAATCCAATTAAAACAAAAAACAAACTTAAAATGAAATTGTAACATTTTACTCATGTAAAAATCCCCCAAATTCCTAAATATTCATTAGAATTTAAATGCATTATTAATGATATTTCCTCAAAAGCACAATGCTTATTATATAAATATAAAAATAATTTGTTTAGGGTAATAAGCAACTGAGAAAAGGCTCAAAATGATTACATAGTATCTGCTTTTCAAAAATGTGGTAATTATAACTTCCAGGGAGATTAATGGAGAAGAATAATAGTATGTATAATCCAAAAGAAAAGATAATCCCCAAATAATTTATTTTCTCCTTTGAATGGGTTTCTATTCCTTGATCATATTTTTTTACATTATTGCTAAAGTGAGTAATATTAATTTTATTAATAGCTTTATAGAGCTATAAGTTACATACCATAAAATTTCCCCTTTTTAAAGCAGATGATTTATTGGATTTTAGTGTATCCATAACAATGATCTAACTTTAGAATATTTTCAGCACCCCCAAAAGAAGCTTCAGAGGTCTCATTCTATTCTGTACCCCTAGCTCTAAGGAACAATTGATCTGTTTTCTGTCTCTATATATTTACCTACTTTGAACATTTGATGTAATGGTGATCATACAATATTTGACTTATTGTGACTGGTTTCTGTCACTTAGTATAATGTTTTTAAAGTTCATCCATATTATAGCCTGTATTAGTACTCTATTCCTTTTTGCAATGTAGCTATGTTACATTTCATTCATTCTTTCATCAGTTGATGACATTGGAGTTGTTTTCACTTTGGAACTATTATGAAAAATACTCCTATGAACATTCAGGTACAAATTTTGTATAGACATGTTATCATTTCTCCTGGATATGTACATAGAATTGATGGATCATAAGCAAACGCTTATGTTTAAAAGATTGAGGAGCTGCTGAGGTGCTTTCCAAGTAATACACCATTTTACATCACAGCACCACACATTTTTAATTTTGATTAGTGTAATTTATCAATTTTTTCTTGTGTCACATGTGCTTTTAGTCATGTCTAAGAAATCCCTACTTAAGCCACAGTCATGAAGATTCATCCTATGTTTTCTACTAAGGATTTTATAGTTTTAGTGCTTAACACCTAGGTCTACAATCCATTTTGAGTTAGTTTTTGTGGGTGGTGTGAGGTAGAGCCTCCAACTTCATTCTACTGTATATGGATAGCCTCTTGTTCCAACAGCATTTGGGGAAAGGACTATTTCTACTCATTAAATTGTCTTGATGTCCTTGTTAAAGTCAATCAACAATAAATGGAAGGGTAAATTTCTGGACTCTTAAATATAATCCACTGACCTACACTATATTCCATTAATCTACCACCCTATTTTGCTTGCCATAGTAACATTAAAATTGGGAAATGTGAATTTTTTTTTTTTTTTTTACTATTCTGGGTGATTTGAATTTTCATATGAATTTTAGTATCAGCTGTAAATCTCTGTGAAAACTAGGCTACACTTTTGACAAGGGTTGTACTTAATATGTAAAATAATTTGTGGAGTATTGCCATCTTAACAATATTACGTCTTCTGATTCATAAACATAGTTGTCTTTCCATTTAAGATTTCCTTTTATTTTTTCAATGTTTTGTAGTTTTCAGTATACAATTCTTATGTTCATTTCACTTCTGAGTATGTTGTTGTTCTTTTGATATTGTAAGTGGAGGTTTTTCTTAATTTTATTGTTCATTGTCACTGTATAGAAATATTTTTATAATGATCTTTATCTTAAAGCCTTGTTGAACTTGACTCTTAGTGCCAACAGTTATTTTTTAGTGCATTACTTAGGATTTCCTGCGTATATGATTATGATACCAGCTATTAGAAATATTTTACTACTTTTTTCTCCCTAATCTAAATGTCATCTTTTTTCCTGCTTAATTGCCCTGACTGAAACCTTCAGCACAAAATTGAATAGAAATATCCAGAACAGACATCCTTCTTTTGTTCCCCATCTATCACCATTAAGTATGATGTTTATTTTGTGTTTTTTCTTGATGTCTAGGATATTTTTCACCTTCTTTTGGATGGAGATTTTTTTATTAAACTCTAAGCAAACAGTAAGTGTTAACTGCAGACATTAGGGCTCTATGTTGTTTTAGCAAGGAAAATATTTGAAGCCATTTCTATCTTCCTATGCCATTAATTATACCACCTGAGGAAAAACCTTCAGAAAAACTAGAGCAGATCACTTACGTATCTCACCCTCCTAAACAAACATTCTTGCACAACATTTGCAAGTCCCAGGGAAACTATGAGTTGGCTATGATTTAACAGCCAGATTGGCAACTAAACGGTAATCCCAGCTGCTAAACTAACACAGATTGGTCATTGCTGCTATTTAATTTGAGATTATAAAATTATCTACTTACCTCTTTTGGGTTTAAGAACTGAATCTGAGAGGTTTTATTTTGTTTTTGTTTTTTCCTTCTATTTATTTTGTTCTGTTCTCACATCTAGTAGCAACATCAAAAGTACCGGATATACCATAATATACCAGGGATAGTGACAGTTATTATTATTTTTTTATTACTGCTACCTGCTACTGCCACTACAGTTGTATCATATGAATTTTTGTTTGAACATCAAGCAACATAGTAAAAAAAAATAAAAATTAAATCTTCCTTACTTTCACTCCCTCATTTATTTTTTTCTTGTTTTGCTTCTCAAGTGACATATTAGAAATACTGCTTCAAGACTAATAGCAAAGAAGGATGTTTAAATCAAAACCCAAGTTATAATCAAAGCTCATTACTTTTCACAAAAAGGAGGAATGTAGCCATCAATGCAAGGTTTCCTTGAAAATTATGAGCAATTTCTTATTCATTCACCTTCAACTTTAATATGCACATGTACATGTATTTTTAAAAAATTTACCTAACTTAAAATATATCTTCTGAGGAATATATTTGCATAGGAGAAAACCATAAAATACAAGTTTTCCTGCTGACTGAAACACACGTAATAAGATCCCCTGCTGCATTTCTGTGATTTTCATAAATCTCTCAAAAGGGCCTGAGGATGTGATATTTTCAGCTGTGTTCACAGTTTAAGCAGGGGTAGTTGGGAAAAGTTCAAGTTGTCATTATTCTTTTTTCAATGAATTAAGAAAAAAGGTTATTCTGTATTTGTTCCCCTATTGGTACAGGTAGAATCTCAGTAGTTGGTTGGTTAAAGACTTTATAACATAACTATTAGATCTCATAATATTTCTAGGAATTTCATAAAGAGAAAGTCCTTTAATATATATTATTTGTTTTCTAAATATTCTGTTTTCATTGTGTGGAAACTTAAGGGTACATGGACTACATAAAGCAGTATATACAAAGTAAAACAAAGTATAATAAGTCTTTGTTAGATATTGGCTTATTAAATTGACAATGACAATAAAAATTACATATAAGTGTTAACTGTGCTTTTAACATCTTAGATGTTGAATTTTATTAAATCAGCCCAGACAAGTCTAATTAGGTATCCCAACTGTCTTTCAGATGCTGCTGCTTATTAATTATCATAGAAGTTTTATCAGTCATCATAAACTATTTGTCCATTGTTCTCATTTGTCTGAAAAGGAGAATGCTTTGTTTTAGTAATTGATAGTTGAAAAATAAAGCCATTTCCTATTTGAGCCAATGAAATTGTGTTAAATATACGCTATTTTTGTAGTCCTAGTGTTCTTCCCAAGAAAGCTCCATTCTACTATCAAATCCAAGGATTAAGATATGGGATTTCTGGAAGTTCACTTCTTAACATCCATTTCATCCCAAAAATAAGCCATTCTTCATAATCCCTTTGTCCTCCAGAGTGATTGGTTTAGGAAAAAACATGTGACTTGAAACTATAAAGGAAATTCTTATGGAGTGGTGCTGCTGGTGCTCCCTACCTACCTTCTTGTGCTGCTAATAGAATGATTCAATGCTTGGAATTGCAAAAGTCTTGCTGTGAGAGTTGAGATGAAGCCAATATACCAAGGAGTACAGGGACAAACATGTAGAGAAGTGAATCCAGAGCTCTGTCATGTCATTTTTTGAGCAGTCTTATTTCCAGACTTCTTGTTTGGGAGATAATAAATGTTCTCACAGTTCAAATCAAAAGGAACTGAGAGTTTCTTTTCCTTACAGTCAAATGCATCTCATTCAAGATATTAGTTAGGGGCGCCTGGGTGGCTCAGTGGGTTAAAGCCTCTGCCTTCGGCTCAGGTCATGATCTCAGGGTCCTGGGATCGACCCCGCGTTGGGCTCTCTGCTCAGTGGGGAGCCTGCTTCCCCCTCTGTCTGCCTGCCTCTGTGCCTACTTGTGATCTCTCTCTCTCTGTCAAATAAATAAGTAAAATCTTTAAAAATATATATATTAGTTAAATATTTTATTGTACCTAACATTGTATAATTTTAAATTATTTGAAAAAATTAAGTACCTTTGTTACAGGATCATTTTTCAGAAATGGGCTTTATTTCTCAATGTATAAAATACAAGATTTGGTAAAAAAAATAAATAGTATAATCTGTAGATACAGTCCTACATTACCTCTGTTAAAAAAACAAAATTCAACCAAGTAAATTTGAAGATCTAATTATTAAATGATTCATGAATCAGATAGCATCCCATCTACCAAGTAGAGGGAAATTCCGAGGAGCTGTACAAAATGGGAGGTGATTATAGGAAGGCGGGTTGGGCAAGAAAGTTATAGGCAAAAGACAAGAAAGGATTGTTCCAGGCAGTCATTATCCCCTGGGGGAAACTACAGAGTGTCTTATCCTTCAGATTACTTCATCTTCCTTTGGGGAATGGAGATGATTCTGTGACAGACCCATTGGTGCCCATTAACAAATCAGACAGGTGAAAGGTTACATTCCTGGGAGTTGAAACTGTAGTTAGTTTTGGTATTAAGTCTTGGCTTAATGACTTGGGGCTGTAACTTAAGTGACACCATTTTAGGCCTGGAGTTTTCTTTTTAGCCCTGCTAACATGTACAAGAAGCTTGTGTTTTTAAAAAGTGTATTAACTTAAAATATATCTTCTGAAGAGTATATTTGCATAAGAGAAAGCCATAAAATACAGAACACTCCTGCTGGTTGAAACACACTTAATATAGTCCCCTGCTGAATTTATGTAAATTCTGCAAATCTTTCAGAGGGATCTGAGAGTTCTTGTATTTTCAGCTATGTGTGTTGTTTATGGAGGGGCACTTGGGGGAAGATCAAGTCATCATTAATCTTTCTTCTGTGAATTAAAAAAATTATTTTGTGCTTGCTCCCCTTTGGATGCAGGCGGAACCTCACTATACATGTGTCACTTTTACCCATTCTTCTCCCAAATTTAGAACTGAAATGTATGTTATAAAATACCACATCATTGTGTATAAGTAAGGGAGTTTTTAAACATATGCAATTTTAATGCACTGGAAGCGGCTTATTATGTTTTAGTGGTGAAACTTTTTATCTGCTCTGCTAAAGGCAAGATCAGCTTCTATCACCTGTAAGTATACTCACTACAACTTTGGCAGCTGGGGAATTGATGATGGAGCCATGATGTGTCAGTGTTTGAGTAACAGACATCACCTTGATATTATATCACCTTTTGTTGCTATCTACAGCATTTTAGGAATTATTTTCTGAAAAAATAGCATCCTTTTCTTTTCTGTAAACATTTAATCTTTGTGAGCATTCAGTTTTTTTTTATTATTAGGACATTATTTCCTATTAACTTATGTCATGTGGTTATTAGCATTTGTTCTCCTGGTATTAAATCCAACTGCAAAACTACAAAATCTTAATAATTTTTATTGACACCCGGGTTCGAGAAAAATATATTTTCATATAAATTTTGTCACATACTTGAAAAGAGGAAAAAAACTACATGCTAAGTGATTTTGCTTGATAGTTTCCATTTCCTTTGTGGGTGTGCTAATCTTAAAATTATAGTTAACTTGCTCTTATACAAATTTAATTTATAGAGTTTCTGTTATTTTCAAGGATTATCCCTTGATTTTCATACACTTAGACATACACTTTGTATTTCCTCTAAATATTTTATTTCATATGTAGTCAGTCCCCAGGCATCATCATGTATTCACACCCTGACTCCCCAGTTATTGCTCCACTATCAGTGAGAAAACCCCCAAGCTGTAGGAACTGCGGCTGATGGAAGAAAAAGTCTATGTTGCAATTAGTTTTGCAGATAGAATCCTAAGTCAAAAAAAGCTGCTTTGAAAACTAAACACATATATTTAAACACTCTATCATTTTTATCGTTCAAACGCTGAATTACTAGAAAAATGGTATTGTAAAATTGTATAAATTATATTAAAATCCTCCCTTAGAACAAGTTTATTTATATAACAGCTGTTTTATTTTTATCTTAAATGAGAATATATAAAAATAAGTTGTGCGTCTTCTCTATATAATACGCTGATATGAAATATCTAATATTTTGGCTTTCATTTTCTTAGAGATGGGAGGTTGCCCATTTTAAATCTCTTCTATAGAAAAATGTCTTACATATAGATTTTTTTATCTCTTTGTTTTTCTTCACATCCAGTGGAGAAAATTGGTTGAAATCATCTTGTGCTTTAGGACACAGAAAATGGGCTGAGGATCAGGGTGACCTGCACGCAGTGCGCATGCCTCTGACTCATTGTCTACAATTTCTCTCACTAAGCCTGCACATCCCATCTGAGTATGTGAAGTCACACCTATTGCCTTTCTATTGTAGAAGCTATTCTTTCAATTATCCAAATAATATGTCTCTGGAACTTTTTATCTAATGCATCTGATCCATCAAATGCATACTGATCAAAAATTTCTGTTATAATTTAGGAGACTTGTATGCCGAATTTTGGTTTATTATACAAACCAAATTATAATAATTATCAAGCCAATCAGTTTGCTAAAATGACATTTTAAAATTAAATAAAATGGGGCACACAGTTTCCTTTTGTTCTATCTTTATTAGGGTTTAAATACTCCAAATTAATGCCAGATTTCTCAGCTCTGTGGTTGAAATATCAAAATTCCATCCTTTTTCTTTTCCTCTCTACAATATATTCTTTTCATGGTTTATAGTGAGGATGTAAGAAAGTACAATGACCTCAACCCCATGTCATTCTTGATTCATGTAATTTTTCATAATTCAGCTACTATCTGTTCTCCATAATAGGCACTAAAGGGATCACTTGTTTAAATTAAAATTGGGTGAATAGGTGTTTATTCACCACATTCCCAACAAGTCACGGGTAGTCAATCAGATATATTTATAATAATTTATATTTACAGAAGAAACGTGAATCATAATAAATGCATAAAGGACTATCATGTGTTTTCTCAGTGTTTTGGGAAAAGAATTGGAAAATGAAACCTACAGAGTTGAAATTAATAAGTAACAACATAAAATGTGAAAGTCCTATTTGCATAGCAATCTATCATAGAAATAGACACAAATGAAACATTTTTGATATTAAAAAGGCAACCATATTTTACAAGTTCATTATAAAAATCCTAGCCTAAACTGATGGCACTGTAATAATAGATAACAGAGAGTTAGAATTTTTTAGTGTTTATTCAGCTCAGTTGGAAAACAGAGAAGTATCTTCTGTTCTGCCCTCAGATATATAAATTATGATGATCATATATCTAACATGCAGGGGAAATTTTTTTTTAAGATTTTATTTATTTAACGGAGAGAGACAAAGTGAGAGAGGAAACACGAGCAGAAGTGAGAGAGGGAGAAGCAGGCTCCCACTGAGCCTGATGCCAGGCTCCCGCTGAGCCTGATGCCAGGCTCAATCGCAGGACCCTGGGATGATGACCTGAGCCGAAGCTAATAGATAATCTGTGTCAACCTATAAGAAACCAGTTTATGAGGCAATGGGTATATTTGGGATCAAAGAATTGCAATTCAGAGTACACAGATTTAGATAAAAAATCAACTAGTCTCCCAATTACAGAAGGTGAACTCAGGGCTTTTATGGAAAAAACAAAAAAAAAAGATTAGGTACTTTTTTTGTTCTTTTTTTTAAAAAAAACAATTATTTATTTATTTGTTTGTTTGTTTATTTATTTATTTATTTATTTGAGAGACCGAGCAGGAGGGAGGGGCAGACTGAAGTGAGAGAGAACCTCAAGCTACCCTGAGCGGGTAGCCCAACACAGGGCTCAATCTCAGGACCCTAAAATCAGATCTGAGCTGAAACTGAGAATCTGATGCTTAACTGCGCCACCCTAGGCAAATTATTTTTAAGAATTCATTGGTGAAATAATAAGTCAGAGACAGACAAATACTATATGATTTCACTCAGGTGTAATTAAAAAACAAAACAAAACAGATGAAGATAGGGGAAAAAAGAGCGAGAGAGAATGGCAAACCAAGAAACAAACTCTTAACTATAAAGAAGAAACTGATGGTTATGAGAAGGGAGGGGGGTCAGAGAATGGGTGAAATATGTGCTGGAGATTAAGGATATATATAGTATAAAAATATATAATGTAATATTGTTATGTAATTACATATATCATATTTCTCTTTTTTCAATCTTTTATTTTTATTTTTTTATTCTAGAATGATGGTGATTCTTTTATTAACATATAATGTACTATTTTTTCAGGGGTACAGGTCTGTGATTCATATTTTATACACTTCTTATTGACTGCTGCTATTCATGAATTGTTTTAATGAAGGAAACTAAAAAAAAATTTAGAGGTATCCTCTTGATCCTCAAGGTATAATGCAAAATCATTTTTCCTTAATTATCTGGTTTTTAAAATTCCCTTAAAGCAAAAGAATAAAAACATTACCACCATGCCATTCAATATAAGGTGCCAAAGATAATAAAATTTATCATTATTTAAAGGACTACTAAGAAAAACCAGTAGAATAAATTACATCATACTAATTTTTCATTTGTAATTTTTATCCTTAAGAATTTTTAAAAATTCCATACTTATTTAAACATGGTTTTTTTGTCATTCATGTGTAGAACTTAAAAATATATATAAGTGTATTGTTTCTTAAACAAAAGCTTTGTTTTTAGAGTCCAAATCATTTCTATAACTTTTTTTTAAGATTTTATTTATTTATTTGACAGAGAGAGAGAGAGACAAAGAGCACAAGCAGGGAGTAGTATTAGAGGGAGAAGCAGGCTCTTTGCTGAACTAGGAGCCCGAGGCGGGGCTCGATCCCAGGACCCTGAGCTGAAGGCAGATGCTTAACCGACTGAGCTACCCGGGAGTCCCTAACTCATTTCTATAACTTTTTAATTCATTTTTAATTTGATATCCATGTTTTCCTACAAATTATTCTCTTTTGTGCTATAAAGATCTGAAGTGATGAGGTTTTCTGAGAAGAAAGCTCCTCTCTGGCATTTTCTTCCATATCACTGACATCCGTTTTGCAGGTTTTGATGCTTGTGCTTTCTTGATTATACCAAAACATGTTATTGGAATGTTTTCCAATAACAGTGTGCAATTATATTCTTTTCCCAAGGGATTTTTAAGAGGTTCATTTACTGACGTGTTGAGGGGCTGTGGCTGGCCATACAAGTTACCAGAAATAGAACCAATGTGTCACATTTTTGATGTCACTCTTTTGCCACATTTTCAAATACCTATTCATGTATTGAATTAAGAACGAAAATACTTGGTAGTTTGGTATTAGGCTCTAGGATCTCCATCCTTAGAACTTCTAGCTAATTCTTAATCAGCTCACCTAACCTCCATTTAAGTTTCTGTACATGTACAACAAAATCACTGGGGAATATTTCATTCTTAAGAATTATTATATGGGTGAAAATTAAATATGGAAGCAATTTTTAGTGACCAGCAGCAATTTATAGTGATATGACATAGTGCTTTTCATAATCAGTATTAGTGACCTTGACTTTTGTAGCATTGATATTATAATTTTAAAGCATGTCAAAAACTGGATAAACCACTATATATACATATATATATATATATATATATATATATATATATATATATATTCTGATTTGAATCATAGGAGTTAATTAAATTCTGGTCTGCCGAATTAGGAAATTTCTAACACATTACTGTTCAATGGTTTTAAAATAGTACTAGATTATGCATGAATCAGACATGCCAGAGTTTTCTTGCTATGGATTTCTTAAGTTTATTATAAAGATTTTGACATTTTTTTTTTGCCTAATTCACATTGTGTGCCGTATGATAAGCAATCTTTTTGCAATATATTCCTAACAGAACATAACACTATCACCTGAAAGCATCTTAGTTAGATAAAGCTTGGTTTTTGATTCACAGGCCAACATACAATGGTATTCATTCCTCCAAATGATGAATATTTAATAAATTTTTATTGCTTGTAAGGTTTGTTAAGATTCTGCTTTGTTTTCAGTCTTTAGTGCAATGTTGAAATTTAGTATAATTTTAAAGACATAGTATTTTTTTCCAAAGATTTTTATTTATTTATTTGCCAGAGAGAGAGAGCAAGTGAGCACAAGTAGGGGGAGCAGCAGGCGGAAGGAGAAACAGGCTTCCCACTCAGCAAGGAGCCTGATGTGGGACTTGATCCCAAGACCCTTGGATCGTGACCTGAGCTGAAGGCAGATGCTTAACCAACTGAGCCACCCAGGCATCCCTAAAGACATATTAAACTCCAGTTAAGCTGAAAGTACGTACAACTAGTAACTCACATTTCTCAAAATAAATGATAATATGGACATCTACGTCCAAATTTATACATGGACACTTACTGAGAAATACTTCATTATAGTTATCTCACTGACCGCAATTTTCAAACACATTGATTGAAAGATATGCTCAATTACAAAGATGTTAAATGTGGAAATTTGTGTCTTAAAATAGATAAACATGACCTTTTGTAAGAGTATATGTTTTAAGATTAAAGTGGTCTATTATCTATTTCTATCTAATGATGGGAGACCCCAGTGGTGATTCACTCCTGGCTAAGAAACAGATGGTAAATATATTATGACTGTATGTGAGAAAATCATAATGGATTTTGTAACAGTACAGCCTAAGACTTAAAGTTATGGCCTTTCGGTATAATACTGGAACTATAGAATGACTATGTTATTCAAAAAATTTCCTACCAACATCAAAATATTAATTAGAAAATTTATAGTCACAAGATATTATTACTGAAAAATACCCAATAAAATAATATGAAACCCCTTTTGTATGCTATGGTTATGTACCCAAAACAAAAACCTTGGTTGTAAAAAAAAAAAAACAAAAAACAAAAAAACAAAACCAAACCTTGGTTGTGATTTTTGTTTTCATTGAGACAAGGTGAATTGAACCCACAGTGAAGTTTTTTTTTTTAAAGAAAGGTCATCAAAAATTCATGAAGAATAAAATAGATCACTTTCTGAAGTTTCTAAAAATTGAGGAGAGCTGTCAATAAGAATTGACATAACTACACCATCATTTCATTCTTTAAAGTAATTAATTCCTGAAAAGAGTAAATTTCAATGTCAAGATTAACTCCCCAACTAAAGTAATAATATAGGATATATACTGTTTTTTATCTGTGACAAATACCTGCAAACATTTGTCCTAAGAGAGTAAGCTCAGTGGTTAAATTAAATCCTCTTATTGTGATTGTAAAATGTCAGCTACAAGAAAACTAAACTATTAATGACAGTAATTATAGTTTACTTTTTATACAACAGGGGAAGGGAATTGAAAGTGCGCTTATCATGAGCACTGGTCCAGTCACTATAGTGTATACCTGAAACTAATATAACACTGTATGTTAACTATGTTGGAATTAAAATTAAAAACTTAACAAAAAAAGAAAAATAAACTAAGAAGAAAACAAAAACAATAAAAAGATTAAGTATTTTTAACAATTAGAATGGGGTTGTTTAGTATATTACAGAATAATTTTATAATAACTTGATTAAGGTATTGAGTTGGAGACATTTGACAATATTAATTAATCAGAAACCAGGTTACCTAGGTGTTTCAGTGTTTTGTTCCATATAAGTGTGAGTCTATGCATGTATGTTTTCATTTTTCAGAAAACATTTGTAAAATTTTTTCCTTGAGGAATCTAAAAAAATTCATTTTGATATGAATAGATGAGATAATCATTCCTATTAAACTGATTCTAGCTGTATTCACTAGTAGAAATAGAGATGTATTGAAAATAAAGCCATATCAAAGTGTGACAAGCTCTTTGAACACTATTTTGCCACTTATCATGGTACAAAAGTGATTCACTTACTGATTATTTTTCAAACTGGAATGAACGTTGTTGGATCATTTGATATGATCCAGGATACTCACCAAGTCATGTAGTGATTTTAACTTCTAAGGTTTATTATTAATAATTAATTAGAGCAATCCAGAAACTATTTTGTGCCTATTGTAAGTTTAAGAAAACTAATAAATATATCAGTGTTGTTGGAAGTAAGTCTGTGAGGAGAGCAGATATCCCATTGTGGCATATTGATATTAAACTTAGTTAAGAAATAGCTAGTGAGAGGACACTCTTATAGGCAGAAAGAGTTGGGGGGAAATCAGAGGGGTCGATGAACTGTGAGAGACTGTGGACTCTGAGCAACAACCTGAAGGTTTTGGAGAGGTGGGGGTGGGGGGTTGGGCGAGCCTGATAGTGGGTACTGAGGAGGGCACGTCTTGCATGGAGCGGTGGGTGTGGTGCATGAACAATTAATCTTATAACACTGAAAAAAATAAAATAAACATATTTGGGAAAAAATTTACAGAAAAAAAAAAGAATTAAACACAATGCTTGGTACAAAAAAAAAAGTTAGGGGTCCCAGAAAAAAAAAGACAAGCCAGAGGTATCTTTGACATAAGAAAAGTAATTTTAGGTCCCTAACCATTTCGTGATGTTTCCATGATGGGCACTACAAATCCAAACACATTTCTTGCAGAACTTCCTAGCAGTTGTTGGAATTACAAAAGAATGCAAAACTGTCAGTAAAGATTTTAAGGAAACAAAAAGAATGCAAAAATTAGTAGTCTCTACCAGACCATGAGATAGTCTAACCTTATCAGAGATAATAAATCAATGGTAAAATTGCCAGGCTGTTTCAAAAATTAAGATTGACCTTAATGCACATTTTTGAGTCATTTTTGCAGAATTTAAACTCCTCTGAGCACTCAAACCCTGGACTAACTGGATCCAGAGAACTGTTGATGCTGACCCTTGCTGGCCCCTGTGACTTCAATCACCTAAGACTTGGATTCTGTTGACCTAGGATGACTTTGGTCCCAATTCTATAATGAACTTTCCTTCGCCAAGTGCCTCCATGGATATGCATGCAGCCTCAGCTTAAAATTTCCCCAATTTTGTTGTTTAGTGGGTGTCACTGCTTTGGGAAATATCCCTGGTGTTTCCTCTACTTGTTGCCGATAAAATACATCCTTTTCCTACTCTTTGGCTTGATTGTGCCTTTTGGCTCCACACTCACCAAGAGGTAATTCCAGTTTCAAGTAACACTCTGAACTTTCTTTGTCCCCTTGAAAGCAGGAAATAAAACTCCCATGTGAAAGGTACTCTCCATGTACAGGAAGATACAAGGCATCCTTATCACCAAAGAGACAGTTTAGTGCCAAAAGTCTGTATTAAAAAAACCTTGTTATTTATTCACTAATTTACTACCCCAGGCTCCAACCTCTTTGTCTTGTCAATTCTTCACAAACTTATTGTTTCTTTATCTAAAAGATATAAAAGCTTCTTGATTTGGTTACTTCTTTGAGACTCATATTTTTTTTATGGGGCTACCATATGTACGAAATTAAATTTGTTTTTCTCCTGTTAATTTGTTTTATGTCAATTTATTAGGTCAGCCCAAGAACCTAAAAGGGAAGAAGGGAAAAGTTTTCTTCCCTTAGAGGCATCACAGTGGGGAAAAAGAAAATAGAAATACAAAATGGGAAAGCAAAGACTCTATAATGGTACAAAATACTCTAGTAGAGTGTTAAATAAAATATAGCGATAATCAAATAACAATGATGTATCATGACCAAGTGGATTCTATCCTAGGAATAGAAGATTGAGTAAAAATAATACAATGAAATTCACCTATTTATACAACAGATTCAAAGGGGAAAAAAAAAGAATAAATCTTTTAGTTGGACTGGCCAACTAAAATGTGGTCTAAATTCAACTCACAAGTTTCTTTTGTAAATAAACTTTTTTTTAAAAGATTTTTTATTTATTTATTAAAGAGAGAGAGACTGCGAATGAGAGGGGAGAAGGTCGGAGGGAGAAGCAGACTTCCCGCGGAGCCGGGAGTCTGAGATGGGACTTGATCCCAGGACTCCTGGATCATGACCTGAGCCGAAGGCAGTAGCTTAACCAACTGAGCCACCCAGGCGCCCATAAATAAACTTACCCACAGAACATTCATTTATTATTATCTCTACTGCTTTTATACTGTAATAGAATTGTTCAGTTGTCACAAAGAGACTATACAACCTAGAAATACTAAAATATTTTCTCTCTGATCTTTTCCAGAAAAATTTTGCTGACTCCTGACCAAAAAAATACACTTGGAAAAATTGTTTGGCAAAAGTTAAGGGCCATCGATAATAAAATGAAACTAAGCAAACCAGGTATAATAAGAATTATTGAAAGATAAACTGAGGTATATTAAAAGTTTTAAGTTTAAGCAAAAATTGTTTCTTTTTTTAAAAAGATTTAATTAATTTATCTGACAGAGAGAGAGAGATCACAAGTGGGCAGAGAGGCAGGCAGAGAGGGGGAAGCATGCTCCCTGCCGAGCAGAGAGCCTGATGCAGGGCTTGATCCCAGGACCCTGAGATTATGACCTGACCCAAAGGCTGAGGCTTTAACCCAATGAGCCACCCATGCGCCCTGCAAAATTTGTTTCTAATTGGGCAGCAGCAAATTGGAAATGATTAGGAGCCCTCCACTCATTGGAGCAAGGAAAGACTTTAATAGAGAAGATGTGGAAGCAAAGCAAAGAAATTATTTGTTTGGCTTTATAAACAGTTGTCTTATTTTTAAAAGTCTAATTGGCTGTTTGTGATTGGTAGCTCTTCAGTTTTGAAATCTTTTTTTTTTTTTTTAGATTTTATTTATTTATTTGACACAGAGAGAGAGATCACAAGTAGGCAGAAAGGCAGGTAGAGGGAGAGGGGGAAGCAGGCTCCCTGCTGAGCAGAAAGCCCAACACAGGGCTCTATCCCAGGACCTGAGATCCTGACCAGAGCCTAAGGCAGAGCCTTTAACCCACTGAGCCTCCCAGACGCCCCCAGTTTTGAAATCTTAACCTTGAGGCATTTGAGGCTTAGGTTTTGGTTTGCTTATGTAGACTACTAAGGCTCTAGAGCCAACTCAATCTAATGATCTCCTCATATAATTAACAAAAAAGAGTCTTTATTAATTTGATAAATAGCAATTATGAAAAACTACAGTTAGCAGCATACTTAATGATTGATAACTTAATGCTTTCTTCCTAAAATTGGGGAAAAGGCAATGTTTTCTCTTATGACTCTCACTCAACAATATACTGGAGGTCTTAATAAGTGTAATAGTGAAAAAAAGACATCAAGGATTACAGATTAGAAAGAAAAGAGTATAAGTGTCATTAGTTGCAGATGAAGTGATCATCAATATAGAGAACGTTAAGAAAACTACAAAATAGCTATTAGCAGTGACAATGACTTTAGTCAGAACACAGAATATAAAATCAATATAAAAATCAATTTGTTCTCAGATGTCAGTGAAAATGACATGGTATTAACTTTGAAAATGCTCTCCTCCATAAAAGTAACAGCAAGAACAAAAAAAGTGCCAAAAATTGTCAGAATCAACATTTTCAGAATCTGAAAATTAACCCCAGATTGTTGAACATTTATTCAAGAAAACAGCTAAATCTTGGTGAGAACAGCAAGCTCTGTTTGTTTTTTAACTTGATCAATTTCCATCCCCCACTTGCAGATTTGAAAATCAAGAGCCCAGAGAAGGGTAGCAGAATATGCCATCCCGAAATATTCCTCTTTGGTATAGGGATTATTTTGAGTTAATTACTTTGAGAAACTGCAGACAGAAGAGACACTCTAAAAACAGAGTTGACTTCGCCCTATTTTAAATGAAATCTGCATTTGTAAATTTCCATTCGAAAGGGGGCCTATAGGAAGGGAGCTATTACTAGAGATCACTTTTTTGCCAGAGAGACTTATCTGCATGACAGCAACCTAGATTTCCTTCTCTCACTTTCCCAATAAATGCCTTCCCTCCACCCCCAAGTCCCAGGTCCCTATCCCTTTCCTTAACTCAGGATGGTATATGAACCTCAATCTGCTGGCCACAATTTGAGTTTCATATTTTTGAGAGGCTCCCATGCATATGTAAGTAATTGAAACAATTTTTCTTCTCTTGTTAATCTACATTAAATCAATTTAATTCTTAGACAGCCACAGAACCTAGAAGAGTAGAAGAGAAAAATTTTGTTCTTCTACAGTTTCATGTTAACATCAGCAACCTTGCAGTGAAAACTAGCCACCTGGCAGCTACCCCAGAGAACAGGATGTAGTTGGCACTTCTTCAAAGCCTCATTCTCAAATGACTGTAATCATTTGACCTGTCAGATGGTTCCCTAGAAGACCTTATGTGCAAGGCTGTCTTTACTTCATCTGACTAGGCATTTGCTCAGTGTAAAAAGCCTTTTCCCTGCTTTTTAAAATTTTTTCTTCCTAAAAACAATTACAAGCAATATATTTAAGTACAATTAACTCCAAGAATATTTTTCATGACATCATTTAGAGTAGGAGAACATTCAAATCAATATAAGTATTATCAATAGAGAATTAGGTGTATAATATGTGATATATCTACAAATGGGGACCTTCAAAGATATGAAGTAAAATGGCACAATTAAGTTTTAAAATATACTTAGATTAAAAAATGTGGGTTGGATGACATTCTTAGAGATCATTGCTATGGGGAATGTATTTGACATTATAGTATTTTATATTTTGAAAACCAAATTATTATTTTTGTGATGTAAACCAATGAAATTAGAGTCTAACAAAAGCTTCTTGGGTTATGGGATCCCCATTATAAGAAATGTGCAAATGGTTAACAGGAAGAAAGCAATTTTGTATGAGAAGGGAATCATTAGAATATCTAAAGGGTTTTGATGTCTATATTTATTAGAAGTGAGCATGAATTTAAAAGGAATAAGAACAATTTTATAGAATGTCTGGATATTATATTTTCTAAAGATTAGAATGAAAATCTCTGTTTAATAAGATTTATGGGCCCTGACATTTATTTAGGCCATTTAGTTGTATTCAATACAATACAATTTTAATTGAATGAAAAAAAAATGAAGCATCTATTAAAGTTTACTGTAACCGGATTTAAATAAACATCTTAAAAGAAGAGCTTATTTAAGAGTCTACACTACAATGGATAAAGCATGATATTGCATGGGGATTTAGGGATTATGAAGATAAAATGCAAAACCCAGTTTTGAACTTTTATTATTGCAAAAGAAAATAGAGAAGAGGGGAAAATGAGAACATGATGAAATAAAACCTCAATCTCTTACACAGTCATGTTTGTATGTTTGAAAATTTGATACATTTTTGTTAATTGACAAATTAACCCCTTGGTCCCAGGCTTAGACAACCAGTAATTTATTTTCTTTTTTTCATATATGTATCAAACATCATATATTTATCAAACATTTCATACACATGGAATCATATAATATGTGGTATTTTGTGACTTGTTCACTTAACATATGCTTTAAAGTTTATACATGTAGCATCATATATGCATAATTTATTCATTTTGGGGACCAAACAGTGTTCTATTACATTGATACACCACATTTTGTTTATTGATTCATCAATTGATGGACATTTGGAGTTATTTTCCACATCTTAGCCATTATAATGCTGTGATGAACATTTGTGTACAAGTTTTTGTGGGAGTTATATTTCTATTTTTATTGGGTTTATCCCTAAGTCATATTTTCAGGGAAAATTATAATTATTTTTAATTTTCTGGAAAATTTATAGTCTGTTTTTTTAAGTGACTGTACTCTTTTATATTACCACCAGCAATTTATGAGGGTTCCAATTTCACCATTGTCATCAACAGTTGTCTGGTTTTTTTAGTTACATCTACCCTACTGTGTGTGAAGAGGTATCTCATTGTGATATTGATTTGTATTTCTCTTACCAATGATGATGTACATTTTTTCATGTGCTTATAGGCCATATGTATATCTTTAGAGAAATGTCTATTCAAATCATCTGTCCATTCTTAATTTTTTGTCAGTTTTTCTTTTCGTACATTCAATGAGGAAAATATATGTGAAAACCTATTTAGAAGGGAACCATCTACAAGCCATGAGGTGAACCTTCCCCAGAAACTGAATCTGCCAGAACTTTAATCTTGCAATTCTGGCCTCTAGAATTGTGAGAAAGTAAATCTCTGTTGTTTAAGCCACTAAGTCTGCAGTATATTGTTATGGCAGCTCTAGAACACCCATTCAGATTTCTTGGCTCCAAGTTTGTTTTTTTTTTTCCTTTTTTCCTTTGAGCACTTTGAATATGTTATCCCACTGCTTTCTCCATCCATTATTTATGATAAGCCATAAACTCTTGAAGCTCCTTCTAAGTGATGACTTATTTTTCTTTTTGCTGCTTTTAAGATATTCTCCTTGTCATTGGGTTTCATTGTTTTTATTATGATACAAGTTGTGGATCTTTTTGTGTTTCTCTTACTTGGAGTTTTTCAAGCTTCTTCAATGTGTCAATTAAAGTTTTTCTTCAAATTTGGGAACGTTTTAGCCATTATTTCTTTGAGTGTTTCTCCAGCTCCTTTCTCTTGCCTCTTTTTTTTTTAATTTTAAAAATTTCATTTATTTATTTGACAGAAAGAAAGAGATCACAAGTAGGCAGAGAGGCAGGCAGAGGGAGAGGGGGAAGCAGGTTCCCTGTTGAGCAGAGAGCTCGATGTAGGGCTCTATCCCAGGGCCCTGAGATCATGACCTGAGCCGAAGGCAGAGGCTCAACCCGCTGAGCCACCCAGGTGCTCCTTGCCTCTTTTCTGTCACTTCCATTTGTGTATGTTGCTATGTTGGTATGACTCATGGGGCCCCACTTTTTTCTGAGATTGCTCATTTTAATTCCTTTTTTTATCACTGTTCAGATTTCATAATCTCTCTTGATCTATCTTCAAGTTTGCTAATGTTTACTTCTGCCAGTTTAAATCTGTTTTGTCCCTTAGTGAATTTTAATTTCAGTTATTGTAGATTTTCCATTTGGAGATATGTATGTGTATATGTTTCTATTTCTCTATTGATATTCTCTATTTGCAGAGCCATTAACATCACACTTCCTGTTCCTTTTTTATGCATGCTTTCTTTTAGTTCTTTGAACATATTTATAATGGCTACTCTAAAGTGTTTGTCTATTACATCCACCATCTAGTAGATCTCATGGGAAGTTCCTGTTGCCTACTTTTCCCTTCATGTATGTGTTATACTGCCCCATTTTTATGCATGTCTCATAATATTTTGTAAGTGATTAGACTTTTTTAAATAATATGTTGTAGCAACTCTGAGTACTGTTCTCCACTTCCCCCATGCAAGGCTCCTTATTGTTCATTGTTTACTTGTTCAGTCATTTGATTGTTTGCTTTAATAAAGTCTGATTCAGGACACCTGGCGGGCTCAGTCAGTTAAGAATCTGCCTTCTGCTCAGATCATAATCCCAGGGTCCTGGGATGGAGCCCCATGTCAGTCTCCCTGCAGTCTCTCCCTCAGCCTTTCCCCTCGCCCTGGTCCTGCTCTCTCTGTTTCAAATGCATTCTCTCTCAAATAAAGAAATAAAATCTTAAAAACAATTAATATTAAAAATAAAGATTTTTAATATTAAAAATAAGTAAATATATCAAGATATATGATTCAATATATGATTCTTCCCTGCTGTGTGGAGCCTCTGATGTTGCTACTTGGAAGGTGCAGCCTTGGGAATGCACACTGTTCACTTGTGATGACAGTGTATTTGTAGGGTTTTCTCTCTATTTTCCTCAACACACCCAACTGTTAAGCTCCATTCATTTTGCAGGATCATTGCTCTATTGTTTTCAATAATGTCCTGGGATATTTTGTTCCACAAAATGAACAAACTAAATTAGGGCTCACTTTTGAAACCAGTACTTGAGATCTGTTCTGACCTCAGGAGGGCTGTCCTTCAACTTCTTTTTCTCTGATTATCTGTGGTAAACTAGCTTGTTTTTGGGTTACCTTATATCTCCAATATATCTACTAGTTTCTTCCTAAATTGCTTTTCACTACAATCTCTAATAATTCTTGATATCATCTTAAACTTGAACTTACAAATCCTCTGTTGCAAATGAAATTAGTTCTTTTGGAAAAATCTTTGGCCTTCCTTCCTCTGGCCAAAATCTTTGAGCCATGGGTCTAGAAATGGCAGTGTGGACAGTGGCACAGTTCTCTCTGATTGAAACCCATGCTGTTGAGCTAGGTACTCAGCAGAGTGTGCTTGGGGTTCTGCAAACTCTGCTCTTGCCTCTCCCAGTGTGGATCCTCTGCTTTACAAATTAACTTGTGCTAGGGTTATCAGGCCTTTCTCAACATGCTACACCCAAAGTGGAGCCTGCATCCAATGAGTGAGAGGGGGGTAGAAAAGGGAGCCATTATCTCTCAGTTCCACTCACCTGGAATTTAGCCTGTGCAACAAACTACTGGGACAAAATGAGAATTGCTGTTGTCTTGTGCCTCCTGGGAAGATATTGTAGCCTTCTGACCTAGAGATCAGGGAAGAAGGAGCCACATGTTCTCAGCTATATTCAACTGCAATGGAGTTTCTGTCATATTGGGAAGGAAGTTGATAGAGATCATATCATGATTTAGATACCATAGACTCTCCCTTCTTCTACTAAGCTTTAGGAAATTTTGTTAAATAAATGTCTCTTCATTTGCTGTATGATCTTAGAACCATTTCTACAGGTTCTAAGTGGTTGTTTTCTAAAATACTTCTCAACAGTCTCACTGGGAGCGGTCTGCAGAATACCTCATGTTGCCATGCAGGGAGTCTAGATCCTGAATTTGGGAGTTTTTCTTCTTTTTTTTTCCATTCCTTTACCAATAAATATGATCCAATATTTTTCTTTTTTTAGTTCTGACATAGTTGATCCTATCGGTTAATTTTTTAATGTTGAGCCAACCTTAAATAATCTTATTTATTTTTTGTTGACACTGTATACATTGTATAAGTCTTTTTTACATATTGTTGAACTCAACTGATAATATTTTGTGAAGAACTTTTGCACCTATGTTCATAATAGGTCTTGGTCTGTTATTCTTCTTACCATAATGGCTTTTTATGGTTTTGCTAATAGAGCAACGCGTGCCTCATAAAATACATTAAAAAGTGACTCTCTGCTTTTTCCCCTTCCCCCCACAGAAGGATCACATAGAATTTGTCATTATTTCTTCTTTAAGTACTTGGTAAAATTCACCAATGAAACCTAGGCTGTGTTGCTTTCTTTTGGGGAGATCATTAATATTGATCTAATTACTATAATTGATATATAGGCCTATTCAAATTTGATCTTCGTGTAAATTTTCATAGTTGTGTCTTATAGAGATTAATAAAGTTCACCTAAGTTATCAAATTTGTGGCAATAGACATTCATATTATTGTCTATGAGGCCATAGTGATGAGTCTTCTTTCTAACATTGGTATATGTCTTTTTTTTTTCCTCATTGGTCAGCCCAAGTGCTTTTATCAATATTATTGATCTTTCCAAAGAAGCAGCCTTTAGTATCGTTGCTTTTGTTTCCCTGGGTTTTTTTAATATTTTATTTATTTATTTGACAGAGAGAGAGAGGGATCACAAGTAGGCAGAGGGGCAGGCAGAGAGAGAGAAGGGGAACCAGGTTCCCTGCAGAGCAGAAAGCCCGATGCGAGGCTCAAACCCAGAACCCTGAGATCATGACCTAAGCCGAAGGCAGAGGCTTTAGCCCACTGAGCCACCCAGGTGCCCCTATTTCCCTGTTTTCAATATATTTATTTTTGGGATATTTATTATTATTAATTATTATTATTATTATATTTCTTTATACTATTTAATATTTAAATTCTTCTTCTTTCTCTAGTTTCAAGTGGAAGCCTAAGTTACTGATTTTAGATCTTTCTTTTTTTCTTATACATGTTCTTAGTCTTTTAAATTTCTCTCTAAGTACTATTTTTGCTGCATTCCACAAAGTTTGATAAGCTGTTTTTTTTTCATTTTCATTTGAGTATACTTTTAAATTTTCCCTCAAATTTTCTTTTGATATGTATATTATTTAGAATTATATTTCCTAGCTACCTTTCTGTTTCTGATTTCTAGTTTATTTAATTACATTACTATGTGAAGTCATACCTTGCATGATTTCCAGTTTTTTGTGATTTGTTAGGGTTTTTTGGGAGCCAAGAATATGAATGTTACATGTGAATATAAAAAGAATGTGTATTCTATTGTCAGGGGAAGTATTCTACTCATGCCAATTAGATCAATTTGATTGATAATATTCTTAAGATAAACTGTAACTTCAAAAAAATAACTATATCTTAGTGATTTTTTTTGCCTGCTTGATCTATCAGGCTTTAAGCACTTCCCCCTTTCCTTCTGGGAAACCTGATAAGAAAGCCTGGATGCTTTATCATTTGTCATCTTGGGAGGTTAAACCACACAAGCTTCTCACCATGTGTAGACACCCCCACCCTGACACACCCCCTAACCACAATGAAAATTCTGAGTCAGCCACCTTTCTCTTCTCTCAAGCAAATTTTGAAATCCTTTCTCAAGCAAATTTTGAAATGGGGCTATCCCCAAATAGCCCCATATGTAAGTACTAAATCTTTCCACTAACTGATTAGAAGCCACTAAGCATGGCCTGTGGGATGGCTCCACTTCTTTCTGGCAAACCTGTGCTTGAGTTTTGCTGCACTGAGCTAATTTTGTTGAGTTCTATAGAAATTTTGTTATACATTTATCTGACTTTAAGTCAGAATTTTCAATATTGGGTTTTGGAAGGAACGTCATACATGCTTGGGGCCCTCCTTAGTGGCCCTGGGTTAAGTCTCTCAAGCTGGAAATATGTGTATATTTAGAGTAAAACTGGTTGACAATAGGTTTAGGAGAAAAAGTCTCACCTGTTACCAATTCATTGTCTGCCTCAGCCATGTTTTGACCTCTGTTCCATACAAAGGCTTGCACCCTATGCAAGATATGGGCACATCAGTTGGTCACTTGTGAAAGAGCAGTCACTAATGAATTTTAAGAAATAGAGATACAGGGGAAAAAATTCAGTCATTATCTGGAATGCTGAACTCTATTCATCTAGGAGCACAGGACTCACTAAGACCCATGAATATACTTCTGCTGCTGCTGTTTATGCTTCTATTACAACAAAGATCTTGATCTTCAAGATTATAGAGAAAACCTCTCATGTTACCCCTATGGCACAGTGAAGTGGTTGAGTCAAATCCAACATAATCCCAGCTTCAATTCTATGAAGGAACCATCGCCATGGGGGAGACTACAAACCCTGGAGATGCTAATTTGAGTCTCTCTGGAGAACTAGCTCATGTATATGAGCAAGGGAGAGAGGAATTTGTCTGAAGTATATCCATTAACAACAACAATCTAAAAACAGAAAAAAGAATAAAGTAAAAATAGAAACCTGGGTACAGAAAACTGAAACAGAGATCCACAATTTGACCCAACCCCAAATTTACTAAATTATTTTATATAACAAAAGATAAATGGTTATTGATTGACTTTTGTGTCTCAACAAATTTGTGTGTGTGTGTGTGTGTGTTTCTTTTTAAATATGGAATGGTTCACAAATTTGTATTCATCCTTGCACAGGGGCCATACTAATGTCTGTATTTATTCAATTTTAGTATATGTGCTGCCAAAGCGAGCACTCAACAACCTTGGATCTGAATTAACCTTAATATCTGTCAAAATGTACCCACTGGCAAATCTTCATGGTTTTAATCTTCATGATCTGAGGTTCAAATTACAGATATACTTGGGGATTCTAAATATTAAGCAAGGTACTTCTTATACTCTTCAAAGACTTACAAATATAAAATAGAGTACAAATAGATATGCCTCTGCTTGACCATCAGAACTATTGTCTTGCTTAAATTCTGCACTACTGTAGAACTCATTACACTGAAATACCTCAGAGTGGGCATTACTGTTACCCAATGAGTAATAAGTTAAAATTGAATTAGTCTTTAGAATTTTCAAATCGTCTTGATAAAATAGGACCTCATAGATCTTCTTCCAGTTAGTATGTTATGGCCCAATGTAAATTAAAACAGATTTTAAGCATTAAAACCCACCATTCAAGACTTTTTTTGCTTCTTCACTCAGTGCAATTTGGTCTGTTCTTAACTTTAGAAAGAAAAAGTGGCCCCTCACAGATGACTACTGCAATAATGCTGTGGCACCCATCGAAACCCTCATACACAATATCATTGAAGTTACTGACTCTATCTAATAAGCAACTGGTAAAATTTCTGTTATAGATTTATCTAATATGTTCTGCCAGTGGTCTTTCAACAACCCCTCAGCTGAAGTTTTCTTTCAATGCTGCCTGCCCATGGGGTACCTCAAAGCCTTGACACCACAGAATTTTTGCAAGCAAGACCTTAACTTTACTCGACTTTGGCCAAAAGCACAGGCACAACATCACACTCATTATATCTTTTTTCAGGGAGATTCATTTGATACACTTATTCAGGACATACAACCACTCACAAAGAACTCACAAAAAACACAGATACATATCAGGCTTTATGAACTTCATTAAATCTATAAGGATTATTTGGTAAATAAAAGATTGTGCCATACTTGCCATCATTGAGAGACAGCCATTGATCCTGTCAGTGCCCACAACATTAAAACAAGTCCCAACAACTTTTCTACTGTTTCAACTTCTGAAAACAACCTGTTCCTCACTTCCAAATTTTAAGTCCTTATATGTTTTTACTTATAAATAAGTCCTCTTTGGCTGAGGACTCTACAACAAAAGGCTCTAGAATCTGTCAAAACTGCAATACAGCAATCATTCCCACTAGTGCCTTCTCAACAAGAGACTCCTTCACTGAGGAGGCTTTAGCAACCTCCTCTCTGGAATACCCATGATAGCCATAAGTTGACTATGAACTTCTGATGCAAGAAACTGCTGTGTCATTAGTGTGGAGTCCCTGGCAACAAACTGCTCTTCTCAAAATAGAGTCCCTCATAAGCTCAGAGGCAGAAACCCTCTGTACCCAGCTGCCTATTGTACCTTTGGTCTTCAAAGTAGCATGCCTATAGCTCAGAATGGCCACCAATGTCTGCTTATGAAGGATGGAGTGAAATATGGACCTTATATCCACATCTTCCCTGTCCTCAGTACCTTGCCATATACCACACTCTAGAAGGTAGACACCTTTCTTCCAGATTCCTCGGCTACCTGGGAAGTCCCCTGAGGTCAACTGAATGAACAGCAATGGGAGTTTATACACTTTATGGATGGCTGCATAACACTACTTGAATAATTTTATAGATTCTTGGGCCAGTACTAATGTTCTAGATGTCTGGTCTGGCCAGTGGTAGCAATAACAATCACCCCATTTGGGGTAAAGAGTTCTGGGAATCTCTTACCTAACAGCCAAAATATAAATCAATATATTAAATAGTAATCTACATGTACTAAAATCATGATATAATGCCTGCCAGACACTCCAAATGGCCCTCAGAATTCCAGACATCAGTGATAGTGACCAAAGCTCTCACTTCTCAAAATACATATTGCTGAACTTGAACAAGATATTCAATGTAATTTGCACCTCTTTTTTACCATATTTATGCTCCAGACCTTATACTCTTTGTTCTCTGTAGGTTAGGTGATTTTCTTCCCTTTTCTTCTTTCAAGGTCATCTTTTCCTTTGGTTTTCAGGAGTTTGAATTCACTTAGGTTTTTAAAATTTGGTACTTCTACTGTTCAATGTTCCTTGATCTTGGGTCTGTGGTTTTGTGCCTGTCATTAATTTGGAAACTTCTCTTTTATTATTACTTTATCATATATTTTGCTCTATTTACTTTTCTTCTTTTTTTCTGGTATTCCCATTATGTAATTATAAAACTGTGACAAATTTCCTGGATGTTCTGTTTTTTTTGTTTGTTTGTTTGTTTTGTTTTTAAGATCTATTCCTCAGTTTGGGAATTTTCTATTAACCTATCTTCAAGCTGTTTCTTTCCATGGTCTCATCCAGTTGAATGACAAAACCATTGATAGCATTCTTTATTTTAGCTAGTGGTTTTGATTTCAAGGATTGCCTTTTGATTATTTTTTTAAGTTGCCTTGTATTTGTTGTTTTTATCCATTTTTAAATGTTGTTTACTTTTCCTTATATGCCTTTAAGGTATTATTCCAGTTATTTTAAATCTGCTTCTTGACAATTCCATCACCTATGACATATTCAACCTGTTTCTAAATTTACCTCTTTATACATTGATTTTCTTGCTATTTGGCATATTGTGTTGGATAATTGGAATTGATTTAAATAGGTCTTTAGTGTGAGGACTTATGGTAATACATCTAGAATTTGGGCTGTGTCTAATCTTTGCTGTATGTATAGGTGCCAGAGCCTTCAAAATCTTCTATTCTCCTCGTTTTTATTTCCCTTCTTGATTATGGGTCCCTATGTACCAGTTTTCTGAGACAGTCTGCTCTTAAACTCCTTCAGATGGATCCCTATTGGTGTACTGGTAAGGTGTCAGTGAAGGGTAGTATTCTATAACCTTATAGTTGGCCTGTGTCTTTGGATGTAACCTTCACAAGTGTTTCTTTAATGATAAAGGGATTTTGGTTTTTTTGTTTTGTTTTGTTTTTTTACCTTTTTTAGTGATATAGAAAGGCTAGAAGAAACTGAAGTAGGAGGCAGGCCTTTTCCTCAGTTGGGATAAGGTTCTGGGAAAGTCTCTCCCCACCCTCCCCCAGAGTTTGTTTTGTTGTTGTTGTTGTTGTTGTTGTTGTTGTTGTTATGTAGAGTGCACTGAGGTTATTTTACAATGATTTCTCTTCCTTTGCCCTGCCAGACTCACAAGGAGACATTTCTTGGCTCTTCACCATGAGAACTTAGTGGGGTTCTTGGACCATGTGGGGGTTCCTCTAAGACTGCAATCACCAGTAGTTCCTCCTTCTCAAGCCAGTCTATGCTCCACCTTGAGAAATTAGTCAAGTTTACCTGTTAAGTGATCCTCTCAGTTTGTGGTTTTAGTGGCTCTGCTCTCCATGAATAGACCTGAGATCTGATTCTCTAGATCTACCAGATTTAATCCAGATTTTTTGGGGTCAAAACTTGCACAGTCTCAGTTCTCTGATCGCTAAATGAAAAGTTTTTGATTTTGGGGTTGTCTAGCTTTTTCTTATTGTATGTGTGGGAGTAGTGAGTTCCAAGCTCTTTACATTCAGGGCTGAAGTAATCTGAAATAATCTTTTTTTTCTTTTTTTTTTAAGATTTTTTTATTTATGTATTAGAGAGCGAGAGACTGAGAATGAGAGGGGAAAAGGTCAGAGGGAGAAGCAGACTTCCCGCAGAGCCGGGAGTCCGATATGGGACTCGATCCCGGGACTCCCGGATCATGACCTGAGCTGAAGGGAGTTGCTTAAAAAACTGAGCCACCCAGGCGCCCTGAAATAATCTTTAATTTTCTGCTATTCACTTCTTGTTTCACTCTTGATTTCTTTCAACCACATCTGCATGAAATATTTCTTCTAGAGACCCTCTTGTCTTTTTAAATCTCTCAGGTTGTCAGTCGATTATTTCCACAGAATTTTCCCTTCAACATAGTGATATAGTTGAGATCTGAATAGATTCTGTACAAAGGAGAGATGAGGAAAGGAAAATTTCTGTCATTGCACCAGCTTTAGGGAAAAACATATGAAAATAAACAATTTTTAAAATTCATATATCCTAGTGATTTGTACTACCATTTGGTTTTTGAGGCAGATTTCCCCGTTTCAAATTTCATCTCTACTACATATTTTTTACATATTAAAGAATGTATTTACATTGTGTTCTCCTAATATGTAACTTATTCTCTTAATATGTAAAATAAGAGTACCTATTTCATACTCATGTTATAAGGCAGTAATGTAGATCAAATGCTTGACACAATACCTAATGCCTAATAATCCTAAAAGACACACTATTTTTTTTATTGTTCTCTTCTCTTTCTCTCTTTCTTTACTTCTTTTATATTAAGGCAATATCACCAACATTATAATACTAGCCATATATCCTTCTGCATTTTCTTTCTTGCTAACACAAACATACACAACTATTTAAAGTCATATTTATGGGAATTTATTCAATTGCCAAGATTGACTACTAGCCGTCATAAATCTGGTGCATTGATATGCCAAAATTGTATTTCTGTTTCTTACCTGTGCCTTAGCAAAGAAATGTCCATGAGTTTTTTGAGCATAGATGTAGGTCTAAGAAAGAGGTAAATGTGCCTATTACTCCAGGAAAATGGTGAGGCGTACAGGTAAAATTGTATCATCCCACATTTTACATAATATGTCACAGAGTATAGAAAACTGACACCTACATTACCTTATTCAATTGTTATATGGCTATGAATAATAAAATATCAGTATACCCATTTTATAGATGATTGAGGACTTAAGTGGTCAATTTACTCTTTAAAACTACAGAAAGTCCCCATCTCTAAAGAATTTTTATTAGATTATATGGAAGGAAATAAAACAGAAAGCTATTAAGTGTAAACCATTATTCAGATTTCTACAGCACAAAAACACTTTGACAAAGAAAGCATATAGATAGAGTTTAAG
>CM052798.1:98146821-98178761 GCA_028533885.1 Nasua narica | reverse complement strand
AATAAATAAATAAATAAATAAATAATCTTAAAAAATAAAAGACTGGTCAGTTGAAATTTAGATACTATTTATATGCTATTGGGAAAAAGTTGATCAGAAATAGTGATTTTTGGTTGTGTTGGAAATGACATGATAAGGAAAATTAAGAATCATATTTAGCAATCAAAAGCTTAAATTAATAAACAAGAATGTTGCCATGCAAAAGAAGCAGAAAAGCCAAAGATTAATGTAGTATTTCAAGGATCCTGAGTTCAGGAGTCTTAGTCAAAAGTTTCGGATAGAAGCTATTCACATTTACTAGTCCTATTTGATTGAAATTTCTTAACACTACCTGTTTTAGGAGCCTCTCAAGAGATTCTTACATTTGGATCTCTCTTTAAAGTGAAAATATAAGAGGTGGTTGTGTCATTTTAGCTGGGAGACATGAAACTTAGAACCTAATTAAAATTTTATTTCAGTATTTAAAGTTGACAATACCTGGTAAGGTCTCTTCTTACAAAGTTCAAGAGGAGTCTTACATTGGTGTCATTTTCATTAAACCAGGTGTTTGTGATAAAGATTATGTACAGGTTCTTGTAGCTCTTCATTCTGAACCCTGTCTACATAGATTATAAACTTGGACACATTGTTTTAAACCTCTACAGCATTTAAACATATTGATGGCTTTATATAATGGAGTCGAGGATGGGGTGAAATTCCCACTTACGTTACTACCTAGTTTCTAGTTTATATTGGGGTAATCTATGGTTTCTTGTTGAAGTAGAACTTGCTTAAGTGTATGCAAATGAAATTAAGTTGTTATCAGTTTAAAATAGATTGTTATAATTTTAAGATTTTACTGTAATCTCCATGGTAATAAAATATCTATAGAATATACACAAAAGGATATTAAAAGGATATCAAATCATGTGACTAAAAAATAAGTAAAGCAAAAAAGAAGACAGTAAGAGAAAATGAAGGAGAAAAAAAGCTATAAAACAAAACAGTTAACAAAATGGCAATAGGAAGTCTTCTATCAGTAATTACTTTAAATGTAAGCAGATTAAACTTCCTTATCAAAAAAGATAGATAGGCTGGTTTTTAAAAAAATGATCCAACTATATGTTATGTATAAAAGTTTCACTTTAGATTCAAAAACACACATGGGCTGAAAGTGAAAGAATAGGAAAAGATATCCCACATAAATGGTAATATATATATGAAGCAAACATTCATAGAATTGAATGGAGTAATAGATAACAACACAATAATAACAGGATATTTAAATACCTCATAGTCAATATAGGATAGAAGGACCAGACAAAATATTGGCAAGGAAATAGAAAATTTGAACAAAACTGTGGAACAAATGAACCTAACAGACAATATACAGAACATTCTTCCAGCAACATTCTTCTCCAGTGCACATTAATTTTCTGATCACAATGAAATGAAACTAGAAACTGAGAAGGAAAACTGAAAAATCCAAAAATAGTAGAAATTAAGCTATTCACTCCTAAGCAACCAATGGTTCACAGGAAAAATCATAAGAGAAATTAGAAAATGAGAGAAATGAAAACAAAATATAATTATGGCATGCAGCAGAACTAGTGCTGAAGGGGGTAGTTTATAGTGGTAAATACATTTGAAAAGAAGATCTCAAATAAGAAACTTAACTCTATACTCCAAGCAACTAGAAAAAGAAGAAAAAGTGACACCAAAACTAATAGAAGGAAAGAAATAATAAAGATTAGAGCAGAATAAAAGATGAAATGACACAGAATGGGTATATAAATAAATGAATGGGTGAGTATATGAATAAATGAATTAATAAAGTAAAGAACAGAGAAACAATAGAAAAATTAACAAAATGAACTTTTTTGAAAAGATCAACTTTAAAAAGATCAAAAAAGATCAATAAAAATCAATTATTTGAAAATAAATAAATTTATTTGAAAATAAACAACAAAACCTTAGCTATATTTTTAAGAAATAGTAGGAAGTCTCAAATTACTAAAATAAAAAATGAATGAGGCAATAGCACAATTAAAATCATAGAAATAAAAAAGATTGTAATAAGGATGCCTGGGTGGCTCAGTTGATTAAGCATCTGCCTACCTCTCAGGCCATGAACTTGGGGTCCTGGGATGGAACCCTGCACTGGGGGGTGTGATAAGTTTCTGCTCAGCGTGGAGCCTGTTTCTCCTTCTCTCCTTTTCCCTCTGCCCACTCATTCTCTCTTTCTTAAATAAATAATAAATAAATTCTTTTTTAAAAAAAAAAGATTCTAATAATATGACTAGTTTTATGCCAAGTGGTTGGATAACCTAAAATAAATGAGTAAATTCCTAGAAACACACAACCTTCCAAGACTGAATCATGAAGAAATAGAAAATCTAAACAGACTAATAACTGGTAAGGAGATTGAATCGTAATAAAAAATCTCCTAACAAAGAAAAGCTCACTGACAGACTGCTTCACTGATGAATTTTCCCAAGCATTTAAAGAAAAATTAACACCAATCTTCCTCATACTCTTCTAAAAAAACTGAAGGAGAGGGAACACTCTTAAATTCATTCTTTGAGGCCAGTATTACTTTGATAAAAAATCAGACAAAGACAACACAAGAAAACTATAGGCCAATATCCCTGATGAATATTGATGTAAATATACTAAACAAAATAATAGCAAATTGAATTTGACAGCACATTAAAATTATCATACACCATGACCAAGTGGGATTTATTTCTGGAATACAAGGATTATGAAAATCACTGAATGTAATACAACATATTGACAAAATGAAAGACAACAGAGATGAATGTTGAGGACATTATGCCACATGAAATAAGCTTGTGACAAAACAAACAAACAAACAAACACAAATACTGTAGGATTCCATTTGTATAAAGTATCTAAAGTAGTAAAATTTATATAAATAGAAAATAGAATAATGCATGCCATGGGCTAGAGAGAGGGGGAAATAGGAGTTGTCTTTTAGTGAGTATAGAGCTTCAGTTTTACAAGATGGAAAGATTCTAGATATGTTTCTTTGCACAACAATGTGAATATGCTTAACACTACTGAACCACATCTTTAAAAATGGAAAAGATGGCAAATTTTTACGTTGTGTGGGTCGTGGTACTTTTTTTTACACAATTTAAAGGAGATAAAGACAGTCTTTTGTAACTTAATACTGATGAAAGACTTAGGTGCATTTGATTTTGTCAAAATGTTAAAAAAGGCAGTCAGTTCAATAAGATTGGTAATGCAATAATAATATTATTTTATGAGACCAATAAGTCACCTAATTTTTTTAGGAATTGGCTTGAGAAAGTCAAGAATATTTTCCAGTCTTTGATAATTCATTTTGCATGATGTCATGGCCTACATAATATACTTGAGTCTGCCAAATTGAAGTTTTTCTAGGCACTTTGTTCTCATTGTATGCCAACAATGTTGGCAAATAATAGAGATTTTTTTCATTTTCAATTGTGACTGACATATTTGTGATAATAAGAGATGCTACTGTAAACACTCAGGTATATTGTTGATTTTCCTAAGTGGATGAAAATAAATATCATAAGCCTGGGTAAAGGACATGCTAAAAAATACCTAGCATAGATTTATCACTGTGAAATAAGCAACTGTGTTGGAGATTGATAATAGGCTAGTACTAAGGTTAGGGAATACAGCAACAGGGATATGGATATATGGGTCTTATTAATAGTTCTTAGATCTTGGATAAATTAAGAGCCACAACTATTTATCTTTCAAACTGAAAGAACAAAGATATTACAAAAGGTAAAATAAATGATAATTAGTCCCTCCAGGAGGTATGTGGATACAATAAGCCATAGTCTTTTGAGGACTTGAAGTTTTAGTAGGTATTGGATCAGTTTCAGTAAAGGTATAGTCAGATTGGTCAAAACTATAAAATACACCCTCTTTCACATGTCACACATGTGAACTATTATTTGTGTGGAGAATATTAGGGAGAGATTCAAGGTCTAAGTTGTCAGTAGAGGAGGCATTAGGTAGTAGGCAATTTGTGCCATCATCAAATTACAGGGTGGAATTTTGTAAAGTAAATCTGGTCTATAATTAACAGTACCAGCCTGCTTGTGAAGTATATCTCATTTTAACAAATTCACTGGAATTAATTCACTGAGCAGAAAAGAATGCTTTAACTACTGAGAAAGACCAGAGAGATGAGTACTGACTGAAACATACCTGGAATCTGAAAAGTATTTGAGATTTCTACTACTAAAACATTTGTATTGTTTGACAAAAGAATTGGTGGAAAGGTAAAGGAATATGGTGGATAATATAACTTATTAAACAGAATGCAATATTTTTGTTTTGCAATTGTATGTAAAAGTCACTCTTTTGTATTAAAGGCAATGTGAATGAGTGGAGTTGCTGCCTTCTTGAAAGGATATTATTTTGTCAGATTGTCCCTTTTCATTTTAGTTACTAGCTTCTAAGCTAAAGTAAGAAAATTGTTCTACTAGTATTCTTTTTCCTTATGATATTGACAGGTGTCTTTGCCTAGACAAGACATGGGGTGTCATTGTTCTTGATCTTATTTATATTATTGATACTAAGATTTATTACTTTAGTTTACAATTTTTCTTTTAGTGAAACACAATGTCTTCAAAAGACTCAGCTTCATAAGGCCTAACATTATCAATGAAGAAAAGCAGTTAAAATATCCTCACCAACTGAAACCAGAATATTCTCTGACAGATGTAGAAAGGTTTCCAAAACCTGTACTGATTTGCTTTTTCTCTGTTTACATGTCTCGATTTCAAATTTCAATAACCATAAATCAGGTGTAGAACATTTTATGGACCCAATAAAATCTCTCATGACTATATACAGTTAATCCTCATTGTCAAAGCCAACCATAAGCAACAACTAATCTACTTTATGTCCCTACAAATCTACCTTTTCAGGACAAGTCATATAAATAGAATCATACAATATGTTGCCTCTTGTGTCTGGCTTTTTTGCACTTAATGTGTCTGAGATTCATTTTGACATGACAACAATTAGTTTATTCCATTTTATTGTTAAATACTATTCCATTGAATACTGCATTCTGTCTATACATGCAATGGTTGATGGACATTTAGGCTGTTTCCAGTTTGAAGCAATTATGAATAATGTTGCTATAAATGTTCATGCGCAATTCTTTGTGTGGACATATGCCTTATTTCCCTTCAATATAAACCTAGGAGTGAAATTGCTTTGTTGTATGGTAGTTTTATATTTAACATTTTGAGGAACTGCCAAACTTTTTCCCAAGTGGCAGCACTATTTTACAATGCTGCCTGCAATGTATGAGCTTTCTCACTTTTCCATATTGTAATCAATGTTTGTTATTATCCATCTTACTTGTCATAGTTATTTCAGTGGATACGAAACGGTATCTCATTGTGGTTTTCATTTGCACTAATGATTAATAATAATGAACATATTTTCATGTGTGTATTAACTATTAATGTATCTTTTTTGCTTTTTTATCTTGTATTTTGATTTTTACTTCTAACTTGTCTTTTTAATATTGGGTTGTAAGAGTTCCTAGTATATTCTGGATTTGAGTCCTATATATGTGTTTCAAATAGCTGCAAATATTCTCTCAAGTGTTTGCCTCTACATTATCTTAATATTAAGTGTCTTCTGAAGGACAAATGTGTTGAATTATGAAATCCAATTTATCAATGATTTCCTGGTATACCATGCTATTGCTTTCATTAGCTTACAACATTTTTGGCTAATCCACACACATAATGATTTTCTTTTAATCTTTAAAATTTATTTTAGCTATTACTTTTGTTTGTGATCCATTTTACATTAATTTTGTGTATGATTTAAATTAAGGGTGATGTGAACATTTTGCATATAGATATCCAATTACCCCATCACTATGTTCTGAATACACTATTTTCTGGCTAGTTAATTGCATATCAATTTTTTCCCCCCAAAACTCAAGTGATTAGTTGGTATGTTTCGGGAAAAGCAGAGTAAAGACATCCAAAAAAATGTGCTCAACATCATCTATCATTAGCATAGTGCATATTAAAACAATGAGGTATTACTACATAATTATTTGAATGGTTAAAGTCCAAAAAATGGCCATATCCATTATTGTTGACTTTAGTGAAGTAACGAGAACTTTTATTCATTATTAGTAGGAATACAAAATGGTACAACTATTGTGGAAGACAGTTTGACAGTTTCTTATAAAACTAAGAATTAGAATTATCATACAACTCAGTAATTATTCTCCTTGGTATTTACCTAACCAAACTGAAACCTTACATCCATACAAAAAGTTGCACATGAATACTTGCAGCAGCTTTTTATCATAATGACTGCAACTAATAGAAACTCAGTTGTAGATCAATAGGTTAACAGAGAAGCAAATGGTGGTACATTCATGCAAGGGAAAACTCTTTATTGATAAAAAAGAACAGGCTACCAAGCCATATAAAAACAGAGGGGGAATTGTAAATAAATATTGGTAAGTGATAGAAGCCATTCTGAAACGATAATATACTCTGTGACTCCAATTTTATGACAACCTGGAAAAGGCAAAATCATAGAGATGGTATTAGGTCAGTGGTTGCCAGAGATTTGGGCAGAGAGGGAGAGGGTTGAGTAAATAAAGTATAGGAGATTTTTTACAGCACTGAAGCTATTTATGTGATACTATATTACTGGATATATGATGCCATTATCAATGGAATTATATGAGACAAAAATGTGAAATCTAATAAAAATTATGGATTTTATTTAATAATGATCTGTTAATATTGGTTCAACAATTTTAGCAAGTATACCACATTAATGCAATATATTAATAATAGAGGAATCTTTGATCATGGGAAGATGAGGTATATGGGTACTCTCTGTGTTCTTGGCTAAATTTTCTTTAAGCCTAAAACTGTCCTTGAAAAGGTATGTTAATTTTTAAAAACAACAGAACTTAAAAGAAAACTAGACTTCAATACTTTTTTAAAAAAATTGATAGAAAAATGAGACAGAAGATTAAACATTACTACAAACACTGTGGACACCAACATAATAAAAAAGAAATACTACAAATAACTCAACATATATCAGTTTGACAATTTAGATGAAATGGACCACATCCTAAAAAACAGAAATTACTACAACTCACCTAATATGATATAGATGACTTGAGCAGCATTATAACTATTAAAAAAATGAATACATAATCAGAAAAATCTTTCATAAGCAAAAGAAAGAAAAAGAAACAAAATAAGAGCCAAAGGGTTTTATTGCAGAATGTTCCCAAAATAATTTAATTCCACAGAATCTATCAAAAAAAATAGAAGTAACAACTATAAGTTTATTTCGTAAAGTTAGTTTTACCTTAATAATAAGACTAGGAAAAGATGATGCAAAAAAAAAGGAAACTACAAATCAAAATCTGTTATTAATGTAGAAACAAAAATCCTTAGCAAAATATTAGCAAATTAAATTCAGCAATAAAAATTAAAAAAATAATATACCATGGCTATGTGGTGAGGGTCAGGCGTATTAACAAGCTTAAACAAACAAGAAAACCATGACCATATCAATTGATGCAGAAAAAGCATATAACAAAATAACATACATTTATGATGAAAACTCTCAACAAACTCGGGATAGAGTGGAACTTCCCTTCAAATTGCAAAGAACACCTAAAGTAACCCAGAGCTAACAGTGTACTAACAGTGAAAACCTGCATACTTTCTCCTTAAGATAGAAAATGAGAGACACCTGGGTGGGTCAGTCAGTTAAGCATTGACCTTCAGCTCAGGTCATGATCCCAGGGTCCTGGTATGGGGCCACACATCAGACTCCTTTCTCAGCAGGGAGCCTGCTTCTCCCTCTGCCTGCTGCTCCCCCTGGTTCTGTCCTCTCTCTGACAAATAAATAAAATCTTAAAAAAAATTAAAAAAAAGAAAATGATTAAGGAGGGCTAGTTCAACCAGATTTACCTGATATAGCATTCAAAATTTTTCTATCCAATGCAATAAGACAATAAAAGAAAATAAAAGGCATATAAATCAGAAAGTAAAATATGAGTTATTCCTGTTTGCCGATTATGCAATTGTTTATGTAGAAAATCCCTAAAAATTAAAAAAAGTCTGACTAATAACAGTTCAGCAAGATCACAGAATACAAAATAAATGTATAAAAATCAGTTACATTATTATACACCAGCAATCAACATGTGGACATCAAATCAAAATAGTATTTATAAATCACTCAATCAATCAAAGATATGAAATACTTAGGTTTAAATATAACAAAACATGCACAAAACTTGTATGTTGAAAACTACACAGCAATGGTGAAGAATGTGAAAAAAATCCCTAAAGAGAGAGAAATACTCAAGGAACGTAAGAACCAACATAGATCAATTCTCCCCCAAATAACTTATAGAATTTATTAAAATTCCAGTAAGATTTATGTAAATATGAGAAAATTCTTCTAAAATTTGTATGGAAAGGCAAAGGAACTAGAATAGCAAGACAACTATTAAAGAGAAGAACATTGTGGAAAGAATTATTCTACCCCACTTCATAGCTACAGTAATTAAGACTTCATCGTATGGGAAAAAGGATAGATAGATCAATAGAATTAAGGAAAGAACCCCAAAGCATGTATCTTCTACATACAGTGATCTGCTGAATTGGTTTTTGACACAGGTACAAAAAAAATCCACTGGAGAAAACACAGCCTTTCGAGCAAATGATCTAAAGCAATTAGACATTGTTTAGGTGAAAAAAAATCAAATTCTTTTTATTACAACTTTTACAAAAATTAACTCAAAATTGATCACAGCTATAAATATAAAATAAAAATCTATAAAACTTTTAGAAAAGGAACTTTGGAGAAAATCTTCAGTATCTAGGTTTAGGCAAAGAATTCTTAGACTTAACATGAAAAAAAACAAGATGTATAAAATGAAAAAAAGTGTGACATCAGACTTTATTAAAAGTAAAAACCCTTGTTTTGTGAAAGACTGTTAAAAGGATGAAAATAAAAGTTACACACTAAGAGAAAATATTTGCAAACCACATGCCTAACCAAGAACTTGTATGTAGCATATGCAAAGAATTTCAAAACTAACAAACAAAAAATTAAAACACAAACAAAAGCCATGAATACACATTTCACTGAAGAAGATACACAGATTCAAAGTAAGTACATGGATAGATTTTCAATAACACTAAATATCAGATAAATGCAAATTCAAAACACAATGAGAAATCATTATGCAACATCAGAAAGGCAAAAATAAAATATATATGTATATATACGTATGGTGGTAACACTGATGTTGGGAAGGGTGTAAAGAATATGGATCACTCCTACATTGCTAATAGAATTGTGTGAGTAAGTGATAAATGTGTAATAAAATGGTACAGCCACTCTGGAAAATAGTTTGGCTCTTTTATTAAAATCTAAGTATAAAATTATCATTCAATACAATTCCTCTCTTGAAGAATTTATCCCAGAGAAATAAAAAAATATCTTCTCAATAATTCTACATATAAATGTTTATATTTGATTTTTAAACCAATAAATAGAAAGTAGAAACAACCCTGATATCTTCAACAGGTAATTAATAAACCATGGTACATTCATATCATGGATTACTACTCAACAATAAAAAGGGACATATAACAACTTGGATGAATCTCCATGGATATATACTGAATGAAAAAAGCCAATCTAAAAGGATTACATACTTCATAATTCCATCTATACAACATTTTTGAAAGGGCAATATTTTAAAAATGCAGAAGAGATTGATATTTGCCAAAAGTTAGCAACTGAGAAGGCTTGGCGAAGATTGGCGTAGTTATAAAGGGAATCTTGGTAATGGTAGTGTTTCTTCATTATTTTGGTAGATAAACAAATGTACACACCTGATGAAGTTTTATAGATCTAAATACTCATATGTACATAAAAATGAATACAACTAAAACTGGGAAAATCTGAATAAGTAAATTTTATAATATTCTGGTTTTGATATTGTACTATACTTTTGCAAGATATTACCTTGGGAAAAATAAGTAAAGGGTAGACTGGATTTCTCCATATTATTTCTTATGAACACATGCAAATCTACAATTATTGCAAAATAAACATTTAATTTAACATATGTTCCAAACAGATGGTTACCAAAGGGGAAGCTGGTGGGGAGCTGGGTGAAATAGTTGATGGGGATTAAAAAATAATAATAAGATAAAATATGTTTTGCCAGAGCTTCAAATGTCTGGTGCTATTGACACAATAATAATTATATATATAAGAAGCCTGACAATATCTTGGAAATTCATTGATAGGTTTTCTATTACTCCTAAAGTTGGGAGCAATCACAGATAATCAGGCCTTCAAAATATCAACTGTACAATTCTACCCTGATGGTCACATCCTAGAGTAGAAACAAAACAAACAAGCAAGCAAACAAACAAGCAAACAAAAAACAAATAAAAGTAAATTTCTTATTCAAAGACAGGAGGGAAGAAATCTATATCACTCAGTGCACAGGAGCAGAGAATATGTTAGGAGCATGACTTAGCTGTCTAAATACTAAGTCTGAGAAGCATCCCCAGAGTATTCTGCCCCTGTTAAAGTGAAAGCAGTGGAGTTACAAATGTCAAAATGTATTCTGAGTTATGTCCTTAAATAATGTCAAGGAAATCAACCAGATCAACAGTAGGCATGCTTCAACATGAGAACCTCTCCAACAGGGTGTACTACCCTGGGAAAGAAAGGAAATCTTATAGTGTTTTAGCAAGAAGAGTCAACTGAAGTTCAGCTAGTTTAAGGGGTAGTGTTCAAATATGGTTCTTCAAAGGGAGAGTCATTCTTATGGGTTCAGTGGTGGTTAGAAAGTTTGAGTTTAGCAAGAGGCCTGGTGAAGAATACTTGTGAGCTAAGGCCATGTGAGAGTCAGAGCATTTGCTCCTTCAGATCATCTCACAACATAAAAGAGGATTATGGTCACTCCTGATTTCCTGGTAGAGTGCCACTGGTTCAATTTTCACTGGAAAAATTGAGACAAAAGATAATCAAGCAATTTTCAGAGTAATTTTAGAACATTAAATTATTTTGAGGTTTCTCATATTCTTATTTTTTGGAATATTATGAATTTTCAATTCATTCCTTTTACATGGTATAGTAAAGTAACTCAAGGCATTCTTCTGCTCTGGCATACCTGAACTCTACTTTGAAATAACTGATTTTTATATGAACCTTCCTACAACTGATAAGGGTAATAATTGTTATATAATAAGGTGGTGGTATTTGCAGAGAGTTTATTTACAAAGTGAAACTATAATTTTAAGTGTTGAGTTTTTGTAAGCAATAGTAAGTTTTTTCTATGATTAAAGTAAAATTATTGCTTCTCAAGTCAAATAAGTAGTATAACATTGTCCTGAAGCTTTCCTTTTTTTTTTTTTGTCCTGAAGCTTTCCTTTTTTTTTTTTTTTGTCCTGAAGCTTTCCTTTTTTTTTTTTTTTTTTTGTCCTGAAGCTTTCCTTTTTTTTTTTTTTTTTTTTTGTCCTGAAGCTTTCCTAATGCACTGTACAATTTATGGACAGTGTTTTTTTTTTTTGTACTATAAATTACTGAGCATATGGGATTGTAATACAGTCACTGATTAAACCATAGGAAAAAAAATAGAAGCACCAAAATAAAACTATCAGGATATATATTGAGTAAAGTAAACCTAGACCACAATTGCAGCATACAAATAACTAATTCTGCCTTCAACAACATTGACGTGGAAGCATTGTGATAGATGTTAGCAGTTTAATCAGCAGTAAGACACTTCTCACCTTCAAGAATTTCATATGCTAAAAGAGCAGAGAAGAATATGCCATGAAATTTGTCACTGGAAATTCTAAGGTGAGAACATGAATACATATTTATTTTCACTAACCATGACTCCAATATCTGCAAGGACACACAATAGCAACAGTTGGATGTTAATGAGCCTGTGGCTCTGAAAGAACCCAGTGTGGATCCATAATTCTCTACAGGCAAGACCAGCATTAAGACTAGACAACCGTGGGGTGCCTGGGTGGCTCAGTAGGTTAAAGCCTCTGCCTTTGGCTCAGGTCATGATCTCAGGGTCCTGGGATCAAGTCCCAAGTCAGACTCTCTGCTCAGCAGGGAGCCTGCTTCCCCCTCTCTCTCTGCCTGCCTCTCTGCCTACTTGTGATCTCTTTCTGTCAAATAAATAAATAAAATCTTAAAAAAAAAAAAAAAAGAAAAAAGACTAGACAACTGTGATGGGTTTTCCTTTCCTTTGGGAGTTTGGGTGAGGTGGCTCAGCAAATGTAACTGGGAATATAATTTGAGAGGAGGATAGCTTGTGTAGATAATGAAAACATACCTCTCAGAAATTCTACTTTGTGAAGTGCAATTGACTAATGCCCCTCTGAAATTCATCACCATGGTTCCTTGCAGAGGCCAGCTCTCATGGGCTGCTCTAAGTCAAAGGCTAATTGTAGCAGAGATACTAAGGCAAACTGGTTACTAGGAGACAGTCTCCTTTAAGAGAAATTTAGGCCTGAGGGATTTGCATTGGCCTTACCAAACATTCTTAAACCTGCACCACAGTTTTCGGTTTGTTTGTTTTTGTTTTGTTTTTCTAAAAAAAGTCATCTATCCAACTGTCCTTCCTCCCCTGTGTCTAACAGGATCCAGATCAACATCACTGCTAGTCAGCTATATAACCCTTCTTTGACTCATCCACCATTTCCCTCACAAGCATTTCCCCTAATAAGTCTTTTCACATCTAGGGTTTCATGTTGACACCTGCTTCTCAGAGCACTCAGTTTAACACACAATTCTTTATCTTCACTCACATTTTTAGATTGCTGATGTGGTGCCCCCCAAATTTACTTCAATCACTAGTGGGCAGACAAAACAAAAAACAAATTAACTAACAGCATATCTGAGAGAACCTAGAAACTAAGTAGAAGATCAAACACAATAGATGTCAAAAGCCAAGAAAATGTGGTTTCTTTTTTTTTAAGATTTTATTTATTTATTTGGAAAAGAGAGACACAGCGAGAGAGGGAACACAAGCAAGGGGAGTGGGAAAGGGAGAAGCAGGCTTCTCGCTTAGCAAGGAACCCATTGCTGGGCTTGATCCCAGGACCCTGGAATGATGACCTGAGCTGAAGACAGATGCTTAACAACTGAGCCACCCAGGTGCCCCTAAAAATGTGGTTTCTTGATGAGAAGTAACTTGAACAGTAATTTTAAAATTAAATAACATAATGGAAGTACTTGAGATCTAAGCATAGTATTTTTTAAAAAATATAACAGAATCCTATTTACTTATTTAGTTAGTTCAATTAGCCAACATTAGTTTTTGAGGTTACTATTCAATGATTCATTAGTTGGTTATAACACCCAGTGCTCATCAGATCTGAATATTAAATTTTTAAATGTGAAATTCAGTAGGTATTCTCAATGATTACTATTTGCATGCAAATTAATGTCTTAGAAGATGGATAGGAAAACATACTTCTAAGCCCAGGGCAAAAATACAATAGGAAACTCACAAAGAAGGTAAGATGATAAGCTTAGATCTTATATGTAAATAAGATATTTAGAGATATAAAAAGGGCTGATAGAAAAGGGAATTTATTAAATCAATGATAAAATATAGTGTTCCTAAGCTGAAGAAAGACATACAATTTGATATCCCAAAGAGTTCAAGTTTTAGGGTAGATTAAAGATTTTTTATTTATTTATTTGACTTAGAGAGATCACAAATAGGCAGAGTGGTGGGCAGAGAAAGAGGGGAGAAAAAGGTTCCTCACTGAGCAGAGCCCGATGAGGGGCTTGATCCCAGGACCTTGAGATCATGACCTGAGCAGAAGGCAGAGGCTTTAACCCATTGAGCCACCCAGGTGCTCTGTTTTGTTTTGTTTTTGGCGAAAAAGAGAGACTTCTGATGATCTGCTAGCCCTTAGCAGATTACAGTTTTCAAAAACTATTTCTTTTTTTTTATTGTGTTTCTAATTTTTAGCTTAAAGAAAATGTGTACATGTGTGTATAGCTTTAATATCCATATTTAAGGTTAATATGCAAGATAAACACCCAGGAAAATTTACAGCTTTGCAAGTGTTCTATGCTTATGCTCAATACTTGATCCTTGTATTGCATCTGGCATCTCTTGGAAGAAAAATTGAAACATAGCAGCACTTTTACAGATTTTGAAATGCTATGGTGGACTTCTCAGCAAACCATAGGAAACTATTGAGATAGAATTTTTTTCTGCAATGATCTCATAAATCTAGTGCATTTCATCTTTATACTTATATTAGCTTTTAAGGTAGACCTATTAACCACGAAGTACACCTGGTTATTACACTAGTGAAATGTAATATAAAACATTGTTAAATGTTAAAGTGCTCCCAAGATGCTGAAAGAGTTAATAGGCTTCCAACACCTATTGACTTATTGTCAGGGAACCCTAGTCAAACACTGGGAGAATGAACTCTGAGTGTTATTTCCCCTGAGCACACTCATAATGAAAGAACAGGGCTTTGACCTTTAAATATTCTTTAACAAAAGTTCCAGTTCACATTTTGTACAATTTCTGCCTCCCTGGCTGTTCACTGTAGTCTGTCCTGTGTACAATGAGTTCTGCATTATGAAGGCTTAGTTTATATGACAGACTTCAGGATGACTGGGAATCAGAAATATGTTATTTTTTTGCCAAGTAGAGAAAAAAAATGACTCATCTTAATACTGCTAAGTGTCATTGTTTTGTTGAGAGTTGCATAGAAAACGGCAATATTCTTAAAGTATTTGCAGTGAAAATGAAGATATGTATTATTGAAAGGTATAGCCCTATATTGTCACAGGACTCTAGAGAAAGAGAGATCTATAAGGATAAAAATAAGAATCACATATCACAGCTTTAAAGTCAATTGAATTAATGTTTAAATTTATGAGGGAATGAAATTATTTCTAATGAAAGCACTGAAAGATACATATAAGGTGTTGAATATTTTTTTCATGTTAATTGTTAAATTAATGTGTTAAAAATGTTCACAATATTGCTAGCTTCTTGTTTGGCTGCCTTAAATGATTTTTTTATTAGCTTTGATTATGGAATGCTCTAAATATGATACTAAAAGGTATTCCAGTCAGTTATATGCTGGGCAGTTTTATTATACCCTAGTTGAAGATGCTGGCAGTATACCTTTGTTTGAAAGAGTTATAACTTTTATTTGACTTCAGTGCTTGAACCCTATGACCTGGCTAATAAAGCAAAGTAGTAGATAACCAATTTCATTAGATACTAAATATTGTTATAATGGCTATGACCTTTCACCTGTTTGACAGAGACTAAATGCTCAGTAAATCTACAGCCTCTCAGATATTGCAGCTTGTTCTTACAGTGGATTATATGACTGCCTTCTTAAGAGGTTATTCAGTGAAAGCACAGAATTAAAATTATTATAATGTAGTTCTAAATTATTACAATAACATTTTTTTATTTATTTATTTGAGAGAGAGATATTTTTTTAAATATTTTTATTATTTTAAAAAATATTTTATTTATTTATTTGAGAGAGAGAGAGAGAGCATGAGATGGGAGAGGTCAGAGGGAGAAGCGGGTTCCTGCTCAGCATGGGGAGATGTGGGACTCGATTCCGGGACTCCAGGATCACGACCTGAGCCAAAGGCAGTCGCTCAACCAACTGAGCCACCCAGGCGCCCTATTACAATAACTTTTATTGCCTGTGTTTCTTGAAAAGCAGCTGAATGTCCCAATGGCTAACCATTGACTCAGTACTCAATGACTTCATTTTTTACATTGTGCAATTAAGATCCAAGAGCAAAATGAGGTAGAAAGTAAGAAAATACATTTATATCAAAAGACGTAACAATAGAATAGGTCCTTCAGACATAGTATTCAGTGTTGGCCCAACACACACACACACACACACACACAGGCAGCACCTGCAGTAGGCAATCCTATCACAGATCTGAAAATTCTACCTGTCATAATGTGCCAGGGGCAAGTCACAGAGCTTTAGCTTGCAGTGTCTGGTGATTAAGGAGTTCCTAGATGAAAGAATATTACGTGCTCACACTTTTTTACAAAAGCATTAAGAGCCTTATAAGGTCAACAATTGAAAGAAATGTATATTTTTTCATGAAACATGATCCTTTAATAAACATTTAATTTTCAAATTATTTTATATATTAAAAAGAGAATCAGACACTTTGTTTTTACTTATAAAATGAATAATTATTTTCTTTTCTTTTTTTTAAAATATGGAACGCTTCACAAATTTGTGTGTCATACTTGCACAGGGGCCATGCTTATCTTCTCTGTATCGTTCCAATTTTAGTATATGTGCTGCCGAAGTGAGCACGGATAATTATTTTATACTTTGAGTAAGATCACTGTGTTTTATTCAATTTCATAATCCTTCAATGCAATAATCTAACTTTGAGTACCTTGAATCTTTTTTTTTTAAGATTTTTATTTATTTATATGATGGAGAGAGAGATCACAAGTAGGCAGAGAGACAGAGAGAGAGAGGGGAAAGCAGACTTCCCGCTGAGCAAAGAGCCCGATGTGGGGGTCCATCCCAGGACCCCGAGATCATGACCTGAGCGGAAGGCAGATGCTTTAGCACACTGATCCACCCAGGCGTCCCAAGTACCTTGAACCTTTTAGGAGAAGTTTATGAAGGCAAATATGTTTGTAAACTAACTGGTCAAGGAAATAAAAAGAGGAAAAACAATTAAATTCAATGATAGCTTTGGGTTAAGTTTTTGTGGCTATATTAAATGTATTAATGCATAAATGTTAGCATTTTTTTGGTAATAAAGTCTGTGTTGAATTTAATTATTCAACTTTTTAAAATTTAATTTAATTTTTTCAGTGTTCCAAGATTCATTGTTTAGGTACCACACCCAGTGGTTCATGCAATAGGGGCCCTCCTCAATACTGATCACCAGGCTCACCCAACCCCCCAGCCCTCTCTCCTCCAAAACCCTCAGTTTGTTTCTCAGAGTCCGCAGTCACTGATGGTTCATCTCCTCCTCTGATTTCTCCCAATTCACCCTTCCTTTCTTTCTCCCAATGTCCTCCATGTTTTTCCTTATGCTCCACACGTAAGTGAAACCATAGGATATTCAACTTTTTCAAATATGTCTGATAAATACTTATTTAGTGGATAATGGGCACTGTACTATACAATCATTGCAGGGAACAGATATTCTACTTTCCCAACACAAAGAAGATTGTCTGTTTTAGAAGAAAATATATGAATAAATTAGCATATAATTATTCTTATGTTGAATATTGGGTAATTAATATTTATTTAGTTAGTTGATATAAATCATGCCATATAAGAGAAATAGTATTAAGAAAAGGGACAGGAATGAGAAACTGTGTTGCCTGTGAATTTAAGGAGGACCTAATACAGATAGTAATATTTCAGCTAAGTTATGGTTAATAGAAATTTGGAAGGTACATAAGGGAAGTGATGAGTATTTTCATTGTAAATTCAAAAAGTACATTGTAAATTTGTCTAGAAGATAAGATTCTGTGAACCTTAAATAGAAAAAGATGAAGCTGGAGAAAGGAGGTTAGAAGTAAATTTGGGAACATTTTTATTCCTGGCTACATAATTTGAAATTGCTTTCATACAGAAGGAAGAATCATCAAGAAATGTTTGAGAAGTGAAATTATATGAACTGAAATTACCTTGAATTTATAAAGGTAAATATTTCAAGAATACATAATAATGATTCTCAACTCTAGCTTCATTTTTGAACCACGAGAAGTACATTAAAAAAGAATGCAGTAAGCTTGGAAGTCATCACTCCTGTCCATATCATAGAAAAAGCAGAGTAAAATGAAAATCAATTACTTTTTTTTTTTCTGGACCCATCCAAGAACTGAGTTGCCAAGCAAACAGCTACCCCAAAATTGGGAGAGGCAGAAAATCTAGTCACAGCCAAGATCTTCTTACCTAGAGCAGAAACTGCCATAACCATAAAGGATTAGGAATACTTAAATGATAATTTTGTCTAATTGACAGAGGCTCAGCCTGGATCAGTATAAAAGTGAGAAAATCCTGGGGACCAGAGTTGCTAGGAGGAGGCCTCTATACTTTTCAAAGTGAAGAAACCTGACAAATGCTACCTTCTCCAGGTGACCAAGGTCAAATCAACAGTTATAAATCATGTTGACAGTATTTACTTTTGATGTGTGATGAAAAGGGCACTTTACCTCTCTGGTTTTCCTCTCTAAAACCCATAAACCAGTCTTATTGCCAGAAAACAACAGACAAATATTGTCTGTAATGTTAATCAAAACAAACAAACAAAAAAAAACTTGAAAAAACTCCTAAGCCAAAGAGAGGCTGTTCAGACAGGACTACTAAATATTAATATTGGTTAATTAACTTTGATATATACTATATCATTATAAGATCTTAATATAGTGAGCTAGCTATACCATTGGGATCAGAAAGAAGGAAATGTTGAATACATGACTGGAATCACTATACTGTGGTGCTTGATGGAGGGAACGGACAGCACAAGGGACCAAAATTGGAATTGCCGAGAACAGTTTTAAAGCATGGCTGTGGGGCTCATGTGGAAAGGCTATGTAGATGCAAACCAAACTTTGTGGAAATTAAATAGAGACTTGTTTAGGACAGAAAGTTATGATCCTCTAACATTCAAAGCCATTGTACATAAAACTCTTCATTAGAATTTATCTATATTCACACAGTATTACATTATTTTCTCAAGCTACCTAATTGCTTGATCAATTTCCTAAAAGCTTGTGAATTTTAATCTACTAAAATTAGTTTCATCTTGATCAATCCTTTAACATTGAATAATTTAAATAAATACTTTTACAAAGTCAGGTTTCATTTTCCGTTTAAAAATTTACAAGGCATGGCTTCAGTCAGTGTTAATGTACTAATGTGGCCATTATGTCTTCCAAATCCAGCTTTCCATGAACAAATTTCACAAACCTAAATTTCTTCAAGATCTAAATTTAATCTCCTTCCTATTTTGACTCAGTGAACTCTACCATAGACAATTGTAACCATTATCAGTTTTTACTTGAAAAATAGTTTTTACTTGAAAAATAGTTTTTACTGTTCATTTTTGCTGATGGGTTCCTTGTATTTGAAAATAATTGTGAAGGAGAGATTAAGGCAAGGGTGTGGATGAGGGAAGGGCAGTTATTCTGGAGAATTGATTTAAACTCAATAAAAGCTTCAGTAGAATTTGTTATAGGGTCAAATGGCAGGGTAAATGCACACGATACACTCAAGTTTACACATGCATGTACTAAAAACATTGAGTAGAGCCACATTAAATTTATGTTAGTGACTATCTTTAAGAAGAAAAGAGAAATAGAGAATTTCCTGCTTATTTTACTATGCTTGGCATCTTTTGTAATATCCATAAATAGTATCAGAAGTCACATTATATACACTTAATAGTATATTTTAAAATATTTTTATTTTTTATAAATATGTAAAATTTAAATAAAATTTTATTTTAATATATTTTTATATTTTAATTTAAAATTTCCTTAAATTTTATAAACAAATATATTTATTTTCTTCATTTTTAACCCAAATATTGTTATATCCATATTTGGTTTGCCCATTTTAACTGTTGTATATCATCTTAGCAAATTAATATTTGGAAATTTATCTATTTTAACAATGATGGAATAGACAGTTTTGGCCAACAGTTTGTATTCTAAAAGAAAAAAATGTGGTGCACTACTTTCCTTCTCCCACCAACATAATATCTTAACAAATATGTATTATCTAAAACTCAGAAATGTGGGTACTGTTACTTCACATGTCCCTCCAAGTGTGAGGTTGAACAGCTTTGCTCATGTTGACTGACCGTATGGCTTCTCTTCCGTTGAATTGCCCTTCAGGGATTTTCCATTTTTTAATTGTGTTGCCTATCTTTCTTTAAACTGATTTTAGAAATAGAGTTTTACCACAGGAAATCAATAATTTCTCCCTAATATATTGATTGTTCCGTGATTCTCCTTATGCTTGGGATATCCTTTTACAAGCATACCTTATTTTATTACATTCTCTTTATTGTACCTCAAAGATACCATGTTTTTTACAAATTGAAGGTTTTTGCAACCCTGCATCAAGCACATCTATCACATTTTTCCAGTATTTGCTCACTTTGTGTATCTGTGTCACATTTCAGTAAGTCTTGCAATAGTTCCAACTTTCTCATTATTACTATACTTGTTAAGGTGATCTCTGATCAGTGATTTTGGATGTTACCATTGCAATTATTTTGGGGTGCCACAAACCATGCCATTACAAGAGGGCAAACTTAATTGGTATCAACATGCAATTATGTGTTCTAACTGCTGCACCCACTGGTCTTTCCCTTATCTCCGCCCCCCTTCAGGCCTCCCTATTCCCTGAGGCACAACAACATCTACAACACTAAAACTTCCTCCTTTTAGCAATTAGTCTGTTTCAGTTTCTTACCATTTGTGCTTTCCCCAAAATCACTTTTGATTTCCTTCAGGAATTTTTCCTTTCTATTGACTACTTGGCTAACTGGTGCAAGAAGCCTAGGTTTTGGCTTAACTGAACTTTCAACATGCCTTTTTCCAAAAGCTTGATCATTTCAAACTTTTTATTTAAAGTGAGAAATATGTGACTCATGCTTTCACTAGAATACTTACAGGCCATTATGGGGCTTTTACTTGGTCTAATTTCCGAGTCATTAGAAAGTCATCTTAGAAATCTGTATAACACTTTATACCGTTTTAAAGCACTACAACATTGTTGGAGCTCCAGTTTATTGCATCCTATTTTATGTAATAATCATACTGAAATCTCTATTCTCATTTTAGGGAATTACAAGAAACCAATTTTCAATGGCCCTAGGAAATCTTTTATTAAATACATCTATTTAACTTTATTCCAGATTTCTCAAGCTATTTGACCAAGAAACTCTATTTTACAGGTTACTTATTAGCATCTATCAAAATAATAATTCCCTTATTATTTTGAGGAATTCTTCAAACAGATTACTTGGTGTTATAACACTTGGTGTTATAAATCATGAGGTAAAGACCTACTTCACACTCTCTTCATTTCAATAAATCTGTATTTTATGCTTAAAGTGTTTCCACCTCTTACTTGACTATTGGAGTGGATTGGAATGCATGAGCAAAAGCACAGAATCAAAACATACCAGGATGTCTGCATAGAAAGTGTAACAATATCCAGGTCAAATATAGAGGGTGCATGGGATGAGACTGGAGAGTTGTACTGTGGTAGTATCACCAGCCTCTCTGTCTGAGCGATAGTGAGCCAGTTTTTAAAGGTTTAAGCAAGGCAGGATTATAGGCAAATCTGTAATGTATTTGTGCATGGGAATTTTTGTAGGATGATTGAAGGGACATTTTTGAGGCAAAAAGACAATAAGGAAATGACTGGTGCTATCCAGGGAAGACAGGATGAAGGCATGAAAATTATTTAAGGTTTGTAGCAGGAAGAGTACAATGCAGAGTCAAGATAAGTATAACAAGTAAATTCAGCCGACTTGGTATTAAGCTGGCAATTGGGAGTGAAAGACATGATGACGTAAGTTTCATACTCCAACAAATGAAATTTCAGAATACCAGAAGCGTGTTAGAGAAAAAAGATGAATTCCAACGCCACCTTGCAGGGTGTGAGCTACCCCAGTTCATTCACGCTGATATGTCCTAGAGATAGCTGGAGGGAAAAAAAACAAAAACAAAAACAAAAAACAAAAAAACAAACAAAAAAAACTACCTCTGTAGCTATAAATTGGCTAATCCCACTTGAAGAAACCTCCATTGGAGAATTTGTAGCCTGCAAAAAAAAGGGAACTGAGGCTTGGCCTCTTTCCTTCCCTGTTTATGAGGCAACAAGAGAAAGACTTCATTTTTTAGGAACATGGAAAATAAGCGGAGCCAGGTTAAGTTTCAGAAGAGAGTGAAATTCATGAAGCTGATAGGGCACAAAGCTCAAAACAGTTTGACTCTGTGAAAAGTAGTGTAAAGAAAAGAAAAGAGGGCCCCTGGGTGGCGCAGTTGGTTGAGCGACTGCCTTCGGCTCAGGTCATGATCCCGGAGTCCCGGGATCGAGTCCCACATCGGGCTCCCAGCTCCATGGGGAGTCTGCTTCTCACTCTGACCTTCTCTCTCTCACTCTCTCTCTTTCCTAATAAATAAATAAATAAAATCTTTAAAAAAAAAAAGAAAGAAAAGAAAGTAGTGTAAAGTTGAGAAATGACCTTTGAAATCCATCACACCTAGGTCCAAATCTCAGCTGTCATGAATTGTTGTCATCATTGAACAAAGATACTGGGTTTTATAGGCATTATTTTTTTAATAAAAATTGTATTTTTGAGAGCAGTTTTATGTTGACAGAAAAATTAAGGGAAAGGTACAGAGATTTTCATATATTCTCTGCCCCCACATATGCATAGTCTTCCCCATGATCAACATCTCTCACCAGAGTGTACATTTTTTCCAACTATGTGTGGATTATCATGTATCAACTATGCTGACACATGATAATCATCCAAAGTCCATAGTTGACATTACCTTTCACTCTCGGTGTTGTACATTCTAGTTTTTGAATGAATTTATAATGACATGTATCTACTATTATGTTATACAGAAACTTTCCCTACCTTAAGAATTCTCCATGAGCTTTATTTCTTCATAAATAAAGTAAAATAAAATGTGACACAGATACACAAAGTGAGCAAATATTGGAAAAATGGAACTGATATGTGACTTATAGTGATGTTGTAAAAATCAAATCATATAATGAGTATAAAGCATTTAGCCTAGTGCAGAGTTCAAAATAGATATTATAAAAATAACAACATGACTGAATATTTCTATTGCATTTGATATTCATATCATTGAGATTCTTTGCAAAATATAAATTTTAAGAGACTGGTAGGGGCATGAAAGCTGTATGGGACTATAATGTGAAGGCAGAGAGAGGATAGACTATGCTTCTAAGAAGAAATGCACTAGGAGAAAAGCACTGGAAAGAAACAAGTCAAGATCAAGAGTGAGCTTATTTCTTCTATTTGCTTCAGAGTAGACACACTTGATTATAGGCTGCTAGGAAAATACTAAGACAGAAGGAGAAGTTGATGATGTAGGACAGAGGAGATCAAGTGGACCAGTTATACTGGAAACAGTCCCTGACCCATAGTCACCTGTTGAGGTGTGTTTTGGTGTTAATCAATGAATTGGACTTAATGAATTAGGGTACCAGTAAAGCGCTGGCCTTGAGCTGGTGGCAGATACAGAATCTAATTTTGCTGAATTTTGTCTTTTATAAGTACTTTTTATTTGCTTCCTTGGAATACAAACAGAATTGATGTGTTCAAATCCCGTCTAAATTTAAAATACTGTAAAAAATGATATCAAACAAGAAAATTCATTTCTTATGGTCCTTTTTAGCCATTTCTGAAAGAAAAATTCTGCATGAAATGTAATTGTAGTAAGCCTCAGTCAGCAAAAGAGCCCTCTTGTGAAAATATTCACTTCCTGATGTAATTCTGTTTAGAAATATGGCATATCTATATAATGCAAAATTAATGTTTCTGATAGCCAGGAAATGTTTATAATAAATTCAAGATTTCATGTAAAAGAAAAACTGCTTGTGATTTACTCCAAAATTGATTAGCATGTGGCATTTTAACTTAAAACACTTTTATGTTAAATGTTAGATTTAAACATTTATGAATTTGCATTAAAATATTTCTCCTGATTGATATTACAGTTGCCCGAAGAAGTGAATACCAAGAGAAATAATATATTATACATAATCATTGTACACATCCTCAATCACCTCTGAATTTCTCTTTAAACCTATAATTCTCTTATTCCTTAGTGAATTACTGTTATCTTTTCTTGTTCGGTTTCTATGAACTATACCATGGGCACTTTCTTAAAGGTAGTGAGTAAGATAAATGGTACCATTTTCTACCATAATCAAAACTGAAAAAGGCTATAGCAAAAGCAAGCCTTTCCTTGTTCCCTGCTGTCCCACACATTACCCAGTGGTATGACAATAAATTATTGTTTCTGTAATTGTCAACTGCAGCAGCTTTCACCTGGAATACATCACATTTGGAGCTTACCATAGTGCATCCTGCAGAGCTGGGAAATTTCTTTTGTCACCTCAGCATCTGATATAGTAGCAGTGGATTTTTATCGTTTACTTTCCTGCAAGATTTCAAATGAGGGGCTGTTTTATTATTTTCCCAGAGGCCTGTTAGCCAAGTTGGCTTTTAAACATTTTTAGGGCACAGCAGTGTCTTCCCATTCACAAATTTTCTCTTGGCACTGCAGGTAGCTTCAAAGAGTTAGCCCACCTGTTTAGCCCTGGCCACACAAGTCCCATCTGAAGGGCACACACACACGCACGCGCACACACACACACAAATACACACACAAGACAGACAGAGATAGAGAGACAGAGACAGAGCTGGAGTTAGGGAAGTGGGCTTTAGAAAAAAAAAACTCATTTTCTTTTTTTTCCATATTATTTCCTCCCCTGCATTTGTTCCAGGTTGTTTTTAGTTTATCTTGCAGGCATGCTTACTTATTTGAATGAACAATTTTGGATTTTTGATGAGGAACTATTTATTCTTTTTGTCTTTGCTTTTGATTGTTTTCACCAGAAGTAACTGAGATGCTCGAACAAGAGAGAAGAATTCGAGGTTTAGTCCAGGGAAAACGATTTTTGTTTTGAATAATTTTTGGAGTTAATTAAATCAATATATTAACCAGTAGTTATTTGGATCACCTAATTACAAGCGAGAATATCTCTTGTAGTTATAACCATCATTAAATAATACCTTGGCGACATGGAAATGCAAACATTTGTAGTTCTTATGCCTACCCACATAACCTGTTTTGGGGTCCTAGGAGGGTACGTGACTGGCCTTAAGCTCTGGGAGCACAAGGGATCCGTTGGAGGTGGAGAAAGAGAAATTCCTTACTACTGGACCTCATCTTCTTAGACAAATGTATCCTAACAACACTTAGGAAAGGTGTTTTCAAATATCAGGCTGTAAAATTGTAAGCCAAACTAAATAACGGGGGATGGGGGGGAAACAGTCACTGAGGAGGAGAAATGAAAACTCTTGCTCAAATACCTTACTTAAAATTTCCCCATGAACCAGAAAACACATTGCCTTCTAAGTTCATTATGATACATTTTTTTAAATATAGAAGTTTTTTATAAGTTCTAGGAAAACTAATTGTATTTTGCAATGCTTTCATCATTTTTTCCCTATTACTTGGATTTGCTTTTTAAACAACTTAAAACAAACTGTATCTTGCTTTTCCATAAAATTGAATCAAATATGTTAGAATCGGGTTTCACAATGCCCTAATAAATAATTAATACTCAAGTAAAATTAAACTTATCTAACCTTTCTCAATATGCATGTAAAAAGTTTTATTTTTTACAACTATGGGTTATCTTTATGAATATTTTTCAAGTTAAAGACTTCTTTCTAGCACAAATTCCTCATATTGGGATTATTAGTTTTTAAGCATCATTAGTTTATAAATATACATTTATTTTTAATATATTTTTAAATTTCTTTACAATTTTTAGAATAAGGAGAAAATGAATTTCAAATATAATAAACTCACATTTTACATTCACATATAATCCAAAGTGTTGAATATTTATCATAGAAAATAATAGCACAATTGGGGCGCCTGGGTGGCTCAGTGGGTTAAAGCCTCTGCCTTCGCTCAGGTCATGATCTCAGGGTCCTGGGATCGAGCGCCACATGGGGCTCTCTGCTCAGCAGGGAGCCTGCTTCCCCCTCTCTCTCTGCCTGCCTCTTGGCCTATTTGTGATCTCTCTCTCTCTGTCAAAGAAATAAATAAAATCTTTAAAAAAATAATAGCACAATTGATAAAGAAAAATTAACATTGATGAAATACTGTTACTTATAGTCCATATTAAAATTTAGTGACATCACAATATGTACTAGAAATCACCTCATACCAGTTCATAGTGGACTCCTATATCTTTTTTTATTACTATATATTGTGTGCCTTTGCCACAGTTTGCACAAGCAACTTTTTATACATTAGTATTTGGAAAATTGTTGAAATGACAATCTCAGAATAAAAGTCAGCATGTTAAATATATTTAGTTTTGTTATAAATTGCTTTAACCTTTTTAAATTAAGCTAAATTAAAGTAAATTTTTCATTTTACTGTGGACCATAAATATCTTTTTAAAGACCTGTCTAAACTGTGGGCCAGAACTTATAAATGAACATATCTGTATACTATGTAATATCTTTGCCTATGAAGTGTTTACATGATCAAAAGAAAATGTACCTATCACACACATACACATACACACACACACGATGAAATATGCACATGACAAATCATTTAAATTAATATACTTAATGAAAACCATTTTTCTCTTGTAAGGTTTTTAAATTTAATAATTAACAGTGGCTAAGTAGGGTTTTGTGAACATTTTGAACTGAGGCCCAGAATTAAGGTTATTCCAAGGTTAACAGCCTATTTTGTTCAGCTTTTAAACAAGGGCAGTCTTCCAGGCTTGCTTTTCTCGAAATTGAGTATCAGGCAATATATTTATTCTGGTCACATGTAGTTTCTTTCAGTGCATTTACGCAGGCTGCTTCTTAACTGTTCTTAATAAAAGAACAAATCTATTCTTCCTTTTCCTTGCATGTCACACATGCAAGGAAAGCTGAGCCATTCAAGCCTCATGCAGTTCCTTCATTTCCTGTGTTCTGAAATACAGATGGTGTAGTTACGTAGCATCTCTGTGCATAGTTAACTGATGTCAGCTCTCACCTACTTCTATACATACACATATTTCTATCCCACTAGGGGTTCCCATGATCCAGTTTTCCCCAAGTACACCTCTTCTTTCACCAGGTGATAAGTTATAAATAATACGTGATCATAATTTGCTCACTTTTTTGTGACCCCATCTCTCCCCTCACCCAACTTCTTCTGCCTTACAAAAAACAAGTTCTGTGACTCCATAAAAATGTGACAAGCAATCTTTTGCTTAAAACTACAGTTTCCATGGTTGACATAAGTGATGTTTACTTTGCATTTTTTTTTAAATGACCCTTGAAGGCCCTATAAAGGAGAGACATCGGTCATTTGCCCTATGGTTGTGTTATATAGTCTTGGCTCTGACCTTGTGCCGCCTGTGATCATGTCACTATAAATTAAATAACATCATTGAACTCTGGACATGAAGAGAGAACAGCTGTTCACCTGGCACAAATGGAAAACTATACTTAATTTTAGTATTAAAAAAATTAAAAAGAAAACTCCTGATTGCAATTATTTGTCCTCTGGTGGAAACAAAGAAATTGACCCCATTTACAGTAGCATCAAAAACAAAATGGTTAGGAATAAATTTAAGTAAGGAGGTGAAAGATATCTACTCTGATAAGTATAAGACACTGATAAAGAAATCAAAGAAGATACAAATAATTGGAATGGTGTCCTGTAAATGGATTGGAAGAATTAATATTGTTAAAATGTCTATACTACAAAAACACCTATAGATTCAATATAATCCTTACCAAGATTACAATGGCATTTTCGAAGTAGGAAAAACAATCCTAAGATTTATATAGAATTACAAAAAAACCCAAATAGCCAAAGAAATCCCAATAAAGAATAAAGCAGGCATCAAACTTTCTGATTTCAAGTTATATTATAATTAGTCATTAACATCAACATATAGTATGATACTAGCATATAAAAAGACAAATAGGTCAATAAAACAGAATTGAGAGCCCAGAAACAAACCTAAGCATACAGTGTCAACTTGTATTTGATGAGAGAGCCAAGAATACTAAATGGAGAAAAGACAGTTGTTTCAAAAAATGGTACTGAGATAATTGGATATTCACATATAAAAGAATAAAACTAGACTCATATCTTACATGACTCACAAAAATTAACTCAACATGGGTTAAAGACTTATATGTACGACCTGAAACCATGAAACTCCTGGAAGAAAACATGAGAATGAAGCTCCTTGATATGGGTTTTAGCAATGACTTTTTTGGATATGACAATTAAAACACAAACAACACAATCAAAAATAAACAAGTGGGACAACAGACTGACCACATATTTCACCAGGATATGAGGAAAATATTAGATCTTCTGCTTCTATTTATTTTTATTATGAAGATAAGGCAGTTAGTAAGCTTTTCTGTCATTTAATATGAGGATTGGGCTGATAGATTAACATGTGAAAAGAGATGCACTGACTATAAGAACAAGTGAGGTACCAGTGTTACATTAAGGTTAATTTAACAAAATTATCTACACTAAATTTCATAATATGTGGAAGTGAGTAAAAAAGTATCTTGCAAATAAATTTTGAATTGACTATATGAATAAAAAGGATAAACGAACAAAAATTCTGACACCTCTTATACAAAGAGGTTTTTTGAATATTTGCATGGGAACAAAAATATTGATTTAATTATATCTTGCAAAATAGGGGAGAAAAAAAGCACAATTATTAATGTGAAAATATGAATGTGTTTTCTATATAGCAAATGTTGAACTAGCTAATGGATAGTGTATACTGGGCCCAGAGTTATTCTCTCCTGGTAATATGAAGTCATACATACAATGAAAGAATGTTTAAAATTATTTTATTGATACAATGTGCAATCAGAAAACATGGAGGTAGTGGAGTATCATTTACAGACAGTCTAATCTTTTGTTTAGCATCCTCACCAGTTTCTATTTGGGAGGAACCACATTCAATCCATATCTCCTTCTATGTAGCACTAATAACTGATTTTCCTTAACCAGTAATGAAATAGTATTTTCCTTGGCATTAATGATTCTAAAACCTTCACAGAACTGCACAATTGTAGCCTCATCCTTTCCATCACTCTTTTGTAAAAATCAATGAAAAGTTTCCCTCAAGCAAAGTAGGCTTTAAAGCAAGTAATCACACTATAACCACTGACTGGATTATAGCTCCCTGTTTTAAGTGAGCTCTTCCATTTTCATAGTGTCAGACAAATTAATTAAATTTACACACAGTTCTGATGCATTAGTCTGGGATTTTTATATGATGATTTTATATTGTATCCTATTTTAGGGGTATGATTTAAAATAGTGACAAAGACATGGTTCTTGCTTAATAGTGGAGGGACACAGATAAAAAACCAGACGTTTTTTCATAGAGTGGAGTAGATTCTCTGAGAAAGATAACTAAGGGGTTCTATAAAAACCCAAAAGACATGTAAGCTTTAATATGTATGCTTCATCATTTTTAAACTCTACACAGATCTGTTTTTTAAGATGACCTTGAGAATATTTTTAAACAAAACTGCTTATTTATCTGCCAAATGTCAGTGGGATATTTAAGTAAGGAGTAACCATTACCCTGAAGATAGTGATATAGCAGAAGAGATTTTCAAAATGACTTTAAAGTCATTTTGAAGTCATTCGGCTTGGCAGCCAAAAAAAAAAAAAAAAGATTTCCCAAGAGAAATTTGAATCCTAATATTTCCTTTTCCACCAGCAAAACAATGATATTAACAGAGTTTTTTGAGATTACCTTCTCTGGTTTGCCAAACTGGTTGTTTTTCTTCATATGTTTCTTTACACCAGCTTGTTATTTTACATTCTCTAGACTTCGGTTACTATTTCCACTCAGGTCAGGGATTTTCTATTTACAAACTTCATATCTTAGAACCACACTGAGCCAGCCTTAGGAAAAGTCTCATAAAACTTAAAATATCAGGTATAAATACATTTGAGTGACAACAACAATAAAATAGTATAAAACATATTTGCAACTATAGAAAAAAAGAAAGAACATGGAAATTGAGGCAACTATTTAGTAGGTGATTAAGAATGTAGGCTCTTCATGATCCAAACTACTCCTCCTGTTTTGCAAATAAAGCGAAAGGATTCTTCTGAGATGATAGCATGAATGGTGGTATTATTTGGATGATAGCAGTAGTGGTGGTATAAATACTTTTAAAATTTCCCTGAAGCTCTAATTCAGGACTTCAGTTACATAAAATCTAGATGACAAGATATCCTCACAAACCTCAAACTATAAGTGGCTGGAGAAAATCTACCAACAGTCATAATACTTGCATACTATCCCTGTCTGTGCAGAAAGAATCAAAGGAATACATGTAGTAGTTGATAAACCTGAGAACAAAACAGCCCACAGGTAACTAAATAAAAGTGGGGCAGCTGAAACTCAGTCTTAAAGTTCTTTTAGCACAATGGGTCCAAGGTAGAAAAGATTGAAGAGCACAAGCTCTCTAATTTCTGTGATCTCTGACAACTGATTAGCCAGAACAAGGTGTCATGGCCCCAGAGTAAGAAAGAAGTACTCAAGGTGAAAACAAAAGTGAGTAGGACTAGCATCTTAAAATAAATGAAAGCAAAATCTCAGAACTTCAAAAAACAAAAACAAACAAACAAATAAACAACTAAACAACAGAAGAGAGGGCTCTGAGAAGTTAAAAAAATTACACTGACTATTGCTTCATGTTAACTTCAGGAAAACTAATTTACATAAAATGCAAACCACAGAAAAGTATCAATATCTAATTCCACACAGACTCATCAAGAATGACTGAAAAGCAGCACAACGTCCCCACTGACAATGAAAGAATATCAGAAAGACTTACCATAAAACAGATTAAAATGTCACCTACTGTTTCAAAATGTAACAAAATGAACTATAAAATGATAGAAGAAATAAAGCACAGCAAAATTAAAAAAACTCAGGAATAAAATGATATATTTCAGACAGAGTTGGAAATTTAAAAACAACATTTCCGCATAAAGAAAAAAAACTAAAAGGAACACAAAAACGAATAAACATAATGGATAATGGCTAAAAAGAAAAATAAAATGAAAAGAAACAATTGTAAAAATTTTAGAAAGAAATTAAGAGACCTCCAGTTCTGAACAGTGTGTAATAATGCATTAAACAACTAGAAACTTGACAAAATATGTGGAATATAGTTTTCAGGTACTAGACAAAAGATAGCACAACACTATATTCCTGGAGAAAAGGAAGAAACAAGGTCAATCCAACAATAACTTCCAATTTATGGTAGAATCGACCTTTATTCTGCAGCATAGGGAGGGAGAATGCTAACAGAGCCTGCTAATCTCAATGAGTTGAAGATATCAGATTTCAGAGAGGACAAGTCAGCTAGAATGGAAGCTGGAGTTTCACTGGGAGACAAGCTCCAGAGAACTGCAGAGGTTGTTCCCCATGATCTTTTAACTGAGTACTGATCTATTTATACATAAGAGAAAAGTGATTGATTCTAGGCAGAGAGCTGCCATAAATGAATAGACGGAAAATTTCTAGTGTCCTAACAGGATGAGGAATAGTTTGGGTCCACACAAGAAAGAGTGGATAAAACCTCTAAGACTATGTTACCTGTATGTACATTACCAAACCTTGAAAGCAAATCTCAAAGAGATTCAACTGAATCAAAGTAATTTAACTATTTGCCAAAACAAAGTCAAACTTTGTTGGAAGAAATACGACAAAGTACAACAATCAAAAACATAAAACTCTAATGTATAGCATCCAATAAAAAATGTTGAGGCGAGGAGGAGCAAGATGGCAGAGAAGTAGGAGGTTGAGATAGAGTCGGAACCCAGAAGTTCATCTAGATAGTTAATAAATCATTTTAAAAGCCAGCATACTCAACAGGAGGGAGAAGAGAGGAAGAAGAGCAATTCTAGGAGCAGAAAATCGACCACCTTCGGAAAGGTAGGACGTTTGGAAAAGTGATTCCAAAGCAAC
>CM052798.1:98127972-98146321 GCA_028533885.1 Nasua narica | reverse complement strand
ACCTGCCTCTGGGAGGGTCTGAGTGTGGCTCAGCCCTCCCTTGAGCTAATTAGCCCAGATGGCCTATGGGTTGGGTTTGGGTTAGTCAATAGGAACGCAGAACCCCTGCCCGGGAAAGAATATAAACCCCGCCTTTTGCCCGCCAAACTTGTGCGCCAATTCTGGCCAGGGTGATAGGCTAGTTCAAACAGTTACTAAGTAACTTTCTGTGTGTTACAAACTCATTGGCTACTGGCCCCTCTAAAACTGTTGCGCTTTTTGGAACTCGCTCTCTTTCTTTACACCACGCCACTGTGTTGGTGAGCGTGAGAGGGAGCTCAAGCTAGCTTGAATAAAGAGTTCTTTTGCTTTTGCATCGGACTCAGATCCCTGGTGGTATTTGGGGATCTCAAAATCTGGGCATAACACAAGCAATGAATCTGCCCAGAAGCACTCAGACCTCCGTGTTGCAGGAAGCCCGAGTCTCTGCTCCCCTGTGTGTGGTTCAGAACACACACTCCCCTCCGCTAAATTTCTGCTCACAGCGCAGCCTGTCCAAGGTGGCGCAACCGTAGCCGCCTTTCTGCAGCTCCCAACTGCAGACCTGGGAGGCCTATGGAGAGCCGTGAAAGTCGCGACCCCAGCTGTCTTTCTAAGGCTCCCAAGTGCAGACCCAGGAGGCTTGAGGCAGGCCAGGAAAGTCGCTACTGCAGCTGCCTTTCTGAGGCTCCACGAGGGGTGCTCCGGAGGTTAGGCCACTTGCCCGCATTCTCTCTGCGGCCAGTGGGGATCACTCAGGCTCTGCAGCAGGCTGAGAATGTCGTGGTCGCGAGTGCACACAGAGAAAAGCTGCAGCTCCTGGACTACAGCAGACTCTCTAAAGGCACTTGCAGGTGCCAGCCCAGCCCACAGATTGTTGCAGAGAGCAGAAAGCTGCAGGTTCAGGAACCGCAGACTGGATCCCCCCACCAGTCTCACTTTGGGGCGTTCCTTCCTGGGAGGGTGGGTCCAAGCCAGTGCCCACGACCACCCCCTTCCACTAGTTACTCCTCAGAACTTTTTGCCCTTTTTAAGTGTTTTTAAGGGACTCTACGTTAATGCTGGTCCCTCGCCACCAGGCACTTTCCTTTGGGGTATTACTGTCCTTGGTTAGCTTCTGGTGGCTCCCTCCACTTTTGTTTATCCTCCGATATCAGTTTGAAGTGTTCCCACTTTGCTTTTACCTCTCCACTGCTGTCTTCTGCTCTCGGGGAGATCCCAGAGTGAGAAATCTAGCTCCTCAGGGTGATTTCATGGGTGTTCAGCATGTTCTGGTAGATTTTCAGCTCACTTTTGGGGACCGGTTCCTGCAGGATCTCCCACCTCTCCGCCGTCTTACCCCCCCCCCTTTATTTTGGTTTATTTTAAAATTATTTTCTAGAGAACATATCTTTTCCTATTTTCTCATTCCTAAAAATCATTCCTTTCCCATTAAATACACCCCCTCACTTTTACAACTTCCAGTTATCTGCTATTCATCTAGATTGGGGATCAGCAGACTTCTGTAAGGATCCAGATATTGAATCTTGTAGGCTTGTGGACTGTACAGCTTCTATCACTACTATTCAACTCACCACTATAGCACAAAAGTATCCTTAGATTATAGATAAATGGATGGGGATGACAGTGTTCCAATAAAACTTTATTTACCAAACTTGTCAGTAGGTCAGATTTGACTCACAGCTATAGTTTGCCAATCCCTCCTCCAGACCAGGACTGTTCAGTAAGAAATATCATATGAGCCATAAATGCGATCCATGTGCATAATTTTAATTTGATTTAGTATTTAATTTAATTTAATTTAATTCCACAAAAAATTGAGATTAATTTTAGTCTATTTTCTTTGGCTTAAATATACAATTTTATCATTTTAACATATGATCGACACAAAACATTATAAATAAGGTGCTTCATATTCTTGGTTTCATCCTAAGACTTTCACATTCCAGTGTATAATTTGCATTACAGCATATCTCAATCCAGACTAGACACATGTCGAGTTTTCAGCAGCCACATGCAGCTCATGGCTACTTTGCTGGATAGCATAGCTCTCAACGTTTGTATTTGCTTCTTGAATCTTTGAAGACACCTACAGATATTCCAAGGAAATGTCGGGTAAAATTATTTGATCTTTGGCTCATGATTTTCTTTCCTGGAATTACCATATTGCAGCATATTGAAAAACATCATTATTTTATTGGTGTGTGTTTGGTTGGTTGATTTTATAAACCTTTCTGGATTCAGTGTTAATCCTTTTGCTAAATATTTCTTCTGCCACTGGTTTATAGTTTTTTTTTCTAGCTACAGCTATTTCTATCAGGGTAAATTCTCTTCTTTCTTTTCTCTACAGTTTGAAAAGACTACACATATAATCTATACTATATGGTATTTTGGGAAAGTGCACAGAAATTTCAGTACTGAATAAACTAAACACGAGAAAATAATGGAGTGCTGATTTTTACAATGCAAGTATGATATTTGGATACAGTTGTATAGAGATATATGAGGAGTAACAACACAATAAAATAATTTAAAGTTGTACATTTTCTAATTAGGATTTGTGACATTTATGACTTATAGTTTAGAACACTTCATTCTCAGATTTGTAAGAGTGACAAAAGCTTTTAAGTAGCCTCTATGGAAAAAGGTTAATGAAACAGTTTATAAAGGATAGAGGAAAATAAAGGTAAATTAAATTGTATTCAAAAACATCGTATTGGGGAAAATTGCCCTCTATCCTCACTATCTATCTTCACTAAGGATAGAACAGAAGAAAATTAGCTTCAACTGTAATAGAAACAATTTAGCTTAGATAGTACAAAGAAACTTTTTCAGCATGAGGGTTGCAAAAGAAAGTGTTGCCATGGGAGTCTTTGGCATTTCATTTTCTCAAATATGTATGTTTTAAAGGATAGGATAAACAGATAATAATTTGAGGGTGTTACTTGAAATACAACTTCCCTAACATACAGGGAAGGAATAGAGAAGCAATAGTAGTTCTTTTCATTCCTATAATCTTCTGTTTAGAGATACAAATATTACTCTCAAATGAAAAGAAAGGACAGATATTTGCTATAAAAGATGAGGACCCTATGCTGAGGTATACAGACCAAAGTCTTATGTGATTATTATCTATCAGGCTGTTATATTTTATATTAATAACAAATAGTGGGAATTACAGAAAAACTCTTTTTCTATGTTTCTTATCTTGAAAGAACACAAAACTTATTTTCAAATCTAATGGGAATTTTATTTTATTTCTTTAGGCATCAGTTTCTAGTGTTTATTTAAAAATTTAATGAGTACATCTATTGACTAGTTCTTTTATCTTCCTGTATATGTTTTCTTATTTTTTACAAACATGTCAGAGTGATCAATTTTAAATTTTAAATAAGTTGAATATTATTTCTCTATATGGGAAAGTGTTTGGCATACAGGTGGTGACAGCCACATAGCTGCTTTCAGTGGTGGCTATAAATGGGAGTGAAACTGGTTAATATGAGTAGGGCAATGGATTCAAGCCACACATATGTCATCATTGCTATACTCTTTGTTTTCTGTTCTCCCCTCAATTAATTAACCTTCTTAGCTCCAAAATTAGTGTTTGAATGATGTGTTATGATGTATTAATGAGATTATACTTCATAATATGTACTTTGTGAAAGGTTAAAAATAGTGAGAACTGCTTACTCTCATTCTCTCAGCATGTAATTGCAGCAATTTGTTCCCATCATTAAAAATTCTCTTTTGACAATGGGTTCCCCTCCACCATCCTATGGTCCTTTATGGTACCACCCAGGTTTACATATTATGTACAATTCATGTATATGTTTACTACTTAACCCACTGCATTTTTAGTTTCTAACCATCTTCATGTTGACGACTTGGTGGCTTTTTGCAGGACTGACCCTTTTCTCGGTCCCTTTACTGGGTCTCCAGAAGCATCATTTGCTTCTGAACTACATTCTTTCTCCCTATGTTATTTCATTCATTTTCACAAGATCTCTGAATGTGTGTTAAATATTTATGTTACTTTTTCATCTCTCTGAACACATTTCTAGACAATCTCACACATGTGTATGCATCTTTATTATTTCATGCTATTGATGACTTTCATCAGCCATTCATATATTTGCATTGCCCAATCATATGTATGTGTCAGCTACATATATGTTTCTGATGCCTAATCCATATAAGCTATTATCTACCAAATAACTTTATCTGAAGAATGTGGGGTCTCTTATAAGACAAGTGAATATAGCCTATTTCCTCTTAAAGTTTCTTTTCTGTCTTTCCTCTTTTGTTAAGACTTACCAGCTAGTCTTCTGAACTAAATATGTGAGAATTATGCTCTGATCTCATACTCATCAGTTACATGCAAATGATACCCGTCAACAAATATTATTCTAATTCACTGATGTTTCTCAGAACACCATCAATAGGGGCGCCTGGGTGGCTCAGTGGGTTAAAACCTCTGCCTTTGGCTCAGGTCAAATCTCAGGGTCCTGGAATTGAGCCCCGCATCAGGATCTCTGCTCAGCAGGGAGCAGAGAGCTTCCGCTTCTCTTTCTGCCTGCCTCTGTGCCTACTTGTGATCTCTTTCCTCTCTATCAAATAAATAAATAAAATATAAAAAAAAGAACACCATCAATACATGATTATTTGAAAAAGAATGAAATTAGTGAGGGAAGTGGGAGAAGAAGCTCTATCAGGAAGCAGACTTAAGGCCACTTTTGACTAATCTTACAGTGGCTCATATGTCCTTCCAAAGAACGTTGATTTTCACAAAGAACAAGTAGTGATCAAAATCTACGAACTTTATATTGCTTGAAGTGATCACCTACTTGTCTTTCCCCATGGCTACCACTATCCAATGTATACTTTATAACTCTGCAGTGTTTCCCTGTTGATATTTATAAAAATATATGTTTTTAATTCTTTTTCTCCATTTCTCCTGTCCCTGGTTGATTTCTCTTACCTGACTGCATTAGCTAATAGCTTCAAACATGGTTAAATTATAATAGAAACAGTGGTTATTCTTTTTATGTAGATTTTTGTTAAATAATATACTTTACAAGTTGTAATGTTTTTAAGTTTCCAAAATAATAAGCAGAGGGTACAGAGAGTTCCCATAGTTTACAACCCACCCTACCCACCTACCAGGTTCTCCTTTAATTAACATCTTGTATTAGTATGGTACATTTGTTATAATTGAAAAACCAATACTGAAAAATGACTATTAACTAAAGTCCATAGTTGACATTAGGTTTCACCTTTTGTGTTGTACAGTTCCATAAGTTTTAACAAATGCATAATATCATGGGTCTACTATTATAGTGTAATGTTGAATAGCTTCAGTGCCTTACAAAATCACTTCTCTTTCAGCTTTTAAGATTTTTTTTTTTACTTTCAATAATTTGATTATATTTCTCACTCATGGATTCATAAATAGGGAAATTGTGACCATAATTTCTTCAAATACTCTTTCTACCTATTTCTTCAAATATGTTTTTGCCCCTTTATTTCTCTCATCTTTTGGGACTCCCATTTTATGTATATTGGTATGCTCAGCAGTGTCATATAAGTCTCTCAGAATCTTTACATTTTTTTTTCCTTTCTTTTTCTTTCTGCTTCTCAGTATGGGTAATTTCAATTGTTTCATTGTAAAATTTCTTCATTCTTTCTTCTGCCTTTGAACCCTTCTACTGAAATTTTCAACCCCAGAATTTGTATTTGGTTCCTTTTTACGAATCCTGTCTCTTTATTCTTATTCTCAATTTGCTAAGACACCATTCTCTTTGTGTTCCTTGGTTCTTTGGCCATGTTTTACTTATTTATTTTTTTAATAGCTTTTGGTCATCTATAAAATAGTTGACTTAAAGTCTTTGTTAGTAAGTCTCTGTCTGTCCCTCCTAAGGGATAATTTTTGTTGATTTTTTTTCTCCTCTAAATAGACTAAACTTTTTCATCTTGAATTTCTCATAATATTTTGTGAAGCTTGAGATTTTAAATATTACAATGTGATAAATCTGGAAATCAAATTATTCAACCTTCTTACATTTTGCTTTTTTTCTTTGCTATGCATAGTAATTGCTTGTTATTTAAAACCTTTTCCATACTATCTGTGAAAGATTGTATTCTTTGTCATGGGTGGTCTCTGAAGTCTCTCTTCCTTTAGCTTACGGTAAGCTACATGCTTGACAGAGAAGTCTTTAAATTTCTAGAACCATAAAAAAAAAAAAAGAGGAAAAATACAGTCTCCCAGTGTTTGCTAATTGGCAGTATGTTGTGGCATTCCTTAAATGCTTGGCCAGTCTATTTAGCTCTCCTCCTTAGCATCCATTCTATTTACACTGAGCTTAAACATCAGCTGGAGATAAAAGTTTGGGACTTTCTCCATTCCATCCTGGTCATGATTTTTGGATAGCTTTTTAGATATCCCATTATATGCAGGAGATTTTTAAAGGCCTTTTGTCTCAAGTTAACTGTGCCCCTACCTTTGGCCCCAAAGTTCTTTGGCATGCCAATTATTTGTCACAACTGTAATCTTTTGTTCCAGGCAGCAGCAGTTTGTTAATCTCCCTTTCAATGTTGTCAATCAATGCCATCCACTTAGATGCTTTTACACCCTGGGCAAACTTGAATTAGGCTAACCAAAGGCAAATGTCTTGTACCAGTCAATCAAGGAACTCCTAAACAGGTCAACACAAACACAGTTCTTTGAGAACAAAGTCCATTCTGTTCCTTCGACTACCAGATTACTACTCTGGAAACGTGCCCTACCATCCTCAACCAGCACCAAGCCAGGCAAGGGGGGGGGGGGCGGTGAAATACAACTAAGCTAAAATACAACAAAGTCTTCCTACTATGTTTGTCACCTTTTTCTCAATTATTCACTTAGTTACTCTAAATCTTTGACTATTTTCCAGTATTCTGACAAATTTGATTCTTACAGATTTTGCTCGTTTTTTTCCTCTAAATTTCCTATAGAGAGACAAGCTCTGGAAGCTCCCAACTATACCATTTTTTTAAAAGATTTTATTTATTTATTTGACAGAAAGAGAGAGATCACAAGTAGGCAGAGAGGCAGACAGAGAAGTGGGGGGAAGCAGGCTCACTGCTGAGCAGAAAGCCTGATTCAGGGCTTGATCCCAGACCCCGAGATCATGACCTGAGCCGAAGGCAGAGGCTTTAACCCACTGAGCCACCCAGGCGCCCCTCAACTATACCATTTTAACTGAAATAAGCATTCTTGTTTATTCCTGATTTTAGTGGAACATCAAATAAATAAGTATGATTTTAGCTTTTAAGCTGACAATGTATTTTATATATCAAAAAAATTCTTATTTCATATAGCTTTTGGCTGTTTCTCTAGGGGTGTGTATAACAAATATTTTCTGTGAAAGTATACAGAATATCATATTATTTTTTTAAATTTTTCTCTTAAGATTTATTAATATAAATATATAAATGCCTATCTTAATTATGACCAACATTTCAATCAATCCTATTTGGTTGTTATGTATTACTATTTTAATGTGCAATTTATTCCTGTTTGTTTATATTTTATTTGGAATTTGTGTGTTAATATTTCAAGTGATATTGGCATAAAGCTGTCTATCATATGTAATTTTTTAAAAGATTTTATTTATTTATTTGACAGAGAGAGATCACAAGTAGCCAGAGAGGCAGGGTGAGAGAGAGAGGGAAGCAGGCTCACCGCCAGCAGAAAGCCTAATGTGGGGCTCGATTCCAGGACCCTAAGATCATTACCTGAGCTGAAGGAAGAGGCTTTAACCCCCTGAGCCACCCAGGCACCCCTATCATATGTAATTTTTATAAAGTTTAGTTAAATTCCTGTTTTTTAGAAAGAAGTTGAAATTATCCCTTTCTTTTCAATGCTGTGGAGCAATTTATATAGTCCTGGCATTATGTGTTACTTGAGTGTTTTAATCACTATTAAACTAAATATTATGATGAAAATAGTAAAATTAGTTTAAGATAAGATAAAATACATTTTATTTTGAGGTTTACCTTTTTTAAGCCACTGGAATAAAATGAAGCAGAATGAATCAAACATGTTATTCAGTACCTTAATGTCAAAGAAAGATTAAGTATCTATCAAAGTAAAATTAAGAATATATTACTAAAACTACTTGTACCTATCCACATCTTACCCCATAACACTCTCTGACATTTATAAATAGAGAGACATATAATATAAGCTAACTTTCTCCCTTCAGGATGAAAATGGATCAAATGTGTCAGGTGCATAATTTCATTATTTGAATAAAAACTCCCTTCAATTATAAGGTGTCAACATAAATGTTAATTTTCTCTTTATCTTCAATAAAACTGTTAATTAAATAGTTCACACCTTTTTGGCTGTTTTTATTAAAGCTTCGTAGGATAAAATTCCTCAGGCAGTCTTCTAGGCAGTAATAAATTATTAAGGAAAATACCATGTTTGCATCTCAAATTTGAGGAGAGAGTGGGCCAAAAATACATATTTTGTGAGTGGGAGACCTGACCTTCAAAGATAAATTCTTCATGATATTATTTAGTGGAAAAAGAGATATATGTGAATTATGAATTATTTATAAGACAAAAAGATTTGAAGTAGAAATGGTATACACACATATCATATAAACTGAATATCGTATAGACTAAAGTCAAGTCTCTTTAACAGACTAAATAATTAAATTATTTAATTTTTCCAGCAAAATTTTCTTCCAGATAATAATGGATAAGCATTCTTTAAATAACTGGATTTTATGCACCTCACTTAGAAACAAACTTCTTTTATTAGGAAAAGTCAGAGGCTTCTGATAATATTTATATCCCTGAAAAATAATCTTTTAACTGAGAATGTCAGATCTTTTAAAAAGCACCTAGAAAATTTTTGATCCAACATTTTAAACAAACAGTGTAAACCATGCCACAAAGTATGAAGACAAGTAAAAACAGAGATAAAGATTTGTTTAACTTAAACAAAAGTCACAGGAAGTAAAACTGATAGGAACACTTGAATGGTAACAGGCTGAGTATGAACTAGCATAGCAGTAAATCTTAGAGATCACAATATTTGTGAGTGGCACACTTCCCTGGGCTTTATCTCCAGAATCACTTTAGATTCTTCATGGGAAACTCTCTTTCTAGCTCCAGCACAGGAAAAGAAAAGTAAACACACAAAGAAAAAAAAATTTACATTATAGGGGAGAAGAAGCCAGATCTTAACTCTGAAACTTCATCTCAGATTGGAGAGGGGACTCTCCCCACACTCCTGTCCTCTCCAGCCTTCTTGGATCACCTGGAGGGAAGATAACTCTGGCCCAACAAGAGTTAATGATTTAAGGAAATGCATTGGGAATGCTGCAAGCAGGGTAGGGAGTAGGAACCAGAGGGCAGAAAAATAAATGATTCCACTGGAGAAGCACTTAAAAAGATCAGGGACCAACACATAGGTTAAATAAAATGCTGAAGTTTAGTTGGAACATTATAGAAAGTCCCCTTCCACAACCTTACCACCATTCACAATGAATTCCAGTACAGTATAAGGGGATTACAACGGAAAGAGCTGTGAGATACAACTTATCTCTGAAAAGAAGTATATGTATGATGTTTACTTTTATGTTTCAATGTGGCTAGGCTATAGCGTCCAGATATTTTGTCAAACATTATTCTAGAAGCTTATGTGGGAATGTTTTTGGATGACATTTACATTTAAATCAGTAAGCAGATTGCCTCCATAATGTAGGTGGGGTTTATCCAATCAGTTGAAGTCACAAATAAACAAAAAAATGACTTCCACCATAGAGGTAATTCTCCCAGCAAACTACCTTCTGACTTCAGCTGCAACAATGGCTCTTCCTGGGTCTTCAGCCTAATGGCCCTTTCTGCAGATTTGCACTTGACAGCCTCCATAACTGTGATATATAGATAGATGATAGATGATATATCAACGATAATGAGAGAGAGTTGATAGATAGACAGACAGCTTATTGTTTCTGTTTTTCTGGAGAAACCTAATATAAGCCTATCACCTAGAAGAAAGGCAAGGACAACAACACTAAAGAAATTTGAAGATTGTAGTACCTACCAATACCTAAAATAAAAGTAAACACAGCCCAACTTGTTGCCACATAATGTAAATACTGACACTTCAGGACTATTTACCTTAATCCTACTACCTGATACAAGATGTCTTATTTATAATAAAGAAATTATGAGGTAGCCAAAAGTCAAGAGAAAACATAGTCTGAAGAAACAAGCAATAATCAGAACCAGATTCAAATATAATACAGATGTTGGAATTATCAGAAAGATAATTCAAATAACTATGTTAAGAGCTCTAATGGAAAAAAAAGACAACATAAAAGGATATAATGTAAGCAGAGATATGGAAATGCTAAGGAAGAGTAAAATGGAAGTGTAAGAGAATAAAAAGCATACTATGATTAATGAAGAATGTCTTCAATGGGGTTATTTATAACCTGGACAGGGCAATGGAAATAATTAGAGTTCCTGAGGATATATTAATAGAAACTTCCCAAAATGAAATGAAAGGGGCAAAAAGATAAAATAAAAAGGAACATCTAAGTACTATGAAACATTATCAAAATGTATAACTTTGGAGCACCCAAATATATAAATCAATTAATAACAAACATAAAGAAACTCATTGATAATGATACAATTATAGGGGATTTTAACACCCCAGTCACATTAATTCAGCAAAGTCACAGGATATAAAATCAACATACAGAAATCTGTTGCATTTTTATACAACAATAATGAGGTAGCAAAAAGAGAAATCAAGGACTTGATCCCAATTATAATTGGACCAAACCATAAGATACCTATGAATAAACCTAACCTAAGATTTAAAAGATATGTACTCTGAAAACTATAGAACACTTATGAAAGAAATTGAAGAAGACAAAAAGAAATGGAGAAATTTCCATGCTCATGGATTGGAGGAACAAATATTGTTAAAACGTCTATACTACTCAAAGCAATCTATGCATTTAATGCAATACCTATAAAAATACCACCAGAATTTTTCATAGAGCTAGAACAAACAATCTTAAAATTGTATGGAACCACAAAAGACCCTGAAGAGCCAAAGCAGTCTTCAAAAAGAAAAGAAAAGCTGGAGTCTTGACAATTTCATACTTAAAGCTATACTACGAAAGGTGTAGTCATCAAGACAGTACAGCACTGGCACAAAAACAGACATATAGATCAATAGAACAGAATAGAAAACCCAGAAATTGACTGACAACTATATGATCAACTCATATTCAACAAAGCAGAAAAGAATATCCGATTGAAAAAAGGCAGTCTCTCCAAAATTGGAAAATTGGACAACCACATGCAAAAGAATGAAACTGGACTACTATCTTACACAATATACAAAAATAAAGTCAAAATGGATAAAACCCTAAATCTGAGACAGGAAATCATTAAAATCCTAGAGAAGAACATGGGCAGCAATCTCAGCCAAGCAACGTCTTACTAAACTGATCTCTAGAGACAAAGGAAACAAAAGCAAAAATGGAGCACCTGGATGGCTCAGTCTTTAGTGTCTGTCTTCGACTCAGGTCATGAGCCCAGGGTCTTGGGATCCAGCCATGCATTGGGCTCCTTGCTCAGCAGGGAGCCTGCTTCTCCCTCTCTCCGGCTTGTATTCCCTCTCTCACTCTCTCTCTCTCTAATAAAGAAAATTAAAAAAAAATGCAAAAATGGTCTATTGGCCTTAATCAAAATAAAAACCTTCTACACAGCAAAAGAAACAAAACTAAAAGGCAACTTATAGAGTGGCAGATGTTTGCAAATGACATATTTGTTAAAGGGTTAGTATCCAAAATATATAAAGAACATAAAATACTTAACACCTAAAACATCAACAATCCAGCTAAGAAATGGGCAGGGGACAAGAAGAGATATTTTTCCAGAGAAGACATACAAATGACTAACAGACACATGAAAGAATGCTCAACATCACTCATCAGCTGAGAAATACAAATCAAACTTACATGAGATATCACCTCACACCTATCAGTATGGCTAAAATTAAATATAGGAAACAACATGTTGGCAAGGATGCAGAGAAAGAGAAACTCTCTAACACTGTTGGTGGGAATGCAAACTGGTGCAGCCACTCTGGAAAACAGTATGGACGTTCCTCAAAAAGTTAAAAATAGAACTACCCTACAACCCACCAACTGGACTACCAAGTATTTACCCAAAACATATAAAAATACTGGTTTGAAGGGACAAATATACCCTGATGCTTATAGCAGCATTATCAGCAATAGTCAAATTATCGGAAGACCCCAAATGTCCATCAACTAATGAATGGATAAAAAAGATGTGGTATATGTGCAACCAGGTAGATGAGGTTAAAGTGTGTTATGCTAAGCAAAACATTCAGTCAGAAAAAGACAAATACAATATGATATCATTCATATGTGGAAAGTAAGAAACAAAACACATGAACATGGGAGAAGGGAAAAATAGGGAGGGAGGGAAGTAAACCACAAAAGACTCTTAACTACAGAGGACAAACTGAGGGTTGCTAGAGGGGAGGTGGGCCAAGAATGGGCTAAAACTAATATTCCATTAGTTTTACACTAATATTACACTATATGTTAACTAACTAGAATTTAAATAAAAATTTGAAAACAAAAACAAAAGCGAAAACAAAACTCCAGGAGGAAGCAAGATGGTGGAGAAGTAGAAGACTAAAATATTATCAGGTTCCAGAAATTCAGCTAGATAGTTATTTCTGTTTTAAAGATTTTATTTATTTTGACAGAGAAAGACACAGTGAGAGAGGAAACACAAGCAGGGGGAGCAGGAGAGGGAGAAGCAGACTCCCCATTAAGCAGAGAGCCTAATGTGGGGTTGGATCCCAGGACCCTGGGATCATGACCTGAGTAAAGGCAGATGCTTAACGACTGAGCCACCCAGGCACCCCTCAGCTAGATAGTTATTAAACCATTCTGAACACCTACAAACTCAACAGGTGATCAAAGAGAAAAAGAGCAGTAATTCTAGAAACAGAAAATTGAGCACTTTCCGGAAGGTAGGACGTGTGGAGAAGTGAATCCGAAGCGATGGGAAGATAGACCACAGGGGGAGAGGCTGGCTCCCAGCAAGCATTAGAGCAGTGGAGGACAAAATCAGAACTTTAAGAAGTCTGCTCCAATGAGGGACTTCACTAAGGGGATAAGGGGCTAAGGGGAGAGTGGAGTCCTTTTGGGGATAGTGTGGTCTTAGGACTTGCAGGGTCACAGAAAGACTAGGAGTGCCTCAGTGTGTTAAAGTTCCTAGGTATTAGAGCAAGGAAGCTGGCTACAGAGATAGAGATGAGGAGTGCACTCTCAGCTTGGGGTTACCTTAAACTGGGATCCAAATCACAGTCAGCCACTGCTCTTTGAGCAGAGACCTCACAAATGGCAGATCTGGAGAGATCCCGCCCACCTTTCTCCTTTGGGAGGAGCAGTGTAGGAGCACACCACAGGAATCTGATGGGTTTGGAGACCCCAAATGGAGCTGTGCACCAGAGATAGAAATGCTTGGTCACAAGCTGGGTGAGCATAGAGTATGGCTGGAGATCAGGGAGACGGGAGTATTCAACTGCTTTTCTCTGAGGGCACATTAAGGAGTGGGGCCTGGAGCTCTTGGCTCCTATGGGGCTGGAGATTGGGAGGCCTTCCAAAGCTGTACAGAAAGCTTTCAGGGAATAAAAGCTACGAGAGTGAACCTGAGCAGATTACTTAGTCCAGCCGCTGGCAAGGGTGGTGCAATTCCAACTTGGGCAAAGACATTTGAGAATCACTGCAAGAGGCCCCTCCCCCAGAATATCAGCAAGAACATCAGGCTAAAACCAAGTTCACTGATCAATGAGTACTGAGAAACTCCAGAGCTAGGGGAAAGCAACACATAAATTCATGGCTTTTTTCCCATGATCCTTTAGCCTTTTTTTTTTTAAGACTTTTTATTTATTTATTTGAGAGAGAGAGAGTGAGAGAGTACACGAAAAGGGAGAAGATCAGAGGGAGAAGCAGACTCCCCATGGAGCTGGGAGCCAGATGCAGGACTCGATCCCGGTACTCCAGGATCATGACCTGAGCCAAAGGCAGTTGCTCAAGCAACTGAGCCACCCAGGCACCCCTCCTTTAGCCTTTCAAAGTAAAATTTTTTTAATTTTATTTTTTTCTTATTCTTTGTTTTTTTAACTTTTCCTCTTTCCTATTTTAATGTTTTTTTAACTATTTTATCTTATCAATACCTTTTTAAAGAATCTTTAATATTCATTGTTATAGTCGTATTCTATCTCTTCATTGTATTTGACCTTATTTTTGTATACATATAGCTTTTTTTTCTTTAAAATTTTGGGATACAATTTTTTCTAATAGATCAATATATACCCTAAATCTAGCATAAGGCTTTGTTCTAGTCTCCAGATAGATCACATTCTCTTCTTTTTTAAATTTTTCCCCCAACCAACTTCTTATCAATTCCTTTTTAAAAATCTTTTAAATTTTCATCTTTACAGTCATATTCCATACCTTCATCATATTTGGCCGTATTTTTGTATATATAAGTTTTTCTTTCTTTAAAATTTTGGGAAGAAATTTCTTCTAACAGACCAGAATATACCAAAAATCAAGTGGGTGGTTCTGTTCTATTCACCAGTCTAATATATATATTTTAATCTTTTTCACCCTTTTTTCTCTCCCCCACCCCTTTTCAGGTCTCTTCTGATTTGGTTAGTATATATTTTTCTGGGGTCTTTGCCACCCTTTTAATATTGGTCTCTAACATACTATTACATTGGTAGGAGATCTATCCACAGAGACCTGGCAGGCCCAAAAGGATGGGCATGATATATTCAGAGCACTAAATGAGAAAAGTATACAGCCAAGAATACTATATCCAGCTAGGTTGTCATTGGAAACAGAAGGAAAGATAAAAAGCTTCCAGGACAAACAAAATTTAAAAGAATTTGCAGTCACAAAACCAGCCCTACAAGAAATACTGAAAGGGGTCCTCTAAGCAAAGAGATAGCCTAAAAGTAACAGAAAAGAAAGGAAAAGAGACAATCTACAGTAACAGTTATCTTACAGGCAATAAAATGGCACTAAATTCATATCTGTCAATAGTTACCCTTAATGTAAATAGGCTAAATGCTCCAATCAAAAGACACCAGTTATCAGAATGTATAAAAAAAATAAGACCTATCAATATGCTGTCTACAAGAAACTCATATTAGACCAAAGACACATCAAGATTTAAAGTGAGGGGGTAGAAAACCATTTACCATGCTAATGGACATCCAAAGAAACTGGAGTGGCAATCCTCATTTCAGATAAATTAGATTTTAAGCCAAAGACTATAATAAGAGATGAGGAAAGACACTATATTATACTTAAAGGGTCTGTCCAGCAAAAAGATCTAACAATTTTAAATATCTATGCCTCTAACATGGGAACAGCCAATTATATAAACCAATTAGTAACAAAATAAAAGAAACATTGACAATAACACAATAATAGTAGGGACTTTAATACTCCCCTCACTGAAATGGACAGACAATCTAAGCAAAAGATCAACAAGGAAATAAAGGCTTTAAATGACACACTGGACCAGATGGACATCACAAATATATTCAGAACATCCTATCTCAAAGCAACAGAATACACATTCTTCTCTAATGCACATGGGACATTCTCCAGAATAGATCACATCCTGGTCACAAATCAGGTCTCAACCAGTACCAAAAGATTGGGATCATTCCTTGCATATATTCTGATTATAATGCTCTGAAACTAGAACTCAATCAGAAGAGGAAAGTTGGAAAGAACTTCAAAACATGGAGACTAAAGAGCATCCTACTAAAGAATGAGTGGGTCATCCAGGAAATTAAAGAAGAATTAAAAAATTCATGGAGGGACGCCTGGGTGGCGCAGTTGGTTGGGCAACTGCCTTTGGCTCAGGTCATGATCCCGGCGTCTTGGGATCGAGTCCCACATCGGGCTCCTTGCTCCGCAGGGAGCCTGCTCCTCTCTCTGCTTCTGCCTGCCTCTCTGCCTGCTTGTGTTCTCTCTCTGTTAAATGAATAAATAAAAATCTTTAAAAAAAAATTAAAAAAAAAATTCATGGAAACAAATGAAAATGAAAACACAACTTTTCAAAATATTTGGGACACAGGAAAGGTGATTCTGAGAGGAAAATATAAGCGATACAAGCCTTTTTCAAGAAACAAGAAAAGTCTCAAGTACACAACCTATCCCTACACCCAAAAGAGCTGGAGAAAGAACAGCAAAGAAAGCCTAAACCCAGCAGGAGAAGAGAAATAATAAAGATCGGAGCAGAAATCAATGAAACAGAAACCAAAAGACCAATAGAACAAATCAACAAAACTAGGAGTTGGTTCTTGAAAGAATTAATAAGATTGATAAACCTCTGGCCAGGCTTATCAAAAAGACAAGAGAAAGGACCCAAATTAATAAAATCATGAATGAGGAGAGATCACAACCAACACCAAAAAACACAAACAATTATAAGAACATATTATCAACAACTATACACCAGCAAATTTGACAATCTAGAAGAAATGGAAGCATTCCTAGAGACAGATAATCTACCAAAACTGAACCAGAATGAAATAAAAAACTTGAACAGACCCATAACCTGTAAGGAGATTAAAGCAGTCATCAAAAATCTCCCAGCAAACAAGAGCCCAGGGCCAGATGGCTTCCCAAGGGAATTCTACCAAAAATTTAAAGAATTAATGCCTATTCTCCTGAAACTGTTCCAAAAAATAGAAATGGAAGGAAAACTTCCAAACTCATTTTACAGGGCCAGCATTACCTTGATCCCAAAACCAGACAAAGACCCCATCAAAAAGGAGAATTACAGACCAAGATCCTTGATGAAGACAGATGAAAAAAATCTCACCCAAATACTACCCAATGGGATCCAACAGTATATTAAAAGGCTTATTCACCACAACAAAGTGGGATTTATTGCTGGGCTGCAAGGTTGGTTCAATGTCTGCAAATAAATCAATGTGATACAATATGTTAATAAAAGAAAGAACAAGAACCATATGATACTCTCAATAGATGCTGAAAAAGCATTTGACAAAGTGCAGCACCCTTTCTTGATCAAAACTCCTCAAAGTGTAGGGATAGAGGGTACATACCTCAATATCATCAAAATCATCTATGAAAAACCCACAGCGAATATCATTCTCAATGGGGAAAAATTCAGAGCTTTTCTCCTAAGGTCAGAAACACGGCACAGATGCCCACTGTCACCACTGCCATTCAACATAATACTAGACGTTCTGGCCTCAGCAATCAGAGAACAAAAAGAAAATAGGGGCATCTGATTTGACAAAGAAGAAGTCAAACTCTCACTCTTTGCAGATGATATGATACTTTATGTGGAAAATCCAAAAGATTCCACTCCAAAAACTGCTAGAACTCATACGGGAATTCAGTAAAGTGTCAGGATATAAAATCAATGCACAGAAATCAGTTGTATTTCTATACACCAACAAGAAGACAGAAGAGAAATTAAGGAGTTTACCCCTTTTACAATTGCATCCAAAACCATAAGATATCTAGGAATAAACCTAACAAAAGAGGCAAAGGATCTGTACTCAAGAAATTATAAAGTACCCATGAAAGAAACTGAGGAAGACACAAAGAAATGGAAAAAATGTTCCATGATCATAGATTGGAAGAACAAATATTGTGAAAATGTCTATGCTACCTAAAGCAATGTATACATTTAACACAATCCCTATCAAAATAACATCAATTTTTTTCAAAGAAATGGAACAAATAATCCTAAAATTTATATGGAACAAGAAAAGACCCTAAATAGCCAGAGGAATTTTGAAAAAGAAAACCAAAGTGGGTGGCATCACAATTCCAGACTTCAAGCTCTATTACAAAACTGTAATCATCAAGACAGTATGGTATTGGCACAAAAACAGACACAAAGATCAATGGAACAGATTAAAGTGTCCAAAAATAGACCTTCAGCTTTATGGTCAACTCATCTTTGACAAAGCAGGAAAGAATGTCTAATGGAAAAAAGCCTATTCAGGGGCCCCTGGGTGGCGCAGTTGGTTGAGCGACTGCCTTCAGCTCAGGTCATGATCCCGGAGTCCCAGGATCGAGTCCCACATCGGGCTCCCAGCTCCATGGGGAGTCCGCTTCTCACTCTGACCTTCTCCCTTCTCATGCTCTCTCTCACTCTCTCTCTTTCCTAATAAATAAATAAATAAAATCTTTAAAAAAAAAAA
>CM052798.1:98095117-98127472 GCA_028533885.1 Nasua narica | reverse complement strand
AAAAAAAAAAAGAAAAAAGCCTATTCAACAAATGGTGTTGGGGAAATTGTACATGCAGAAGAATGAAACTGGACCATTTCCTCACACCACATACAAAAATAGAATCAGAAGGGATTAAAGACCTCAAAATAAGACAGGAATCCATCAAAATCCTTGAGAATACAAGCAGCAACCTCTTCAACCTCAGCTGCAGCTACTTCTTCCTAGAAACATCACCAAAGGCAAGAGAAGCAAAGGTAGCAATGAACTATTGGGACTTCATTAAGATCAAAAGCTTTTGGACAGAAAAGGAAACAGTCAACAAAACCAAAAGAGAACTGACAGAACAGAGAAGATATTCGCCAATGACATATCAGATAAAGGGCTAGTATCCAAAATCTATAAAGAACTTCTCAAACTCAACACCCAAAGAATAAATAATCTGATCAAGAGATGGGCAGAAGATATGAACAGACATTTCTGCAAAGAGGATATCCAAATGGCCAACAGACACATGAAAAAGTGCTCAACATCACTCAGCATCGGGGAAATACAAATCAAAACCACAGTGAGATATCATCTCACGCCAGTCAGAATGACTAAAATTAACAAGTCAGGAAACAATAGATGTTGGTGAGGATGTGGAGAAAGGGGAACCCTCCTAAACTGTTGGTGGGCATGCAAGCTGGTGCAGTCATTCTGGAAAACAGTATGGAGGTTCCTCAAAAAATTGAAACTAGAGCTCCCCTATGACCCAGTAATTGCACTACTGGGTATTTACTTTAAAGATACAAATGTAGTGATCTGAAGGGGCACTTTGCACCTGAATGTTTATAGCAGCAATAATCTCAATAGCCAAACTATGAAAATGACCTAGATGTCCAACAGCAGATGAATGGATAAAGAAGTGGTATATTTAGTCATAATGGAATACTATGCAGCCATCAAAAGAAATGAAATCTTGCCATTTGCAATGGCATGGATGGAACTAGAGGGTATTATTCTGAGCATAATAAGTCAACCAGAGAAAGACAATTATAATATGATCTCTCTGATATGAGTAATTTGAGAGGCAGGACAGGGGGTTGTATTAGGTATGGAAGGAAAAAATGAAACAGGAGGGAGACAAACCATAAGAGACTCTAAATCTCATGAAGCCAACTGAGGGTGGATGGGGGTAGGGATAGGGTGGCTGTGTTATGGACACTGGGGAGAGTATGTCTATGGTGAGTGCTGTGAAATGTGTAAGCCTTATGACCTGCACCCTTGGGACAAATAATATATGTTAATAAAAAAATTCCTCAAAACACCCCAAACAAATAAAAAAAAGCAAGTGAAAGGCTGAAAAACGATATCCTATGCAAATTTTAACCAAAGAGTGCTGAGGGTACCATACTAATAAAAATTAAGCTAAGCTTAAGTTAAAAACTGTTACAAGAAACAAAAGAGAAAATTATATATTGATAGAAGTACCAACTCATCAAGAAGACAAAAACAATTTTTAATCTATATATATCAAACCATGGAGTTGACAATACATGAAGAAAGAGACTTGGGGGCGCCTGGGTGGCTCAGTGGTTTAAAGCTTCTGCCTTCGGCTCAGGTCATGATCTCAGGGTCCTGGGATTGAGCCCCGCATTGAGCTCTCTGCTCAGCAGGGAGCCTGCTTCCCTCTCTCTCTCTGCCTACCTCTCTGCCTACTTGTGATGTCTCTCTCTCTCTCTGTCAAATAAATAAATAAAATCTTTTAAAAAAAGAAATGGACTTTAAGAAAGAAATACACAGATCTACAATAATGAAGGGAAATTTAAAAATCAATTTCTGGTATGATATCATGCAAAAGGATAAAATACCTAGGAGTTTATCTAAGGAGGTAAAATATATTTTCAATGAAAAATATAAATATTACTGAGAAAAACTAATGGGACCCTATATAAATGGAAAACCATTCCTGGTTCAAGATTGGAAGAATTATATTAAGATATTATTAATACTGCTTAAACAATTTAGAAATTTAATGCAACCCTTATTAAAATTCCAATATCATTTATCTATTTGTCTACCTATTTTGTTATTGCAAAAATGGAAAAGCCAAACTCTAAATTCACAAGGAATTTTAAGTGACACTTGAAAAAGAAGGACAAGTTTTGAGGATCCGTATTTTTTTTTGTATTTCAAAGCTTAGTATAAAATTACAATAACTGGGCACCTGGGTGGCTCATTTGGTTAAGTGTCTGCCTTCAGCTCTGGTTTTGATCCCAGAGTCCTGGGATTGAGTCTGACATCAGGCTCCCTGCTCAGCAGGGAGTCTGTTCCTCCCTCTTCCTCTTCCTCTGCCCTTGCCCTGGCTTGTTCTCTCTCTTCCTCACTTTTTCCCTCTCAAATAAATAAACAAAATATTAAAAAAAATCACAATAACCAAAACGTTTTGGTGTTGGCATAATTATACACTATATGTCACTGGAATAGAATTGGGTGTCCAGCAATAAATCCATATATGTTTGGTCAACTGATTTTTTAAAAAAAAATTTTTATTTATTTGACAGAGAGAGATCACAAGTAGGCAGAGAGGCAGGCAGAGAGAGACGGGGAAGCAGGCTCCCCGCCGAGCAGAGAGCCCCATGTGGGGCTCGATCCCAGAATCCTGAGACCAGGACCTGAGCCGAGGGCAGAGGCTTAACCCACTGAGCCACCCAGGAGCCCCTGGTCAACTGATTTTTGAAAAGAGTATTAACATTATTTTTTTTTAGATTTAAAAATGTTTTTAAATTTAATTTTAAAAAATGTTATTTAAGTTCAATCTAATTAACACATACTGTATTATTAGTTTCAGAAGTAGAATCCAGTAACTCATCAGCTACATACAACAGCCAATGCTCACTACTTTAACTGCACTCTTAATGACCCCATCACCCAATTACCATATCCCTCTGGTGCCCCTCCCCTCTAGCAACCCTCAGTTTGTTTCCCATCCTTAAGAGTCTCTTATGGTTTTCCACCCTCTCTGTTTTTGTCTTATTTTATTTTTCCTTCCCTTCTCCTACATTCATCTGTTTTCTAAGTTCCACACATGAGTGAAATCAATTGTATTTGTCTTTTCTGACTGACTTCTTTTGCTTAGCATAATATTCTCTACTTCCATCCATGTCATTGTAAATGGCAAGATTTCATTCTTTTTGGTGGCTGAGTAACATTCTATTGTATGTATATACACCACACTTTTACCCATTCATTGGTTGATGGACATCTGGGTCTTTCCATATTTTGACTAATGTAGACATTGCTACTATAAACACTGGGGGGCATATGCCACTTTGAATCACTATGTTCGTATTCTTTGGATAAATACCAAGTACTGTAATTTCTGGGTCATAGGTAGCTCTATTTTTTTTAAGATTTTATTTATTCATTTGATAGAGAGTAGACAGATCACAAGCAGGCAGAGAGGCAGGCAGAGAGAGAGGAGGAAGGAGGCTCCCTGCTGAGCAGAGAGCTTGATGCGGAGCTCAATCCCAGGAGCCCAGAGGCTTTAACCCATGGAGCCACTCAGGTGCCCCTAAGTAGCTCTATTTTTAACTTTTTGAAGAACATCTATTCTGTTTTCCATTATTTATTTATTTTAGAGAGAGAAAGAGACCACAAGTAAGGGGATGATAGAGAGAGAAGTGGGAGAGAATCCTCAAGATGACTCCCTGCTGAGTGCACATCCCCATGTGGTGCTCAATTCCAGGATCCCGTAATCATGACCTGAGCCAAAATCAAGAGTCAGATGCTTAAGCCACTGAGCCACACAGATGCTCCAACACTACTGAATGGAAAAAGAGATTAGTCTCTTCCGTGGTCTGGATATTACTAATTATATGCAAAATCAATCAATCAATCAATCAAATAAAAAAAATAAAAATGAATTGGGGCGCCTGGGTGGCTCAGTCCATTGATCATTTGCCTTTGGCTCAGGTCATGATCCTGGGGTCCTGTAATCGAACCCCATGTCAGGCTCCCTGCTCAATGGGGAGTCTGCTTCTCTCTCTCCTTCTGCCACTCCCCCATCTTGTGCTCTCTTGATCTCTCTCTCAAATAAATGAATAAATAAATAAATAAATAAAATCTTAGAAAAAGATTTTAAGATCTTTTTTCTTTTTCTTTTTCTTCTATGAAAAAAAACCTAAATAATATAAATAGTTAATAATATAATATTGAAATATAATAAATAATAAAAATAAAAATAATAAATAATAAATTTTATTATTTTATAATAATAAAATAATAATAAAAGTTAATAATATAAAACTCTTAGAAAACACAAGGATAAATCTTTATAACCCTGGATTTGTTGATGGATCCTTAGATATGACTCAGAAAACATCAGCACAAAATAAAAAATAGATAAATCTGACTTTATCAGCTCTAAATTGATACTGAGGGGTTACAAACTTATATACTGATACTTTGGGTGTCAGAGAACATTACCAAGATAGTAAGTAGGAAAAATGTGCAAATAAATTGGATAGATGTTACCTCCAAGAATATATGCAAATGGCCAATATGCACACAAAAAAATGTTCGTCATTATTCCTTAAAAAAATGTGATTCAAAACAATGAGATACCATTTCAAATCCACTCAGATGACTGAAAAAAAATAAAATAAAAATAAATCAAAATAAACAAAACAGGAAATAAGTTTTGGTGTGTTAAAAGGAAATTGAAATCCTCACAAATAGTTGGGGTGAGGTTATATAAAATGTTCTAGCCTACGTGGAAATAGTTGGTGACACCTCAAAAAGTATAGAATTATCATATGTTCCCATAATTCCACTCTTAAGTTTATCACCACACAGTTAAAAGGTGATACTCAAATCAGTACATATGCATGCATTCATAGGAGGATGATTCATAATAGTCAAAAGGCAGAAATTGCCCAAATTTCTATCAGTTGTTGAATGGACAAACAAAATGTAACATAGGAATACAATGGCTGGAATATTATTCAGCCATAAAGAGAAATGAGGTACTGGAATATGCCACAACATGGATATATGCTATAAAGCCTGATATAAAATTTCACATATTTCATTGTTTCTGTTTATAACAAATACAAATAACCAAAATAAATAGAAGACAGAATGCTGATGGTTGGATCCATGTTGCCAAGGGCAGATATTGGGGAGAGTGGTAAGAATTGAGAAAAATGTGTTAATGGATAGGGGTTCTACTTTGGATAGATGGAAGTATTTTCAAACTAGATAGGGGTAGTGACTACAACATTCTCAATGTAATGATGCCACTAAATTGTTCGTATTAATTTTTAAAATTTGAATTAGAAAATATAAAAAATAAAAATCCATAGAGGATTGTAAGCAATACTATTAATAGCACTAGGAATATTGAGAAGACAGTACCAAATTAGGTAATTAAAGTAGAAATGAATTTAGTGCCTAACCAGTTTTTGGATGCCTTAAGCATGTTTGGTTGATGGGATGTAACTGAGATACTGACAGTTCCTAACACTCCTGAGTGACAAGATGATTTGGGCCAGAGGTTGAAATCAATTTCAGTACATGAATGTTGGTGTGTCTTTTGAAATTAGTTTTCTACAAGAGTAGTATTTTGTTATATAGTTTAGACTCATAAAATATGAAACCAGAGAAATCTAAGGGGAAAAAAGGCTTTAATCTTCACAGAAGATATGAATAATATGAAAATATGATGCCTACTTCAAATAATGAAAATGGCATTATTTTGTTATATGAGTTAAATGAGTTTATTATTTATACATTTTAATTTTTTTAATTAAAATAATTCAATGAGGTGTGATACTTGAAGCTGTTTTTGAAGCACTTAAAATCAGATGCATAAACAAGAACTTAAATTGAATATACAATTGGACTTAAAAAAAAAGTAGAGTTTACTAATATCAAAATAAATTCCTAATGCTATTTCACCAGTCTAGGTGGTATGTTTTTTTTTTCTAAGTGGTATGTTTTGAATCCTTTATCACCACTTCTTCACTATTATCAGAAAAGAAAAATTAGAAGACAAAACTATGTTCAGGACATGAAACTATTTTCCTGCTTTACATTTTAAAATTAAAGTGCTTTGGATACTGTAGAAAGTATTATTAGAATGCAAATAAGAGAGAAGTTATATATGAATATAGAGATGTAAGAAATATGTGCATAGGTGTGGTATTGGGGTTACTAAAGTAAAAAAAAAACAAAAAAGGTAGTAATTCAGGGTCAAAGGAGTATAACACATCTATAAGGGAAAGGAAAAGGATAGTATCCAATATCTAAGCAGTTAGAACAAGATTTGTGATACTGAAGTAATATGATAACTAATGTGCCCATCTTTCTCCACTGATGATGGAAATTTCTTCTTTCCTTCTCTACTCACCTTCACTGTTGCAATCTTTTTGCCACCCACAAAACCTATGACTACCCTAGTGTTCCCTTTCTTTACTTGATTTATGTGTTTAATTCATGATTGAATAAGTGAATATGGTTGTTTAATTCTTAATTATTACCTATATTTTAAATTTTTATTTAGAAGTTATTTGCTTGGGTAGTTAGATGGCTCAATCAGTAAAGTGTCTATCTTCAGCTCAGGTATGGTCCCAGGGTCCTAGGATCAAGGCCCATATTGGACTCCCTGCTCACTGGGGAGTCTTCTCCTCCCTTGCCCTCTGCCTCTCCCCTAGCTCGTGCTCTCCCTTGCTCACTCTCTCTTAAATAAATAAAATCTTGAAAAAAAAGTTATTTACTTATTGTAACATTCTCTGCTCATAAGCCTGTTTATATTCCATCTTTTCTGACAACTACTAATCTCTTTATTTTTTATGGTGTCTGGTAATCTGTGGACAGGTAGGAAAATGTTAAATTATAAAGAGATAAATACTTTGAATGGATATGGAGGAAATAATGTAGAGAAGAAGGCTTTCTTAGGGAAGAAATTGAAATATTAGCAATTGGCTATAAAAAAAAAAACCTGTGATAAACCTCAGTTTACTTGAGATTTGTTTTCCTGAGATACAAAGATGGGCAAAGATGAAATCCAAAACTGTGTTCGTTTTGTACCAAATATCAGACACAGGGTTATCATTGGCTCCAAAAAAAAGGTGGTGAGAAGAAAGTCAGATTCAATACTTATAGAATTTAAAGTGTCAGGTGGGGCAAATATTTATAAAAGCACAAGCAACAAAAGCAAAATCAACAAAAAGTACTATATCAAACTTAAAAGCTTCTGTACAGCAAAAGAATAATTAACAAAAAGGCAAACTAGTGAATGGGAGAAAATCTTTGTAAATCATATATTGAATAAGAGGTTGATATTCAAAATATAGAGAAAACTCATACAAGTCAATAACAACAACAACAACAACAACAAAAGAAACCCAAATAATCTAATTTTAAAAAGGAGCAGAGGAACTAAATAAACATCTTCACAAAGAAGGGCCAACGAGTACACGAAAAGATGCTCACTATCACTAATCATCAGGGAAATGAGTCTCACTTTTATGTGGAATCAAAAAAAGGCAAACAAATAAAAACAGAGAGTAAATTGTAGTTAGCAGAGGGTATGTGGAGGAAAGATAAAACAAATGTTAAGGTTACAAATAATGCAGTGAGTAGTAAATAAGTCCTAGATATCTAATGTACAGTTTAGTGAATATAAATAATAATATTGTATTATAATCATCAGTACTTGCTAACAGACTAGTTACCCAAACCACTAAAAAGAAATGATAATCACATGACATTATAGAGGTGTTAATTATTGCTATAAGGGCAATTATATTACATTATATTAATATATCAAAACCAAAATAACATGTTCAACATCTTACATTTACAAAATGTTTTTTGTCAAATATATTTCAAAAAAGAAAAATACTGAAGAAGAAAAGAATATATTTTCAGAATGAAAAACAATGAGGTTAAGACACTAATAAAAGAAAATGAAGTGTGAGACAAATTTAAATAGCTGAATATACATATAATTGATTTCCCAAATGTTTAGAGGAGTAACAAAAATTGAGGAAATAATGGCTGAATTTTTTCAAATTTGACCAAAATTGATGGACTCATATCCAAGAAGGTCAAGAATCCCAAGCACAAAAAATTTAAAGAAAATTATGCACCAAGACACATAAATTGCTTAAAAATAGCCAGAGAAACATGATACATTACACATAAGAGAAACAAAATAAATTTGATAGCATACTCCTTCTAAGAAATAATATAAGTGATAAGATAGTGAAACAACATAATTAGGTACTAAGAGAAAATAATACAACTTTAATGTTACTAGTGACAATCTTTTCAAAATAAAGGTGAACTAAAGACTTTATAAAATACATAAAAGCTAAAAAAATAATTATCACCATAGATTTCCATACAAGGTAAGTTAAAGGAAGTCCTTCAGAGAAAAGGAAAATATACCAAATAGAAATCTGGGTCTCCACAAAGGATTGAAGAGAACCAGATGATGGCCCTATCTGTAAATATGAGCATTTTGTATAAGACATTTTGGGTCTTAATATTTTAAATTCTTCAAAAGAAATGTAACTGTTTAACTCAAAATTAGTAACAACATATTTTGAGATTTACAACAAATATGAAGCAAAATATACGACAATAGTAGCATAAGTCCCAGGAAGAAAGAAATGGAAATATATGCCTGTAAGTATCTTATAGTATATATGATTTGCTATGATATATTTTAAGGTTTGGTTATGATAAATTAAAGATGTATACTATCAACCCAAAAGCAAGTTCTAAAACTAAAGTAATAATAAAGTTATATAAGCCACTAAATGAATCATAATAAATATGCAATAATAAAAATGAAAAAGGAATAAAAAGTACAAAAAATGAGAAACGGAAAAATAGAAGAGAAATAGCAAGATTATGGATGAAATTTCAGCCATGTCAATAATTGCATTAAGTGCGAACTTTATGAATATTTACGCTCCCCACTACATTTAAGCCTCAGGAAAGCAGAGTAGTCCTTTTGCTGACTTCCATGATACAAGCCATGTAAAACATCATCACTTTTTACCAAGTCTTTTTGTAAAACTTTGAACATATTAACTTTCATAATGAACTCTAGGTGGGACATTATTTTGTGGCAATTCAAAAATATATCTGACCATGGAAAACTTTCTCTAATACATCCCCCTCTTCTTTTCTATCACTCACGGTTAATTCTGGTATATTTGAAAGAATTAGTTTTTCTTGGAGCACAGTTAAAGGAACATTAAGGTAGATTATTTCTTAATCAAAACATTATCATTTTATATTTTTAGAACTATATTAGACATAAAAATAAATTTCATGCTTCATAGTTATTTATAGTTTTTATAGAAATACTGAGGAAATTATAACACATTTTAAATTTATAAATGACCTTACTATCATTTTTAAATATTTATAGAAAATATGTTAATATTAATATGTTAATGTAATATAATAAGTTATATAATTTTATATATCTGTTGGGTTTTTATATAAACAAATTTGTGACAATTAGCACCTGAGATAGTCATTAAAAGTCAAAAATTAAAATAATAAAAAGAATTTTAATGCTTATATACTTGAAATACTAAACAGGGTAGCTGCTCACATGTTTTTTTTCTACCATGGTTTTCACATGAATGTTACACTAGGAGAGGTTATGAATAGACTGGCCTAATTTTAAAGATTAGTAAAAATAAATGTCATTTTTATTGAAATTTTAAAGATTTTATTTATTTATTTATTTGACAGAGATAGAGAGAGAGATCACAAGTGGGCAGAGAGAGAGGGGGGAAAGCAGGCTCCCCGCTGAACAGAGCCCGACGCGGGGCTCGATCCCAGTACCCTGAGATCATGACCTGAGCCGAAGGCAGAGGCTTTAACCCACTGAGCCACCCAGGCGCCCCGTTTATTGAAATTTTAAATGTGTAATTCATTCTGATTAGTATACATATAGTAGTATATATTTTTTTAAATTTTGAAGAGTTTTCTGTATCAGCCAATCCTACTTAAAAGACAATAAAACTCAAAAAGAATTATAGAATTTGCCCAACATCACTTGTAGTCTTATAAGTGTTAAGCCTGAGTAAGAACCTTCTCAAGCTACTCCTGGAGATTGTATCCTTAACCTTTACTCAAAACTGATGTGCATATGAATCACTGATTCCCTATGCCTGAGTTAGATTTTGAGATTCTGCATTTCTAATGAGTACCAAGTGATGATGATGCTCTTAATCCAAGAATCATACTTTGAATAAGATTGTATGTACAAAATGAGTAGTTGATAGATAACACATGTAGTTATAAAGCCATATCGAGCAATTCAAAAGAAGAGCCTATTCAGTATTAACATTGGTAAAAAAAAATGTGAAAAGATGAATATAAGACAAATACTGTTTCTTTATCCCCGTTAATGTGCCCTACTTTAGCCTTTCCTTAGTCGCACTTATCACCATCTATGTACTATGTAATTTATTTGCCTATTATTTTATATCTGTCACATAGGATAAAAAGTCCACAGGGGCAGGGAAGTTTCTCCCTGTTGTTTACTAGTGCATAAAAACACTTAGAAGAACGATGCTCAATTAGATTCTAAGAGACTGAGAACAGATGCTCAATAAATACCTGTTGATTAAATTCATAAATTTAGAAAGGTCTGCTCTGCTGTTAAGGGATTGCAAGGAAATGTTCATGGCTTTCACTTGGTGCTGATAGAAAAAATAGAAAATATGCCCTTTGGAACTTGTAATCAAAACCCAGGCTTTACATGAGTTTGGAGACTGAATTCAAACTATCTCTGTTTCTGGAAACCTCAGCAGGATTTATTTAAAAGTAGATTTGGGGCGCCTGGGTGGCTCAGTTGGTTAGGCGACTGCCTTCGGCAAAGGTCATGATCCCAGCATCCCGGGATCGAGTCCCACATCGGGCTCCCAGCTCCACAGGGAGTCTGCTTCTCACTCTGACCTTCTCCCTTCTCATGCTCTCTCTCACTCTCTCTCTAATAAATAAATAAAATATTAAAAAAATAAAATTATATTTGGGTCTATAGTGCCACTAGGTACCTAGCAGGAAGAAATGTTATTTTTTTTTCCTAAGGGAATGATGTGCAGCTCAGGACTGAAGAGTTCTAAATATTCCCCCAAAATATGAGCTCAAATAAAGCAAAGCAAAGCAAAATTTAAAATAACAATAATAAGATATCATTAAAGCCAGAAAAAAAATGCTAGACATCAGAATCACAGATGCAAAGACTTTGAATAATGGAAATTTCATACTGAGAAATAAATAAAAAGAAATGCTAGAGAGGAGAGACAGAGAGAAACTGAGAGAGAAACCTACACAGAAGTTCCCTAAATAAGGTAGATATAAAGCCAAATATATTACCAATCATAAATAATATAGGGATCAGCTGTTTTTGGAAAAATTACATATAGTCAAATTAACTTTTTAAAAATATGGTATAACCCACTTGTAAACTAGAAAATAAAATGGATAATACAATAAACTAGGCCTATAGATGTGAAATAAAGTTGTAAAGCCATATTAATGTTAGAAGAAAATAAACTTTAAAGAAAAAAAAAATTACCAAAGATGGAGGTGGTTGCTACATAAGGACCAAAGACTCAATTAATGAAAAAGACATAATACCATAGTCTTGAAATATTTATTTTGCACTCTAATAGACCTACAAGGAGATATTGACAGAGCTATAATAAGAGAGAGGGATTTTTATCATTATTTCCCAATTATTGATGAGACATAAAAGTTTGTGAGATAGTTCACTAGAAAAATTAGTTCAAAAAGGTTCAAAGGAGTATGTGGAGAAAGGAGAACCCTCTTACACTCTTACATTGTGGAAATGCAAACTAGTGCAGCCACTCTGGAAAACAGTATGGAGTTTCCTCAAAAAGTCAAAAATAGAACTACCCTATAACCCAGGAATTGTACTACTAAGTATTTACCCAAACAATACAAAAATACTGATTCAAAGGATTACATGCACTGTGGTGTTTATAGCAATATTACAAGAGCCAAATATCAATAATAGCCAAATTATGGAAAGAGCCTAAATGTCCATTGACTGATGAATGGATAAAGATGTGGTGTATACATATGACATGGAATATTACTTAGCCACAAAAAAGAATAAAATCTTGCCATTTGCAATGACACTGTTAGAGCTACAGAGTATTAAAAAAAAAGAACTAGAGAGTATTATGTTAAGCAAAAAAAAAGTCATTGATAGACAAATACCATAGTACTTCACTCATATGCAGAATTTAAGAAACAAAACAAATGAACATAAGGGGATAAAAGAGAGGCAAACCAAAAATCAAACTCAATTATAGAGAAAAAAAAAACTGATGGTTACTGGAGGGGAGGTTGGGGGTGGAATGAGATAAATGAGTGACGGGTATTAAAGAGGGCATTTATTGTGGTGAGCACTGGGTGTTGTATATTAAGTGATAAATCCTTAACTCATACACCAGAAATTAGTATTGCACAGGATGGTAACCAACTGGAATTTAAATTAAAAACTTGGGAAAAAATAAAGTTACCTATAGAAACTCCCCAAAAAAATCTGCAATAGCAACAAACCATAAGAAACACAAATATTTACTGCCAAAATAAAGAATAATTTACTGTGATATAATCATATATTGAAATTATGGGTATTTATCCAGAAGAAATAAAAACCTGTATATAAATGTTCATATCAGCTTTAGTTAAAATAGTCAAAATCAGGGGTGCCCGGGTAGCTCAGTGGGTTAAGCCTCTGCCTTCGGCTCAGGTCATGATCTCAGGGTCCTGGGATCGAGCCCCGCATCAGGATCTCTGCTCAGCGGGGAGCCTGCTTCCTCCTCTGTCTCTGTCTGCCTCTCGGCCTAATTGTGATCTCTCTCTCTCTATCAAATAAATAAATAAATAAAATATTTTAAAAATGAAATAAAATAGTCAAAATTAGGAAACAAGCCAAATATCCATCAACAAAGAAATGGCTAAATAAATATGGTACTTCAATACCATGAGACTACTATGCATCAATGAAAAAACACAAAATACTGATACATGTGATAACTTGTATGAATCTCAAGGGGATATTGGTGATGAAAAAGACCAATCTCAAAAGGTTCAATAATGTATGATTCTATTTCCATGACATTCTTACAATGGCAAAATTATGGAGGTGGAAAACAAGTTAGTGATTGCCTGCAGTAAGTGGGGGGTGAAGGTGGCTCTATCAATGGGTAGCACAAAGAATTCTGTGATGAAATGATTAGTTGTCTTCACTGTTTAGTATGTTATGGGGTGGTAGGCACACAAATCTATACATATGGTATTTACTAGAACTAGTCACACACACATGCACACACACAAGTGTAAGTAAAAATGATGAAATTTGAACATATTGGTAGTTTGCAACAATGTTGATTTCCTGGTTGTGGTATTTATGTCATTATAAATATGCAATACATTACAATTTTGGAAAATTTGGTGAAGAGTACATGAGACCTATATTATTTTTACCACTATAAGTGAATCTATAATTATCTCAAAAATAAAAATAAAAACAAATGAAGTCAGTTGCTCAAGCAGAATGCATTTTTTTAAACTTAAATTTCTGTGTTTCTTTGGGTGTATGTGTGTATATCTCTATATTTGTTTTTTGCCTTTGAGTAAATATTATTTCAACATTAACCTTTTGAATGTGTTAAATTAGTTGTAGTTAGTGAAGATCTCAGTAAGTCTGTAAGGTGTGTACAAGGCATTTGGGAATTATTACTGAGGGGTAACTCTACTATTCTTTACATACTTTAATCTTTTCTACCACATTTCCAGTCTTTGTTATTAAATAAGGCCCTTTCTATTCAGCACAAAATAGGAAATCAGTAAATGGTATATGCATAAAATGGGGAAAAAGAAGAAATATTTTTGAGTAAGTGGGTAATAAATGCTAATTAATTATCTAAGCAAACTGAAAATATAACTGATTTTTGGAACACTGGCAGTTCCAGACTTTCTCTGAACCAATAGTGGTATAGTATAGACAACATCTTAAAGATTTTTATGTCAACCATTATCAAAATCTCATATTTAGAAATAATCCAAGAAAGGACTATGCTATTAACATTCATTGTGTGAGCATAATACCTGATGTTAAGATTATTTGAATGGTTTCCTTATGGCTCTGGTATTAGCTGATTGACTATGACTTCAGCATTTTGTCTTATAATGACAGGACTGTATTTTTCTGACTTCACAGTGTTTTATTTTTAAAATTTTACCAATATTCTATCAATCCTAGAAGCAACAAACTAAAAAATTACCAATATGCACTATTTTTTGCAGTTCCTAACATGACTTCTTATTTCTAACTAAAGATTATATAATGGGTTGGAATTTAGAAGAATATCACAGTGCTTAATTCAATGTGTACTGCATCATTTTGTAGAATTATTACATTTACCAATGTGAAATCAGTGTGACTTAAGGAAAAAAGAGCTTTACAGTTGTATTTCCTTTCTGTTTACATTTTCTGTTAATCATTTTCCTTCCATTTAGTCAATATCATAGGTTGAATTATATCCACCCCAAATCTATACAAAGTCCTGGGGCACCCATTAAAGTCCTAACACCCAACACCTTGCATGTGACTGTATTTGGAGAGAGGGTCTTTAAAAAGGTAATGAAAGTGAAATGAGATGATTGGAATAGAACCTAATTGGATATGACTGGTGTCCTTATAATAAAAAGAGATTAGACACACAGGACACAGACACATGCCCACAGGAGGGAAGACCATGTGAAGACACAGGAAGAAGATAAACATATACAAGCCAAGGAGAGAGGCCTCAGAAAAAAACAATCCTGCTGACACCCAAATCTAGGACTTCTAGACCCCAAATTGTAAGAAAATAAATTTCTGTTAAGGCACCTACTCTGTGGAACTTTTGTTATGTCAGCCTTAGCAGACCAACACAGTCAGTGCCATAGGAAGTACACAGGAGGAAAGCTTATGAATGAGCCTAGTTTAGTCTTAGTTTTGCACTCAATGTCACACCCTCATGTTGGGAAGGGCCCCACAACTGAATATGTTGAAATGACTGAACAGATCATTAGCATCTGAAAAGATGGACTAGAGTTAAGCTAGCAAATGAGTTTGACAGAGATAAATCTAAGGTCAGTAATTGGGGCACAAAAAATAATGGACAATGACAGTTTTCATTGAGTGGCTCTGGGACTGAAGGAAGGTGTCTAACTAACAACCACATTCAATGGTTTCCAAGTTTAGTTTTAAGCTCTTGTTCTCTAAATATCTGGCTTCAAATCCCAGCTTCCTATTTTCTGGCTAGGGAACCCACTCCATCAGCTTCAATGCCCTTTTACTAAAATCTGAGTGATAAAAATAACTATCTCTGGTGTTGTAAGGATTAAGAGAGTTAATGCAACTAGTGTATTTAAAGCACTGACTTGCACATGGTTCACATTCAATCAATATTGATTATTATTTTTTCTTAATCCATTTACTACTGACTCCTTAGAACCTTCTGAATATTTTACTTTCTTATTGCATTTATATTCTCCTATTGCATTCTGTATTATCTGGGCAAAATATCCATAGACAATTTGAAGTTTATGTTGTTATATATTAAAATATTATTTTACCATTTATGAAGCTATTTCTATAGAACACAAAATTTTCTTCATATATATATATATATATATATATATATATATATATATATATATATATTTGGAATGAATGTATCTTAGACAATCTGAGTGTAGAAAGGGTGATGTGTAGAAGCTGTGTTCCTGTTCCATAAAAGGTGAACTTCCAGAATGTGTGGTCAAAGATCAAAAATAAAGTCCTACAATAAGTTGTATAGTACTAACTTAACTTCCAGCGAGCACAAACTACTGATAGCCATACCTTTTTGAATTCCCTCTGCCTTGAATATAGGCTAGACATTATGATTCAATTTTATTGAATGGACTATATAGCAAAGTGAGAGGATGTCACTTTTAAGATTAAGTTTGGGAAAAGACCGTGGCTTCAGTATTGTGTACTGCATATTTCTCTCTTGCTTATTCTCACTGATGTAAGCTACCTTCCATCATAAGGTGTGCGATAAAGAGACCCACAAGTCAAAGAACTGAGTGAGGCCTCTGGCCAACTGACCAAGTATAGACAAACCCACTCATCAGCCACATGAATGAGCTTTGAAGTGAATCTCTCTCAATAAGATTTCTAAGTAGACAGCTGCTCTGGGAGGTAATGCACATAACACTATGCCCCTACATAGAATAAGATATGTCTGTTGTGTAAAAGTAGCGCAAAAGGCCATTTTGTCTTTTGAGCAAATATTGGAGTGTCTGGGTCATCGTGCCCATCGGAGTTTTTGCCTTTTTGTAGTGTGGATGCCTTTTCATGAGCAATAATATAAAACGCAAATATCTTTATACCCTGTGCTAGTTCCAAGTGGTCCATTCACATATTTCTATCTTAATCTTTCTTGTGACCAATTTTCTAATCTGTTGCTTTCCAATCCATTAACTTCTACCTAAATATTGATATGTACCCAAACAGCAACATCTCTTCTAATCAAGGTCAATAAATTCTGTTAATTTGTGTGATTTTCTTCCTCCATATTGTTTGGGGTCATCACTGGGTATGGATATGATTCAGTGACCATCCATTTGTGGCCAATGTCAGCACATAATGTGAATTCATCCTCAATCAGGCTCATATATTTTCCTCCTCTATTAAGTAGAATTCCCCATGAGCTTTAAACATGAATTGAGGGAAAGTGGATGAAGAATTAGGAGCTGATGCCATAGAAAAGCCTGAGACACCTGTTCCTACGAGATACTTTTACTTTTTAGGTATGTTCAGGACCAGTCTCTACCTAGACCTGTGGAAACAGGAGAAGTACTCAGCTACTAGAAACAGGGAATATTGGGATCTTTATAAGGAAACTACCCAAAAGAATTATAGTATTCCATTGAGGGACACAGTCAAATGGACCAAATCAGCAGTGAAGTGTTTGGGATAGTAGACATTTTAACCTCTTTCCTTCTACACTTCATTCCCTATAGCCTAGTATAATCCCATGGAATAAACCTAATAGGAAGCCAGAAAACAGTAGAAGCTAATAATGAAGTCTATAAAGGTCAGCCTCTGAGGGCACAGAGCTAAGTGGTTTATAGTAGAGTAAATCCAAAAGAATAAGCAAAAATGTCCAAAACACTTGATGTGGTATTTTTTGCACATTTTCAGCACTTTTTTTTTGTCTTTAAATATTTGGGTATGTTTATTTTCATCAGAATATGGATGGATTTTATTTTGTTTCAATTTATTTGTTGATTAAAGCTTAATTCTATTACCTCTATCTTTTAAAAGTATATTTAATATATTTTCATCCATATAAGATGAAGTGTTTTATCGTTTTGTCTTGTATTTGACTGCATACAACATGAAACTGTTTAGAGTGGCTTAATCAAATGGGATATTGACTTTTCCCATGCAATAAGACTATCAGAGATAGACATTCCAGGGCAGGTATAGCCTCCTGAATAGGTTAAGAAGGGAAGGAACTGTGAGGCTCCTCATTCACCCTTCTTCATATGTGACTCATCCTCACAGATGCAAAATACCTGCTTTACCCACAGGTATCACTTCATTAGGCAACCAGAAAATAGTGGGCGGGTTGGAATGGGAGACAAAAATTACAAGCCAATGGAAGGCTATATACATTTTTATAAAATAACATATTCAGGAACCCTATTTCTCACTTATATTTTTCAGCACTGGACCTATCACCACAAGTAGATAAAAAAGGTGTCAGTAAGCATTTCACACTGGGTACATTGCCCTGGGGGTTTAAAAAATATACATATTTTCTTATTATGGATCTTAGGTTAACACATAGCAGTATTAACTACATATCATACTTGGATATTTTCCCTTTTTTATATTTTAAGCTCTATATATCTTGCTCCTCCTTTGTTTTTGTTTTTGTTTCCCTCTCCTTTTCTGACTTCTGTTGGGTTGGTTGTATTCCTTCATTCTGATTTTCCTGTAAAACTATGGAAGTTAAATATTCAATTTCTGTTCTTTTTTTTTTTTTCAATTTCTGTTCTTTTAAAAGCTACTCCTACATGTCTAACATGCATACTTTAATTAGAGTGGTCCTTAAATAATCATTATCTCTATTTTTCTTATTAACTATAATATATTTCAAATATTTTCACTCTGGTAAACTGAAATTTAAAGTACATCGTTTAAAAATTATTTTGTAAGGATCTTTCACACATGGGCTCCTAGGAAGAAATCTGTGGACACAAGCATGCTAGCTTGGCCAAAATAGGGGTATTTTGGACTTCTATAGTGACTAGAGGTTAGACTAAGGAAAATTCCCCATGCAGGAAATTTTAATTTCCCACTTGGGTCAAAGGATTAGTTGCATGTGTATGCAGTGTTCTTTTTTTTTTTTTTCTTTTTAAATTTTATTTATTTATCTGACAGAAAGAGAGATCAAGAGTAGGCAGAGAAGCAGGCAGGGAGAGAGGGGGAAACAGGCTCCCCACTGAGCAGAGAGCCCGATGTGGGGCTTGATCCCAGGACCCTGAGATCACGACCTGAGCTGAAGGCAGAGGCTTTAACCCACTGAACCACCCAGGGGCCCTGTATGTGATTTTCTTATCAGCCTGTCCACATATAGGCTAGGGCGGAAAGAAGTCAATAGTCAAACACTAGAAATGGAGGTAGACTCTTTACCACTAATATTTACATTTTAGTGTTTTATTTCTTATTTATTCCTGAAAAACAATCAACCAATTATAGCTTAATAAAGAGAAAGTTATTTTTCCTGAATATTTTAGATAGCAGTCTAATATTCTGTAACTTCTATTGTTGCTATTAAGAATTCTGCTTTTTAGATACTCTTTTTTTCCCCTCCAGTTACTTTTAATCATTCTTTTTGTATTTCATGTTTTGAATACAATTTGATAACACTGTGTCAATGAAAGGATTACTTTTTATTTATGAGCTCAGAATACAACCTCCATCAATTCCGATAATTTCTAAGCTTCTATCACATTGACTAACCTACTCTCTATTATGTCTTTTCTATCCTTCAGGAATCAAATAAAATATATGCTATATCTTATTAGTTTTTAATAATATAATTTAAAATAAAATCATAATTCATTAGTTTTTAATAAATTCATCTAATATAAATTATTTCCTAGAACAAAAAAATGTCAGATTTTTTTTTAAGATTTTATTTATTTATTAGAGATAGAGACAGTGAGAGAGAGCATGAGAGGGGAGAAGGTCAGAGGGAGAAGCAGACTTCCCGTGGAGCTGGGAGCCTGATGTGGGACTCGATCCCAGGACTCCGGGATCATGACCTGAGCCGAAGGCAGTTGCTTAACCAACTGAGCCACCCAGGCGCCCAACTGAGCCACCCAGGCGCCCAAAATGTCAGAATTTTTTTAAAAATTAGATTTTTGAGACAAAGTTACAGAACAATACTAGAACAATGCTAGAAGGGTAAATCAAATTTGTAATAAAAAATAGACATTAAATTTCATAGCCTCTGTAATCAGGGGAATTCAATCTTTTGCATCTTATATTCAAATATATCGTAGGTATTAGAATATTTGTTTTTAGTACATACATTTAAGTGTCATTACATATTCTGGAAAGGGCACTGAAGTTGGAGCACTGCTACAGGAATAAGTCTCTGATTTGTGAACTCAAGGCATATCTTCTTTTTTTTCTCAAGGCATATTTTATAAAAACTTGTGCCAACCTATGCATTTCCTCAGGTTCACAGAGTTCAGTGAAAATGTGGTCAACTGAAAACAGTAATTAACAACCAATTCTATATCGCATCACACCTAGAGTATATTGTCCACTCTTACTGTCATTAATGACTCATCAGAATTAAGTGTAACTTAGAGGGATGGAATGAGGGAATAAAAAGAAAAGATAAAGTGGAGGAAGGTTAGCACAGCCCTAGCAGGCAAGTGAAGAAGAAAAGGTAATGCAGAGACAACTCATTGTCACTAAAGTGTAATCCCATCCTTTACTGACACTTTCCCTGTCACATCACAACCATTGACCAAGAGGTGACATGCTCTGGGAATTTTCTTCTTTAATCTGTCTTTTAACAAGCTTATTAAAAGAATGTTCTTCATTTGTCAATAGCATTCAGAGTGTAGGTCAAATGAATATGTCACATAAAAATCTCAACTAAATAAATCCAGTATCCAGGAATTAACTGAATATATACTTGGAAATAAAAGCATCAACATTTACTCTCTAGGCCCAATGGACCCTTTTTAATTCTTTATACTTATTTTACTAATTTTATATGAGTAAGAATAAAGGCATATGAAAAGAAACTTATAAGAAATTGTCGTAAAAATGTAACTATAGCAAACTCAAAATTCACTTCCTTATATGTAACCAAAGTGGGCAATGTGTTCTGAATGTAAATAACTACTCATCAATTGTCATGTATGAATCTGGAATATAGCCATCTTGTAAATACTAGAATGAGATTCCAAATATGTTGATTCCAGCTTATCACCACAAGTGATTCTTTTTAAAACTGCACCATCAAAATACAATACTCACATAATTTTTGAAACCTGTGATGACTAATAATCTTGAAGAGAAGATTGCCATCTTTTGTGCTATATTACTACCTTTGAGTTTTTAATTATATGCATCATTTAGAATGACTCATTCTATAATTTTTTAGTACTCACATAATGTATTTCCTTCCAATCACCTTGATTATTCACTTGCTTTCATTGTTTGTCTACTTCCGAAGACTATCAAGTAAATTTTGGCACATAAACAAAATGAAGAATACCAAATTTCTCTGACATATCTTTCTAATCAACTAGGATGGACCAGGATTTTGTTAGAAAATTGCATAATGAAGTCCTTCTGGTTGAATGCCTAAATTGATATGAACATCATATTTCCTTTCTTACTTCAATATGCATTGTCTATTTATAAATTCACGAGTTTTAGAAAATTCATGCAGGATACTGTCATCTGAAAATGTATCTGATATTTCAATTATTCAATCAAATTTATCATCCTCATTATATTCTCAAATTCTTCTATTTGCTTTCATCTTCTGTTTTTTATATTAATTGTTACCTGTCTTTCTCTGACATTTTTTTCCTCTTTGTCATTATTGGTGAAGAATGAAAAATTCAATCTCAGTTGTGTTAAATAAAATTTAAAAATATTCTATAAAGATAGTGTCTCCAGGTTTTTACACATTTTTGAAAATTCAGAACTCTGGGAAATGCAATAAGAAAACTGATAATGCAATAGTTATAGTTTATTGTATTTTTTTAAATATTTTATTTATTTATAAGACAGAGAGAAGAGAGATCACAAGTAGGCAGAAAGGCAGGCAGAGGGGGGTGGGAAGCAGCTCCCCACTGAGCAGAGAGCCCAATGTAGGGCTTGATCCCAGGACCCTGAGATCATGATCTGAGCTGAAGGCAGAGGCTTTAACCTACTGAGCCACCCAGGCACCCCAGTTTATTGTACTTTTGAATCATCTTTTAAACCAAGGATAAGCAAATTTTTCCTGTAAAGGGCCAGATGGTAAATATTTTAGCATTTCGAGCTATACAGTCAGGTCATCTTGTCTCAACTCTGCCTTTGTAGTGCAAAAGCAGATATGGACAATACATAATGCATGTGCTTGGAGGTGATCCCATAAATCTTTATTTATAAAATCAGGAGACAGACTGGATTTAGTCCATAGCTGCAGTTTGCAGTGAATAACTGTTTAAAGATCCTGTGATTTTTTTATTTCCCTATTGTTTCAGTGTATTTTAGCCTAGTTGGAAATAATTTCTATGTGACAATAAGTATCTAACATGATTCAGAAGCAAAATAGCAAATGTAGAAAAACAGCTTATAGGATATAGAAAAATAAAGTCACTAAGATTCCTATTCTGAGGTTTATAAAATGTCCCAATGATTCAACATAAGAATTGCAAAACAAAATTATTACATCAGAAATTGTAAATTTTATTTTTGATGTTTGAATGATATACCGTAAGTAAGAATAAAATAATAAAATACCAGGGGCTCCTGGGTGCCTCAGTGGGTTGAGCTTCTGCCTTCAGCTCGGGTCATGATCTTGGGGTCCTGGGATGGAGCCCCACATTGGGCTCTCTGCTCAGCGAAGCTGGCTTCTACTCTCTCTGGCTGCCTACTTGTGATCTCTCTCTGTCAAATAAATAAATAAAATCTTTAAAAAGAAAGAAAAATAAAGAACATCATAAAAATGGTAAAATACCAATTGTTACAAATGCTTTTAATGGTACAAAAATATCATAAACTTAAAGTTTAGTGGTTGATGGTAGAAATAAGTGAAGGTCCTGAATTGAAATAAAAACATGGATGCTCTCATAATCTTCTTCTCCAAAATTGTTATCTGATAACAAGTGTCAGTGATAGTTAACCACAGTAGATGAAAATGATTATACAGAGATGAACATCAATAGGAGCAGTATGATTGCTAAATTAAGCTTTGCATTAGCAGGAAAAGGGAACTTCTATAAACCTAAGATACATTATGAGAAAAAGACTCAGACTAGTAAGCCTAAGAATCTTAAGAGGTACTGCATTGGTCCAGTTTTGGTAGTGATCTCTGCTTCCAATAAAAAGGAATATACAGGGGTGCCTGGGTGGCTCAGTTGGCTGGGCGACGGCCTTTGGCTTGGGTCATGGTCCCGGGGTCCTGGGATCGAGTCCCACGTCAGAATAGGATCTTTGAAAAAAAAAAAAAAAAAGGAATATACATTCTCTCTGCGAGAAAGCATGGTCAATTTAAGCCCTCAGGGCATGTACCAACTAAGACTGAACGCATTTAAGCACACAAGCAAAATCTGGAGTACAAGGAAATAAGCTAAATTGGATGAGGGTCAGTGGAAATGAAAAATAGAAACATCATCTCAATAACTTTAGATCCTTGAGTACTTTAGATGTTATATTTATCATACACTTGATCCTTAAACCACAAGGGTTTGAACTGCATGGGTCCATATCTCTGCATGCACAGAGATATTTTCAATAAATATGGTAAAATGTTGTAAACATATTTTCTCTTCCTTATGATTTTCTTACTAACAATTTTGCCTAGCTTTATTGTAATAACACAGTATAAAATACCTATAACATACAAAATATACATTAATTGGTTTTCATGTTGTCGGTGAGGCTTTTAATCAACAGTAGGCTATTAGTGGTTACGTTTTGGGGGAATCAAAAGTTACAGATGGAATTTAGACTGCCTGGGGGTTAAGGGTCAACCATATAAAATGGTTATAAAATAAAAAGCATCACAAAAGCACAGAAGTTATTAAGTAATAGAACATCAAAATGAACATAAAGATTTGAAAAAATTTCTCTATATCTCTTTATATATGTATATATAAATCCTTTAATCTTTGTATATAAACTATATGTACAATCTATATAATCTGATCTTAATAAATATATATTTATAATTTATAAATCTCTCTATATATGCCTCTCATCTGAATAACCAAATCTAATTAATTTTTCATCCTAAATTCTTTTTTCTCGAAATGCATCTCTTTCTCTTCATTGTACCATCATACCTGCTCCTAGGTGGCCATCATCTCTTATCTAGACTTCTGTAATATCTTTCAAACTGACCTCTTTATATCAGTTCTTATCTCTTCACTCTCATTCAATATAACTAAAGGAATTTTACTTTTAAATAAACATATCTAATTATGTCACACATTCCATTATATCATGATTGCCTACCACCACCTGCTAGGTTTTGCCTCCCCACCACCGTGGTCTCCAACTTATCACCATGTCTTCACTGAAGAATCCTATACTTTCCTTGCTGGGATTTTCCCATTATAATATAAAATTATAGCACTTTGTATTCTTACGTGATCATACCTTTATTTATTTTTTAAAGATTTATTTATTTATTTGAGAGAGAGAGTGCAAACAGGGAGAAGAGAAGCGGGAAAGGGACAAGCAGATTCTGCACTTGACCGTTCAGCCAGGGCTCAATTCCAGGACCCTGAGATCATGACCTGAGTTTTTTTTATTTTATTTATTTTATTATTTTATTTTATTTTATTATTTTATTTTATTTTATCATTTTTTTTCATGACCTGAGTTTAAATCAAGAGTCAGATGCCAAATCAACTGAGCCACCCAGGTGCCCAATAGTACTTTTAAAAAGTGTAACTGTGTGTTTATATGAGTGACTCTTTTATTAATGTCTGTCTTTCCTCCCAACTGTAGACCCCATTGGGAACTGATGCAAGGAGGTTTTTTTTGTTTTGTTTTGTTTTTTGGTTTTTTTTTTTTTTTTTTTTTGCTTATTATGAGCACCTACCATAATGCCTGTCATGTTGTGGTTTTAAGCATATATTTACCAAGAAAAATGATTGAATAATTAGCCTTTATGTGATGAAAACATAATTAATTGGTCTAAGAAAATGCTACTATAGTTACTGTCATATGAATATTAGTTTGTTAAATGAAGAGGATCCATGTGGCATGCCAGGGATATAAAAATAAACAAGATGTAACAGAGTAAATAGATTTCACATTCATTATTTTTTATTATGTACAACACAAGAAGCATTACTTGTCATTGAAAATTAAGGGGGTGTTAAATAAACTGATATTTACATAACCTATTTGCATTTTTAAGTGAGTACATTTAATCCCATACATATGGCTATAAGAGAAAAAAAGAACACTCATTATTTTTGACAATAAATCAATCCTGAAAAATTTATCCTAAGGAAATTATCTCAATTTTCCTTAAGATGACTTTGATCTTGTCCATCTGTCTGTACTCAGCTGTCACATATCTCCCAGCCACTCCAACAATTACAACTGTATGATATGTATTTTGAGTTCACTGTAAGGTCTCTCTTGCTTCTAGTTCTGATTTCATAGCTGCTTTTTAAAATGTTTTATTTTTTGGGAGTTTTAGATTTATAATAAAACTGGGATACAGGTACAGAGGTTTCCCATAAATCCCTTGCCTCTATTCATCCACAGCTGCCCCCCATGATCAACATCACAACCAGAGTGGTACGTTTTTTACCAAGGATGAACCTGCATTGACCCATCATAATCACTCAAAATCCATTCCCAAAATTCATGATGGCAATTTTTGGCATTGTACATTCTACAGGGTAGACAAATCTATAATGACATGTGTCCATCATTAGACTATCATACAGAGTGTTTTCGCTACCCTGAAATCTTCTGTGCTCTGCTGACACATTTCCCTCTACTGCCAGGCCCCTTGCAACCACTAATCATTTTACCCATCTCCACAGTTTTGCCTCTTCCAGAGTGTCATATAATAAGAATCACACAGTGTGTAGCTTTTTCAGATTGGCTTCTTTGACTTGGTCATGTGCACTAAGGTTCTTCCCTGTTTTTTTGTGGTGTGATAGCTCATTTCTTTTTAGTCCTGAACTATAACTGCTTTTTTTAGCTGCCTGAAATATCACTGTTCCCTTTCTCTTAACCTTCTTCCTCTTCATAACCTAACTCACACATACTCTGCTCAAACTTCAACATTTATAATTTGTATTTTTCTTTATTTTAAATTATCTGTCTCCCCTTCTAAACTGTAAATTCCATGGGGGGACTAATAGTGTTATCCCTCCATCATAGCACTCCAGTGCTTATCACAGAGTTGGACAAACCATAAAAACTTAGTAAATATGTCAAAAGTATAACATCACTTCATTTTTTTTCATTACAAAGTATGGAGATAAGTGTCAAGTACATAAATGTTGGTACATATAATTAGGGGAATTCTATGATATTATTAAAAATGTTAACTCTACAATAGGCCTCAAGTGATAATAAAATGGTACAGTGGTGTTTAGTATGAAAACTACAATATATAAAAATTACTTAGAAATCACATGAAAGCAATGCATTTAAATTGCAAGAGGATGGGAAACATTTGGGTGATTTTAAACATCTATTAAAATTTATAAAATATGTGTATGCTACTTACTTAACATCAATAAATAAGCAAAAATTGATTGATAGAGTCTTCCAGTGGATTTCCCGTTTAAACTTTTTAAAGAAAAACTCACCTTGTCTCATTTACACAGAATCAAAACCCTTGTTAATTCAATCAAAATATTATTCAGAATGCAAATACGTTGATGTGACTTTTGGTTTTAGTGGGAAGCATTTAATTCAGTAACTTTTTCTTCTTTAAGTGATCATGCAGACACTATAAATATATCCTAAGTGGATGTTTTTAGACATATGTATACTTGTGTTCAGAATTTACCTATGTCATAATATAGGATAGTGAGACTCTATCAAGCTTGTAGACAATAGGAATAATTGCAGATATGATTTAATTGCTACATATAAATTATATGTGGACTTTTGTACATACAAATATATGTGGACACTAATATACACACATATATAGAAATGAAAGTAATGTGTATTTGATGTGTATTAATACATTCGCAGATATCAGCTTAACATGACAGATAGGGCACACTTGTACTTCAAATTCTTAAAAATGATATGAGTGTGTATTTGAAGAAAATGAATCTATAATAGTAATAATACTTGGTAAAAAGGGTGCTATCAAAAGAAAAGATTTGAATTTTTTGTTGTTTAATAAAAAAAATTGCATTGAGAAAACCCACATCCAATGATTCATGTAATCAAAGAAATGCTGCAAAGCTTAGAAGTAGTTCTGGGATGAGGAATAGTTCTGGGATGAGGTATATAGGAGGTGGCAATCTCAGAATAAGTGGATTTGGAGCAGTAAAAGAATGGTTAACTGGAGAAATACATTTTTTCACAGCATCTCTTACCTCTACTGTACAGAACAGATAGCAACAGAGACATTTGTCTAGAATGTAAGGTATTGAAAGGGAGTCTGGTCATCAGTGAGAGCAGATCCACCCCAGATAATTTCAAGTACCCAGCAGGAAGAAAGAGCCCACACCCAAAATACAGCATGCACTGACAATCTTTTGTTAGGTCTCTTGAATAATTGTTTTTATAGCACAGGTAAACACAAATTTTAAACAGAAAGTGAGTTGATAGACATTGCTAATTATTAGCCAAAAATAAAATCACAAAATTATGGTGAACTACTCCAACACCTGAGGGCCTGATATATTTAAGATATTATATATATATATATATATATATATATATGATATATTTAAATTAAATGTAAATATAACTTATGAAAATTTAAGAAGCTAGTATGGGTCCTTATCATAAAATATTAAGACCTGGAATTCTGCCTCTAATTAAGATATAAGCCATAGCCCCAAGTCTGCCCTGAGATGACAACTAGATAAAACAATAACTTTAAAACATCATCACATACATATATATATTTTTGAACACTTCAGATATCTGGGGAATCAAAAGAGTCTAATAAAACTAAATTTCATAGGGTGTTCTTTTAGTTGAGCAGAAATCAACTTTCCTCCCTGAGGCATGTGTTGAGTATAAAAACAGGCAAGAAAGGCACTAACCTTGTCATAGACAAAGGGACTCTGTGCAGAAGGAAAAAAACAATTGAGATTTTAAAGACCAAATAAGCTATTGGGATTGGGATTTTTGATAAATTCTAAGCATTCAGCTGCAAAATGACTCCAAAAGATTTTCACTAAGTAATGGTTAGTGATGCAAGAAATGGGTGCTTTGGAGGAAAAGATAGAGATGGGGTACCTGGGTGGCTCAGTTAAGGGTCTGCCTTCAGCTCAGGTCATGATCCTAGCATCCTGCATCGGGTTCCCTGCTCAGCAGAGAGTCTGCTTCTCTCTGTGACCGACCCCCCCAACCCCTGCAGTTGTGCTCTTTTTCTCTCATTCTCTCTCCCTCAAATAAATAAATAAAATATTTTTTTAAAAAAAGGAAAAATAGAGAGAGAAGGCCTACATTCCTTCAGTGCAAAAGGAAAAGCATTCTAGCATAGAGGACAAGCCTGCAATTGATATAGGATAGGTCTTCTATCCCTGAATGCAACCTAGCCCTAACTCAGATAATTTAATCAAAATGATCATCCTCTCACCTCACTGATTCTGATAAGCAGCATTATTACTATGCTGCAATGACCAGTATACTGTCATGAGAACAGAAGAAGAAATAAAGCAGCCAATACAAGCAAAGTGACATAAATATTTAAAACACAGGAAGAAAATAAGGGCAGGCTACATTTAACAAAACAACAGAAAGAAGCTATTTATATAAAGCCATGAAATCCAGAAGACAATGAAATGCACATGGACTAGATTTATCCCCACTTTAAAAAGACAATAGACATAGATAGATGATAAATAAATTAAATAAATAATACACAAACAAATAAAAACTAGCCAAACAAACCTGCTGAGTTGATGAAAGGGAGCTGAGATTCTGAGTGCACCAAAGCATTGTTAATTTAGGAGACACATTAACAAAGAGTAGAAAGATGCACAGAGTGAGAAATTAAGGAATCTGCAGTTAGCCTTGAATATTCAGCAAAGCACTGATCGGGGCATGCATGTTGTGGAGGAAAGTTCTGAAAGTCACAGCATCACACAGAGCAGTACCTAGTACTCATACAGTCAGGCAAAGACTCCAGCAGGCAATGGGAACTCTCATGATTCTTAGGCATTGGGAAAAGCCCACAAAAGGATCTTGCTTCAGAAAAAAAGAGCTGAACCAAACTCAGTTCTGGTCTCACCAAAAAAATCTTAAAATCAAGATATAAAAAAAATTAAACCATATCGCTGCCCAGAGACTCTGTGACCTTGTCACTTTCAGGGCAGCAGTTTAACTGGAAAGAGAAGAAATTAAAAGAGACAAATTAAGATTAAAATTTTTTTTAATTTTTTTTTAATTTTTAAAAATTTAATTAAAAATTAAAAAGAGAAGGATTAAAAAGGAGAAGGGGCATCTGGGTAGCTCAGTTGGTTAAGCATCTGCCTTCAGCTCAGGTCAAGATCCCAGAGTTCTGGGATTGAGGACCCCCACCGATGGGTTCCCTGCTCAGCAGGAAGTCTGCTTCTCCCTCTCCCACCCCCTCTCCCGGCTCATGCATTCTCTCTCTCTCTCTCTCAAATAAATAAAGAATAAAACCTTTAAAAAATAAATAAAGAGAAGAAGGAGGAGGAGGAAGAGTTTAAAAGAAAGGAAAAAAGAAATACTTTAAAATAAAAATATATAAAATTAAGAAAAGTAGAATAAAATACATATAATTGAATAAAATGGAAAAGAGAAAGAAAGTGAAACACCAGTCAGGGAAGTCATTTGGCCAGGTCGACTGTGGAAGGCTGGTGACCCAGCAGCAGCTACACCCGGTCTCCCTCAGGCTTGGGAGCTGTCCCCACTGGGTGCGAGGGAAGACTGCATGCTCAGTCCACCCAGGGCTTGCACAGTGGCACTGACAAATTTTTTATTTCCCTCTTCCACTGGCTGCTGTAATCTTAAGCTGCCAAGAGCTTGATGCCTGTATCTACAGAGCAATGCATGTCCTGGGGGCCCCTATAAGCAATATTTGGTAGGCCTTCTGACAGACAGCTGAAAATTACAAACTCCCAGGAGGGTCATACTCGTTTTGAGAGCCTCTTGTCTGTGGTAATGCTGTCCCTGAACTATTTGCTGTCCTGTATCTCTCTGTGTTACAGCTTCTCTTAGCTTCACTTTGTGTCAACTGTGGACGTGGCCTGGGCCCCAGCTCTGAGAAGAGCCCCCTTTGATCTGTGTGATCCCTAGAGGACATCCTCCTGATGGGGTCTGGGGTGGTGGGGGCAGGGGAGATGAATGCTGCAGTCCTCAGCTGTCCCTGTATGAGAATGACATGCACTTAGAAGGCAAGGAGGCCTTGCTGAATGAAAAGGTCAGTCCTGTGGTGCCTATGCTGTCCATTCAGGTTTGTGTGACATGATCACCATGTTCCCTGGGTTATAACTCTGTCAACTTCCAGTAGCTAGCTGATGCTGAGTGTGCCTTGGACACCACAAAATTTGATGTGATTAAGGTAAAGCCACTTTGTATCATGCATTCTCCATCTCTGAGAAAATCTTATATGTGAACTATCTTCTTCATCCAGATCATGGACAAATCTCTAGGAAACAAGTCAGTTTACAGTACTTTTTCTCCTTTTGGAAACACTCTGTCCTGCATGGTGGTGGATGATGAGAACAGCTCTAACGGTTATGCATTTGTCCACTTGGAGACCCAGGGGGCTGCTGACAAAGCCTTTGGAAGATAAATGGCAAGCTCTTCAATGACTTTAAAGTGTTTGTGAGCAGATTCAAATCTCTAAAAAGTGGGAGGCTGAGTTTGGAGCCCAAGCTAAGGAATTCACCAATGTTGATATAAAAAACTTTGAGGAAGGGGCGAATGAGGAGATTCCGAAAGAGCTATTCAGACAATTTGGCAAGACCCTAAGAGTCAAGGTGATGAGAAATCCCAAATCCAGCTGACTTTGTGAGCTGTGAAAAGCCTGAGTGGGCCAGTAGAGGTCCGGAAGAGATGAATGAAAAAGAAATCATTGGGGAAGTCATATTTATAGGACCTTCACAGAGAAAAAAAGTGGATGATGGGTTGAGATAAAGTGGGAAATCTGAATAGCAGAAACAAGAGAATTCATCAATATCAAGAGGTGAATCTTTAAAGAACTTGTGTAATATTCAGTACCATGAGAAAAAATTCTCAATGTCTAGAATGTTATCCATGATTACCAGAGAGGCATAAAAGCAAAATATTTCCCATAATGAGGAGAAAAAGTCATTACTCATCTAGAATTGACAGGAATTAGCAGACAAACACATTTAAGTAGTTACTATAACTCGATTGCATGTATTAAAAAATTGAAGTAGAGTTGTGGTATTAAAAAGACCCAAATCAAACTTCTAGAGCTAAAACTAAATGTTTCTGGATGGATTAACAGCAGATTAGATACACACAAGTTGGAATTAGTGAAGACAGAGCAATAAAAATTATCAAATAAAAATGTGAAGATAAAAAATTTAACAGAGCATTCTTGACCAAAAGTACAATTTCAACCAACCTAATATATGGTATTCAGTCTCCAAAAGGGATTTTTAAAAAGTATTTTAAGATGTAATTGCCCAAATTTCTCTAATTTTATGAAAAGTATAAAAATCACAGATCTGAGAGGTTCAATGCAACTTTTTAATGAAATCGACCAAAATCTGTGGTAAATAGAAATTTTTATAAACAGCCAAGGAACAAAGACAAGCTACAAGTCATACACAGTAGAACAAAAGTAAGGATGCATGAAAATTAATAAAAGGAAACCTTTAAAAGTGAAGTCAAGAGGCCAGCAGGGGGAGCGCTAGTGCCCTACCAATTCCTTTTGCAGACCCAAAAGGAAGACTGTACCTTTCAAGTCAATGCTGCATTAGCTACTAGTTTACCACCGCAGCAAGAGGAACATAACCTAAATCACAAAATAAATCTTAATACATTTTAAAAGGAATCAACTTACACTGAGTTTTTACTCCAAATTCTGAAAAATATAATTAAATAGAAATCAATAATTAAAGTTATCTGGAAAATCCCCAATTATATGGAAAAAAACAATGTATTTTCAATATAGTGAAAGTGGGAAAAATATCTGTGGGGTGCTGAAAATAGGGCTTAAGGGAATATTATAGCAATTAACACATACGTTAAGAAGAAAGCTTTAAAAACAGTGATCCCCAACTGCCATCTTAAGACACTAGAAAAAGAATAGCAAATACAATAAAAATAAGCAACTGAAAGGAAATTTTAAAAAATCACAGTAAAGGTCAATGAAATAGGAAACAGAAAATAAGTAAAATCAGTAAACCCAAAAGCGAGTTCTTTTGGACTGATAAACAGCTTTTTGTTTTTGATTTGTTTTGTTTTGTTTTTTGTTTTTGTTTTTGTTTTGTTTTGGTCTGTAATTCTCCTTTTCGATGGGGTCTTTGTCTGCTTTTGGGAGCAAGGTAATGTTGGCCTCATAAAATGAGTTTGGAAGTTTCCCTTCCGTTTCTATTTTTTGGAACAATTCCAGGAGTATAGGTATTAATTCTTCTTTAAATGTTTGGTAGAATTCCCCTGGGAAGCCATCTGGCCCTGGGCTCTTGTTTATTGGGAGATTTTTGATGACTGTTTCAATCTCTTTACTGGTTAGGGGTCTATTCAGGTTTTCTATTTCTTCCTGGTTCGGTTTTTGTAGTTTGTGTGTCTCTAGGAATGCATTCACTTCTTCCAGATTGTCTAGTTTGCTGGCATATAGCTGCTCATAATATGTT
>CM052798.1:97996098-98094617 GCA_028533885.1 Nasua narica | reverse complement strand
TTTAATTTCTTCCATGCTTTTTTCGAGCCCAGCTAGCAATTTGATAACTGTCATTTTGAACTCTATTTCCGACATATTACTGATGTCTGTACTAACTAGGTCTCTAGCCATCGGTACTGTCTCTTGTTCTTTTTTTTGTGGTGAGTTTTTCCGCCTTGTCATTTTATCGAGCTAAGAATAGATGAGTGAAAGAGAAAAGTACTCTGGAGTTCTTCAGTTCTCACTGATTGATGAACTTGGTCTTGGCTGGATATTCTCACTGATCTTCTGGGGAGGGGCCTTTACAATTTGATTCTCAGATGTCTTTGCCTGAGGCGGAATTGCCCCACCCTTGCCCAGGGAGGGGCCAAGCAATTCACTCTGGTTCGCTCTCGGGAGTCTTTGTTCCCTTAGTGCTTTCCATACTGCCCTGGAGGCCAGGAATGCAAATGGTGGCTCCCTGTCTCCCCTGGAGGAGCTGAGTGCTGAAGTCCCCACTCCTCAGCATGCCCTCAGAGGAAAGCAGTCAATCACTCCCATCTTCCGGGTCCTCACAAGCTCCAAGCTCAGCCACCGGTGGCAGTGAGCCTGTATTTCTGGCACACGGCCCTGTCTGGAGTCTCCAAACCCAGCAGATTCCTGCTGCATGCTGCCGTGCTGCTCCTCCCCAAGGAGGAAGGAGGGGGTCTCTCCAGAATGCCTTATGTGGTCCCCGCTCGAAGGGACCATGGCCACGGTCTAGGGTAAGCCCCAGCTAAAAACACACTGCACGGCTCTTTCTCTGCCGCCGGTTTCTCCAACCCGATATCTGGGAGCTCTGCCTCACTCAGACACACCCCAGTCTCTTTATGATCTTGCAGGTCCTGAAACCACTCTGTTCCTGCGAGGGCCAGACCTCCGGCCTAGCCTCTGGAGCAATGTCCCTCAGTGGAGCTGACTCTAAAAGTTCCGATTTTGTGTTCGCGGCTCTGCGGGTTCAGGGGGCTGGCCCCTCCCCCTGCGGTCTCTCTTCCCGTAGCTTTGGAATCACTTTTCCAAACGTCCTACCTTTCCGAAAGTGGTCGATTTTCTGCTCCTAGAATTGCTCTTCTTCCTCTCTTCTCTCTCCTTTTGAGTATGCTAGCTTTTAGAATGATTTAATAACTATCTAGATGAACTTCTGGGATCTGACTCTATCTCAACCTCCTACTTCTCCACCACCTTGCTCCTCCCCAGTTATTTCTATAAAGAAATTCCAGGTTCATACAGATTTACTGGTGACCTCTAACAGTAATTTAAAGAAGAAATAATGACAATTGTCCAGAAAATCTTAAGGAAAATTGAACAAGAGAGAATAGTTTCCAATTCATTCTATGTGGCCTGGATACCTTCATCACAAAACCTGTCAGTTATCACAAGAAAAGAAAACTCACCAATATCCCTCATTTATATAGCTGCAACAGTTTCAAATCAAATTTTATGAAGGAAAATCCAAGAATAATACATCAAACAGATATAAACAAATATGAGCAAGTGAGTTATACCCCAGGACTGCAAGATAGGCTCTACATTAAAAAATAAAAATCAATCAATATAAGTCAAAATACTAAGAAATTAATAAAAAGCTGAATGTTCTCAATAGAAGCAAAAAAAAAAAAAAAGAATATTTGACAAATCCCAACATCCACTGATGATAAAAAAATTAGCATATCAGGAATAAGGGATATTCCTCAACCTTAGACATGGGACAGGGAGAACTAGAGAATAAGAACTAACATCATACTTAATAGTGAAAGATCAAATGCTTGCCTACTTGTATCATAAATGAGACAAGGATTTCTTGACTAATTCTATGGAAACATTATATCAGTGATTCTAACCTATACAATGAAGCAAGGAAGAAAAATGCATCAAGTTGGAAAGGGATTAAAACTTTGTGTTTACAGGTGATATGATTGCCAATGGAAAATCTCATGAATCTACTAAAATTCTATTAGAATTAATAAGTTCAGCAAAGTTGCAGGATATAATATCACTACGAAAACTAGTTTTATTTATATATCCTAGCAACAAGAAATTAAGCATTTAAAATAAAGGAACAATAGCTTTGAAATAGCATGACATAATTAGGGGTATAAAATAGGGATAAACATAAAAGATATACAGGACTTATATTAAAACTGTCAAACAGTGATGAGATAAATTAAAATCTATATAAATAGAAAGAAATTTCATGGATTAGAAAATTAAATACAATTAAGATTTCAATTCTTTACAAATTAATTTATAGATTCAATGCAATACTAATAAAAATCCTAGCAGACTTTTTGTAAAATTTGGCAAGTGGATTCTATCAGTAGTATGGAAATGAAAATGACCCAGAATAAAATAAAGTATTCTGAAAAAAATAAAGTTAGGAGAATAACACCACCTATCTCATGGCTTAGTTTAAAAATTAAAAATTTATGACATTGGCATCGTGATAGAAAAATATAGCAATGGAACAGAATAGAGAGCATTTCATACATCCATATATCTATGGCTAACATATGTATTTAAGAAAAGTTAAACAACCCAGTGGAGAAAGAGAAATTTTTTAAAAAAACAAAACAAAACAACACACACACACTCCACACGTATACATGTCAGTGGAGCAATTGCATATTCACATGCAAAAAACAAACCAAACAAAAATAATAAAAACTTTGATCCATTGACCTAAATATAAAATAAAATAATGATTTTTTGAAAATTAAAACATAGAAAATAGTTTGACCTAGAATTAGGCAAAGATTCCTTAAATATGACAATAATGGCACATCAAAAAAAGGAGAAGAGAAAAAAATCATAAACTAGATTCCTCAAAATTTTAAATTTCTACTTTTTGAAAGATATTTTTATGATAATGAAAAGACAAGCCAGACTTCCAGTTTCCAGTCCCATATGTAAGAAGCTTGAAAATCGCCATTCCATCATAACAAAAAAGCCAAAAGCTGAATAGTAAAAAATCAACAACTTTTTGGGGTGCCTGGGTGGCTCAGTGGGTTAAAGCCTCTGTCTTCAGCTCAGGTCATGATCTCAGGGTTCTGGGATTGAGCTCCGCTTCGGGCTCTCTGCTCAGCAGCGAGCCTGCTTCCTTCTCTCTCTCTCTGCCTGCTTCTCTGCCTACCTGTGATCTCTCTCTTTCTCTGTCAAATAAATAAATAAAATCTTAAAAAAAAATCAACAACTTTCCTTGGATCCATGAGAGGGAAAGACGCAAGGCAAACCACTACCTCACAGGACTGGATAAACAGACTGGAGAATACAGGGAGTTGCAGCTTCCCAGAAGAGATACTCACTAGTGAAACTATCACAGGAACAAGGGTCAGGTTAAGAAACCTCACTGTAATTGATGCATTGCTGGACCTTCAGTGTGGACAATACTAAGAGTTAAAGATTCTAGGGGACCTGGGCACTGGGGAGCTAGCCCACACAATATTGTGAAATTTACTTTAAGGAGTAAATCTTACCAGATTGCCAGAGTAACTGTCAGAGAATAATTTTATCAGACTTCTGGCAGGGGCAAGGGAAAAGAAACCATTCCAAAAGACACCAGAATACTCTGTTATTCATAGAAAAGCCTGCCCTTGATGTAAATGGTAAGACTCTTAACTGTAGGAAATAAACTGATAGTTGCTGGAGGGGAGGTCAGTGGGGGTGATGGGGTAATTGGGTGATAGGTATTAAGTAGGGCATGTGATGTAATGAGCACTGGGCGTGATACACAACTGATAAATGGTTGAACACTATATTTGAAACTAATGATATGCTATATGTTGGCTAATTGAATTAAAAAAAAGGGGGGCCTGCCCACAGAGGAAACAGGTAACCAGAGCCTAACCTACAGGGACATTATCAGAAACTAACTGACCTGGGGAAGGGAAATACCTAATTCCAGCCCAGTCTAGCCATCCTGTCCCACATAAATAAAGATAAAAATACTGAGAAGCACATGAAATGTTCATGGTCCAGAAGCATAAGTTTACTAAATGACTGACACTTAATCATAAGACCATAAACTTTCTTTTGACCCAAACCTCACCACTACATTACTAAACGCCTATTTACATTACTTTCTTATATTCAGTATATCTTGTGTGGCTATCAAGAAAAACTTACAAGTCATACCCAAAAGGTAAAAACACAATTTGAAGAGACAAAGTAAGCATCAGAACCAGACATGGCTAGGACATTAGAATTAACAAATAGGGAATTTAAACACTGTGATTAATATGCTAAGGGGTTTAATAGGTAAAAGAGCATGCAAGAGCAGATGAGCAATATAAGCAGAGCTACAAAAAACTTAAGAAAGAACTAAAAAGAAATGTTAAAGATTAAAAAACTATAATAGAAATGAAGAATTCTTTGATGTGCTTATTAGTAGACTGGATATAGTTGAGGAAAGAATATCTGAGCTAGAAGTTATATCAATAGCATACTTGTGAAGTGAAAAACAAAAACAAAACAAAACAAAAAAAACAATAAGAAAACTCCCAAAAAACTAAAACACAAGACAAAAACAAAAACAGAATATCCAAGCACTATGGGACAACTACAAAGGTGTAATATTTGCATAATGAGAAAACTTGAAGGGGAAGAAAGAAAAAGGAACACAAGAAATATTCAAAACACATAATGACTGAGAATTTTCCTCAAATTAATGTCAGACACCAAGCCACAAGCCCAGAAATTTCAGAGAACCCTAAACAAATATGGTATATATTAATCCAACTATATCAATAATTATTTTGAATATCACTAGTCTAAATGGATCAATTAAAAAACATATATTGTCAAAGTGGATCAAAAATGAGACACAACTATATGTTGTCTACAAGAAACCCACTTTAAATATAAAGTCACATATAGACTAAAGTATATGAATGGAGAAAAATTTGCCATACTGATACTAATCAAAAGTAAGCAGGACCAGCTGTATTAATTTCAAATAAAGCAGCCTTCAAAGTAAATGAAGTTATCAGGGATAAAGACAAATACTATTTGTATATATATAATGTTTAGTGAAATAAGTCAGAGAAAGAAAATACCATGTAATTATACCATGTAATTTCCTCTTATAGTGGAATCTATAAAAATATTACTAAGAAACAAACAGGCTCATAGCTCATAGATATAGAGTACAAATTACTGCTTGTCAGAGTCAGGGGGTGGAGTATAGGAGAAACAAGTATTTTTTTTTTTAAGTAAATTGAATAAAAATGGTAACCTTCACAGAAAAAAATGAAAGAAAATATAAACATACAAGAAAAATTCTTCAATAAAATATTAGTAAGTTCATTCCAAAAGATGTAAATAATTATACATTATGACGAACTGGAAATTACACCAAATATGCAAAGCTGATTCAACAACTGAAAATCAACTATTATAATCCATCTTATTCACAGATTAGATAAGAAAAATCACATGATCACATCAATAGACATAGAAAAAATATCTAACAAAATCCAACACTCATTCATGATAAAAACTCTCAGTAAACTAAGGATAGAGGTTAACTTACTTAATTTGAAAGAATTTTTACAAAAAAAAAATAAAACTATTACTAACACCAAACTTAATGGTGAGAAACTTGAAGCTTTCCCATTCAGATCAGGTACAAGGCCATAATCTCCCCTCTAACTGAAAATCCTTGCTAATTCAATTAGACAAGAAAAAGAAATAAAAATAGTACAGAGTATAAAACAATAGTACAGGAAAATAGTAGTACAGGAAAATATAAAACTGTCTTTGTTCATAAATACCATGATCATTTATGTAAAAAATCGAAAAGAATAAAAAAAATTCCCCCTGTACTAATAAGAAATTATAGCAAACTTGTAGGATAAAAGGTTAATATACAAAAGAAGACTGCTCTCTTATATACCAATAATAAAAAAGTAGAATTTTAAATTAAAAGCAATACCATTTATATTAGTACCCAAATAACACACCTGGATATAAATCTACCAAAACATTTACAAGATCTATATGAGGAAAACTACAAAACTGGTAAATAAAATCAAGAACTAAAGAAATAGATAGTCTATGCTCACAGATAGGAAGACTCAATTTTATCAGTATTTCCAATTTTAACTATAGATCCAATAAAATAAACATCACAGCTCCAACAAGTTACTTTATGGATACCAACAAGTTGATTCTAAAGTTTATATGTAGAGACAAATGGCCTAGATTAACTAACACAATATTGAAAGAGAACAAATTTGGAGAACGGATGCTACCTGACTTCAACACTTACTATAAAGCCATGGTACTCAAGATAGTGTGGTATTGGTGAAAGAATAGACAAATAGACCAATGAAACAGAATAGAGAGCCCACAAATATACCCATGTGAATATAGTCAACTGATCTTTGACAAAGGAGCAAGGCAGTACAATGGAACAAAGGTAGTCTCTTTAATAAATGGTGATAGAACTGCACATCACATACAAAATCACTGAATCTAAACACAGATCTTACACAAAAGCTAACTCAAAATGGATCATAGACCTAAATGTAAAATGCAAAACTTTAAAACTCCTACAAAGGTAACATAGGAGAAATTCCAGATGATCTTGGGCATGGTGATGCCTTTTCAGATATAATACCAAAGATATGATACTTGAAAGAAATAATCAATAAACTGGAGTTCATTCAAATTAAAAGTGTGTACTCTACACAGAATCAAGAAAATTAGACAATAAGCCACAAACTGGCAGAAAATATTTGCAAAACACACATGTGACAAAAGACCATTGTCCAAAATATTAAAAAAAAATGGGGGGGTGCCTGGGTGGCTCACTGGGTTAAAGCCTCTGCCTTCGGCTCAGGTCATGATCTCAGGGTCTTGAGATGGAGTCCCACATCTGGCTCTCTGCTCAGCGGGGAGCCTGCTTTCCCCTCTCTCTCTGCCTGCCTCTCTGCCTACTTGTAATCTCTCTCTTTCTGTGTCAAATAAATACATAAAATCTTAAAAGAAAAAAAAAACTCTTGGAACTCAACAATAGGAAAACAACTTGATTAAAAATTGAATAAAGACCTTAACAGATACCTTACCAAAAATATATAAAGATAGCAAATAAAGATATAGAACAATTTTCCACATCATAGGACATCAAAGAAGTGCAAATTAAAGTAACAACAGGATACTACCACACACCTGTTAGAATGGCCAAAGCATAGAACACTAACACCATCAAATACTGGTAAGGAGGTGGAACAACTGGTGCTCTCATACATTGCTGGAGAGAATGTAAAATAGTGCAGTCAATTTGAATGACTATTTGGTCGTTTCTTATAAAACTAAATCTACTCTTACTGCATGATCCAGCAATAGTACTCCTTGGTATTTATCCACATAAATTGAAAATTTATATGTTACATGTAGATGTTTATAGCAACTTTATTCATAATTGCCAGAACATGGATGTAATCAAGGTGTCCCATAGGTAAATGGATTAATAAAATATGGTACATCCAAATAACAGAATATTACTCAATGATCAAAATAAACAAGCTATCAAACTATGACAGACATAAAGAAAATGTAAATGCATATTGCTAAGTAAATAAAAGCCAATTTGAAAAGGTTCCAGTGTATCATTCCAGTTATATGAGTTTCTAGATAAGGCAAAAGTATTAAGACAATAAAGAGATGGTGGTTGCCAGGGTTATGGGGGAAGTAGTGTGAATAATCAGAGAACAGAGGATTTGTATGGCAGTGAAAATAATCTTTATGATATTATAATGATGGATACATGTTGTTATACATTTGTCCAAACCCACAGAATCAATGATGCTGAGACTAAACTTAAGGTAAACTATGGACTTTAGATGATTATGTTGTGCAGTATAGTTTTGTCCTTGGTAACAAATGTACCAAAATGAGTAATGTTGGTAATGGAGGAGGGTATGGATGCTTGAGGAGAGAGTGTCTATGGGAAATCTCTGTACCTTCCACTTAATCTATTGTGAACCTAAAGTAGATCCAAAACAAATGAAGTCTTTATAAAAAACACAAGACACCAACTAATAAAATATGTTTGCTAAGCACATAAAGGACACATATTCAAAATACATAAAGAGTTCTTAAACTCAATTAATAAACACAATAATAAAATGTGCAAAAATGTAACAAATGCTTCATTAAAAATAATATATGAATAGTGAGTAGGCACATGAGAAGATGCTCATAATAGAAATTAGTCATAATTGAAATGCAAGTTAAACTCCAATGCAATGCCACAGCACATCTATTGGAATGGTTAAAATTGCAAAGACTGGCCATATCAATTGTTGTCATCTTATCAGGAACATCTGTAACTTTGAAAAAAAATTAACAGTTTCTTAAAATGTTAACTAACAGTCTTTGCACTCTCAGACACTAATCCAAGAAAATGAAAACATATGTTAATTCAAGGACTTGTATGCCAGTGTTCCTAGTGGCTTCATTTGTATTATCAAAAAAACTCCATCTCTGCTGCTTTCCGAGGTCAGTCACTGGGTTGCTTCTGAGAACTTATAAGTCCTGAAAGCAATTTAACCTCTGGTTCCTGAAGTTTCATAGCTGCCCAATAGCCTCCATGCCATTGGCTATCAATGAGCATGTGTCTGTGCATGCCTGCCACCATCAGTCTGGCCTGCAGAAGAGAGCCACTAGCAGACCCCTTTCACCAAGACATCACTAATCCCTCTGGGAAATGGTACGTCCTCTGGGTCCTCCATGGAACATTACCATTCAGTCAGCTTTGGCCTCACATTATCTTCATTCCTGTATATCTCCTTCCTCAGAGTCTATTTTTTCCTCTCCTGTCTGCTGGGACCACTCACCATTTCCACTTTACTACATTTCCAGGATTTTAGGACACTCCAGCAGCAGGTTTATCAGTCCTCTGGGATCCTTGCCAGGTTACTAAATCCCATATCCCAAGGAAGTGTCACAAATCAATGATTCCTTGCTTATTCAATCTTACATGCCAGCCTGGTTTGCCAAGCACCCTCAAAACACAATCCCAGGAGTTGTCCCCTAGTTTGTGCCAGTCAGTAAGTGTTCTTCCCATATCAAGACCTGCCTATTTCCAGAGAGAGTATGCTGGGATTTATCTCCTCATAAGGTTTCCTGCTTGCATTAGGCACAAAATCTTAAAAATTACCAAAAAAAAAGAGTAATAATCAAGGCAAATAATATTTAAATACAAATATTTAAAAGTGAAAATATATGCAAAAAAACTATATTTACAAATTATCAAAACTTTAAAGGAAGGAATAGTTACTGCTATAGTCCCAAATCACCACCATCCTCATATCTGTCGCCGATTATTGCACTGTTAACTTACTTCACTAGCTATCCTAGTGAGGAGTGACAGGTTAACTGTGAACACTCCTCACCAAGGCTGTTCAGTACCATGCACCGCCATCTAGCTGGCCTCTTATTGCTATCAGCTGACCTAATGAAGGGCTAGAAATTCTTGTTTGCAAACAAACTGAACTCCTTCCAATCTTCCTTTTTGCTACAGCACAAAGACACAAGTTTTATTTTGTTTTAAATGCTACTAGCAGAATTTTCTTCCTGAAGTAAATTCATAAACTACAGCTCTGACAGGTTAAAACGGAGTAAAGGAATTTTGTGTTAGCTAGAAGAATTTCCTGCAAAGTCGGTAAAACATTGACATGGTTTACACAGGAGTTTTCATCACTAAGGTATATATATATATATACACTAAATATATATATATATATATATATATATATATATATTTAGTGTAAAGGATTATCAATATATAGGTTTTCCAAATATTTAATTTTCTGACCCTCAAATAAAGATTTATTATTTATGATATTTTTCCTAAGAGTAAAATTAATTCTCGGTATACATTTTTGATAGAACATTTTTAAAGAAACTTAGTTGTCTTTTAAATAATAAAAGTGAGACTACTAAGAAACTTGATTTAAAAAAGGCAACCATTCATTACATGGAGAGCAAATACAGTTCTTAACATAGGTGTACGAAATAATTCTCTTTCTAAATTTCTCTTGGTCATTCCTTGAGGGCTAATAACATGCTTTGTTCATATTTCCTCATGGGCTCTGTGTGTAAGTAATATAACAGAGATAACAGAAATGCTGTATTTATTATTTATAATATGCAGTGAATAAAGTGAGCAAAAATATAGGAGAGTATAATAAAGGTGAATAATATCATTATGTGTAGTTTATTTGGCTGTAGCACCTTGTCCCTATTTTTACAACACAGAAATCTCTTTTTCTTCTTTTTAATTCTATATCAACAACAAAAGTCTTAGGGGAAATGATCTAACATAGTTTTTAGACTTTATATAAGACTACACTCATTCAAATCTCACATGCAAATGAAATTCTTTTTTCAATAGTAAAATTGATTTGGAAAAAAGTCCCATAACCATATGCAAATGTTTACTACTATTTAATCAGTTTCAAATTTAAATATTTCAGATAATTTTTATTTAGTTTTTAATCTAGTTATGATAGTCCTAGTCTGAGTCTTGATGTTTGACTAGAGGCAAAATATCAATCAGCCTTGCTTTTCCAATATGCCTTTTCTTAAAGAGATATGAATAGGCCTTGATCCTTTATTAAGGCATTCCAGTCCTCGCACCCTGTGAGTAGCATTTAATAGAAATCTGATGAAGACAAAGTTTGATAGAGACATTGATGTAATAAGAATCATTTGTGACATGATGTGATAAGTGAATTGATGATCAATAAGCTTGTGTTGAGACTCTAATGAAACTTTAAAAAAGGTCCTCCTTAAGAAATATTTCTTGTTCTTAAGTTAGGCAGCATGAGAATTTAGGTATAGTTATCCACAACTGAATTTTTTATATATATTTTTATCCATTTATTTGACAGAGAGAGAGAGAGACAGCGAGAGAGGGAACACAAGCAGGGGGAATGGGAGAGGGAGAAGTGGGCTTCCCACTGAGTGGGGGGCCCGATGCTGGGCTCAATCCCAGGACCAGGATCATGACCCAAACCAAAGGCAGATGCTTAACTGACTGAGCCTTCCAGGCGCCCCCACAATTGAATGTTTAAAAAATGAAGCTTAAATATTTGAAATTACTCACTTATGATGAGCTAATAAATCAGCCAACGTAGAATTTCAATTCAGGCTTTCTTACTTCAAGTGTGTAATTCTATTATAAGTCAGTGTTTTTTTTTTTTTATCTAGTAGAATGGTTTTTGGAAATGATGAAGTCTTTTGCCTAATGTTAATTGTATAAATTGAACATTAGAAAAATTGATTTGACTAAATATTCAAAGCAAGTTTATTTGTCAGGGTGAAGAAGAAAGCCCACATCTCCTGACTTTTAAACTCATTCCTTTAATGCCAAACAGACTTTCTAGTTGAACTACATATAGACAATCATTCAACACAGCACCAGGAGTGTTTGAAAACAGCATTTCAAAGCAGGATTTCAATCCTTTAGCAAATGCTATTTTAGTGCCCATTCAATTTTATTCTTCTGATCCATAAGCATGGAATGCTTTTCCACCTTTTTGTGTCTTTTTCAATTGCTTTCATGAGTGCTCTGTAGTTCCTCAAGTACAGATCCTTTACTTCTTTGGTTAGGTTTATTCCCAGGTATCTTATGGTTCTTGGTGCTATAGTAAATAGAATCTATTCTTTAATTTCCCTTTCTATATTTTCATTGTTAGTGTATAAGAAAGCAACTGATTCTTGTGCATTGATTTTGTATCCTAACACATGACTGAATTGCTATATGAGTTCTAGAATTTGGAGGTGGAACCTTTTGGGTTTTCCATATACAGTATGATGTCATCTATGAAGAGAGATAATTTGACTTCTTCTTTGCCAATTTGAATAACTTTTATTTTTTAGTTGTCTGATTGCTGTTGCTAGGACTTCTAGTACCATACTGAACAAGAGTGGTGAGAGTGGGCATCCTTGTTGTGTTCCTGATCTCCAAGGGAAGGCTGTCAGCTTTTCCCGATTGAGAATGATATTCGCTGTGGGCTTTTCATAGATAGAGTTTGTGAGGTTGAGGAATGTTCCCTCTATCCCTATACTTTGAACAGTTTTAATCAGGAATGGATGCTCTATTTTGTCAAATATATATATATTTGACAAAATATATATATATATATATATATTTTTTTTTCTGCATCAATTGAGAGGACCATGTGGTTCTCTCTTTTCTTATTGATTTGTTCTATCACATTGATTGATTTGTGAATGTTGAACCACCCTTGCATCCCAGGGATAAATCCCACCTGGTCATGGTGAATAATCTTTTCAACGTGCTGCTGGATCCTATTAGCTAGGATCTTGTTGAGAATCTTGGCATACATCTTCATCAGGGATATTGGTCTGAAATTCTCCTTTTTGATGGGGTCTTTGCCTCATCTGGGTATCAGGGTAATGCTGTCTTCATAGAAAGAGTCTGGAAGTTTTCTTTCTGTTTCTATTTTTTTTTTTTTTGAAACAGTTTCAGAAGAATATATATATTATTTCTTCTTTGAATGTTTGGTAGAATTCCCCAGGGAATCTGTCAGGTCCTGGGCTCTTGTTTTTTGGGAGGTTTTTGATCGCTGCTTCAATCTTGTTACTAGATATTGGTCTATTCAGGTTGTTAATTTCTTCCTGCTTCAATCTTGGAAGTTTATAGGTTTTGAGGAATGCATCCATTTCTTCTAGGTTGCTTAACTTATTGGCATATATCTGTTGATAATAATTTCTGATGATTGTTTCTATTTCCTTGGTGTTAGTCTTGATCTCTCCCCTTTCATTCATAATTTTTTTTTTTTAATTTGGGTTTTTTCTATTTTCTTTTGGGTTAGTTAGGCCAGTGGTTTATCAGTCTTATTGATTCTTTCAAAAAAACATTTTCTGGTTTTGTTGATGCATTCTAATGTATCTCCGGTTTCTAACTCGATCTCTGTTCTAATCCTGTTTATTTCCCTTCTTGTGCATGGGGTAATTGGCCTAATTTGTTGTTGATTGTCCAGTTCTTTAAGGTGTAAGGGGAGCTGGTGTATTTGGGAATTTTCAATTTTTTTGAGTGAGGCTTGGATGGCTATGTATTTCCCCCTTAGGACCACCTTTGCTGTGTCCCATAAGTTGTGGACTGATGTGTCTTCATTCTCATTGGTTTCCATGAATTTTTTAAGTTTTTCTTTGATTTCCTGGTTGATTCAAATATTTGTGAGCAGGTTGGTCTTTAGCTTCCAAGTGTTTGAATTCCTTCCAAACTTTTTCTTGTGGTTGAACTCCAGTTTCAAAACATTTTGGTCTGAGAATATGCAGGAAATCATCTCAGCCTTTTGGTATTGGTTGAGTCCTGATTTGTGAACCATTATGTGGTCTGTTCTGGATTAGAGTTCCATGTGTGCTCGAGAAGAATGAGTATTCTGTTGTTTTAGAGTGTAATGTTCTGTATATATCTATGAGGTCCATCTGGTCCAATGTGTCATTCAAAGTTCTTGTTTCTTTATTGATTTTCTGCATGGATGATGTCTGTTACTGAGAGTGGTGTGTTAGGATCCCCTACAATGAATGTATTCATATCGATATGGCTCTATTTTGATTACCAGTTGCCTTATATAGTTGGATGCTCCTACATTGGGGACATAAATATTTATAATTGTTAGATCTTCATGGAAGATAGACCCCTTAAGAATGATTTAGTGCCCTTCTGTATCTCTGACTACAGTTTTTAACTTAAAATCTAATTTATCTGATATGAGAATCACTACCCCAGCTTTCTTTTGAGGCCCTTTGGCATGAAAGATGGTTCTCCATCCCTTCACTTTCAGTCTGGATGTATCTGTAGGTTCCAAATGTGTTTCCTGTAGACAGCATATGGATGGGTCCTGTTATTTTATCCAGTCTGCAACCTTGTGATGTTTTATGAGAGTATATAGGCCGTTCACACTGAAAGTGATTATTGAAAGGTAAGCTTTTATTGACATCATGTTGCTTGTGAAATCATTGTTTCTATAGATTATCTCTGTAAGTTTTTGTTCTATGTTATTCTTGGGTTCTTTCTTCTTTTATAGAATCCCCCTTAATATTTCTTGGAGTGCTGGCTTGGTGATCACATACTCTTTTAAACCTTATCGGTCTTGGAAGCTCTTTATCTCTCCATATATTTGGAATGTCAGCCTTGCTGGATAAATTATTCTTGGCTGTGTGTTCTTCTCATTTAGTGCCCTGAATATGTCTTGTGAGCCCTTCCTGGCTTGCCAGGTTTCTGTGAGCATTATTCTGATGGGCCTTCTTCTCTACATAAGGAATCTTTTCCTTCTAACAGCCCTCAGGACCTCTTGTCTAAAATTATAATTTGTGAATCTCACAATTAAGTCTGGATGTCTTTTTAGACTCATTGATCTTGGGGGGGGGTGTCTTTTCTACCTCTAGGACATGAACACTTGTTCCATTCCCCAGATGGGGAAATTTTCATCCAGAATTTGTTCAGCTATATCTTCTAGTTTTCTGTCTTTCTCCACCCCCTCAGGGATACCAATAGTTCTGAACTTGGAATGTTTCATGGGATCATTTATTTCTCTGATTCTGTTTTCATGGCTTCTAAGCGGTTTGTTCCAGCCCTCCTCTTGATCTTTCTTCTCTATCAGCTTGTCCTCTAGATCACTAATTCTATCTTCTGCCTCGGTTACCCTGGCTGTTAGAGTATTTAGGTTAGATTGGATCTCATTGAAAGCATTTTTAACTTCTGCCAGATCGGCCTCTCACTTCTGCCTTTAGAGATTCCAAATTGTCACTAATGTCTTTCTCCAACCTAGCCATTGCCTGGCTAATTGTTACCCTGAATTCCCTTTCTGACATACTGTTTATGTCCCTATCCAATAGTTCTGAAGGAGAGGGCACAGTCTCTGGGTTTTTCCTCTGTTGAGTGTTCCTCCTCCTAGTCAATCTGATGAGAAGTGGTTTAGGAGATGTACACCCAAATATATCAACCACAATCCAGGCACGGTGCACCCTAAAGGTTTGGAGCAATCAGAATTCATCCCCAAAAAGACAGAAAAAAAAGAAAAAGAGTGAGAAATAGAAAGAGAGAGAAAGAAAAAAAAGAAAAAAAGAGAAATCCCAGCCAAAATGAGCCCCAAAAGTAAGACTTATAAGGTATATAAACAAGCACTAACAAACGAAAAGACTGACACAAGCAAATGACAAGAAAAAAAAAAAAGAACCCAGCCAAAATGAACCCCGAGAATAAGATTCATATAATACCAGAACAAAAGCAAAAACACAGAAAGACTGACAGAATAACTAGATGGGAAGGTGTTTATAAGTCCTTGATATGAGTGAGGAAGGATATTTTGGATCTTCCTGGGTGTATCATTGTATTAAGCCTCTAGTTGTAATGTTAAGTAGTTTAAAAAAATTAAAAGAACAAGAATCATGAGAATGAATTAAAAAAAAAAAAAACAGAAAACTTGAATCTATGAAATATACAGGTTTTAGGGCAATACCGGGAGCTTAATATATTGTCTTCCTCTGATGTTGGGGTTTAACAATTTTATGGGGACCCTGTGGTTATTGTCCTCCTGCTTTTGGCTTGTCTTCTGGGGGAAGGGCCTGCTGCATTGTTTTCCAGTCAATCTTGCTTGGGTTGAGTTGCCCTGTTATCAAGGGTCTGGGTTCTGTAGGAACTGGTTTTTCAGACTTTTCCTCTCTGGAGGTTTTTGTTCTTTTGCAGCTTTTTGCTGCTTTTCAGAAGATCCAAGCAAAGAATCTGCCTGTACCCAGACCCTTGCCTCAGAGAGAAACCTCAGTCTGCTCCCCTCTGGGTGGTCCAGAACACACAGACTCCCCTCTCTAAACTCCGCTTCACACCACAGCCTCCCACAAGTGATGCACACTCCCAGTCACCATCTTAGTGGTCACCTGAGGCCCCTGCTCATCTCTGCAACCCCATGCCACTAAAACCGCAGGCGCTGCTGATGTTGGGACTGCTCTCTGGGGCCAGGCCAATGCCCGGCGTGCTCAGACCCCATGGGTTATACAAGCCACAGAGGGGTCCCATCCAGAGATCACTCTGTGTTCTCTCAGCTACAGGCTGGGAGCACTCAGACCCTGTGGCAGGACATGGATGGCTGAGGTCCTAAAAAGACCGCTGGCTGGTGCCCATACCAGGCTTTCTTAGGCACTTGTGGGAGTGCACCCAGCCTGAGTGGTGATGCAAGCAGTGGAAATCCACAGGCTCATGGACCATGGACTCGACCCCCGACAGTGTCTCTCTGACACAAGTGGTTGCCTATGATGATGTCCTTCCTGGGAATGTGGGCTTAGGGCCTGCCCATGACTACCTGATTCCACTAGTTGCCACTTAAGATCTTTTGTTATTTTTGAGTGGTTTTAACCATACTTCAAGTTAATGTAGGTCCACAATCACAGGGCCCTTTCTCACTGGGTTATTACTTTCTTTGGGTCACTTCTGGTGGCTCCCTCCCCCTTCAGTTTATCCTCCAATATCAATATGAGCATTCCCACACTGCTTTACCTCTCCACTGCTGTATTCTGCCCCTGTAGAAATCCAGAAGTGTATAATCTTATATCTCAGGCTGATTTCATGGGTGTTCATAGTGTTCTAGTCGATATTTAGCTCACTTTCGGGGACCAATTGAAACAGGGTCTCCTACTTCTCCACCATCTTGCCCATCTTCCCAGAAGTATCTTTGGGAAGATAGGACCTTTTGAGGTCCTATTTGGTTGAAGAAATATATTCATGAATTCAGATATTATAAATTTTAATCACCCACATTTATTATTCAGTAAAATTAATCCCTGTTTAGTGCTTTCATCTTATTTTGAATATAAATTTTATGCCTGTCACCATGCTGGCTTAAATGTCTACTTTCCATCCATTCGATAAAACACTCCAGAGGTTAGAGAATACTTTCATCATAACTTTATCTCCAAGACAATAAATATTTGTGGAATGAATGAATTGACATACTTATTTAGTGTCAATAGGAAACTAATTATCAGAATCAAATTTTTTCATTAAATTTCTTTACTAAATCATCAGGAAATTGGCAACAAAGACTGGTGGTGAGATACTGAGGAAATTATAACCTGTATTTCACAATAAAGAAGGGAACAGGAGCTCAGAAGGTGCTGATGCATCTCTGGGCTGACCAGTTGGCCAGATGGTTAGAGGTCCTTGTCCCTGTACTTCTGTGTCATTTTCTACAAAATAAGGACAGTACTTATTGGTCCTACATTACAGAGTTGGTAAAGGAACTCAATGCAATTCTGCATATATTTCAACTTTGTCTTGCCCTAAATAATTGCCTGTTGATCATGACAACATGTGTTCGAAAGTTCTCCAAAATAGTTAGTCTTATACATCTAAAGAAAAGGAATTGGAAAATTTTATTAAGTTTCTTCAACAGTACTTTGTTAAAAACTTCATTAGAACCAAGTCGAGCATGCTTTTATGTTTGAACAAAGCAAAGTCATGTTAGAAATTTTTGGGGCACCTAAGTGAGAGAAAAGGCAAATAGGAATGTCCAGAAACTGGTTGGATAAACAGAAATGTGATGAATCCTTCTCCTCAGCACTTCTCACAGGGGTGTAGACAGATTGCAGACTCTGAGATGGACAGTGGCTAAATATCTTATAAAGGGATGTTGATTATACAATTCAGAAAGAATCTTTAAGACAAGAGGAGAGAATGATAAGAATCTAGGTTTTTATTTGATTAAACCACACTCAATTTATGTGTATCTATACACCTTTCTTCATTTGTTGTTTTTTTTTTTTGTTATTATTAGTGATTCCATTTATCTTTTATATATTTGTTTGGGTTTCAGTCAGTTTGTGGATTACACAAACATTACACATGCTGCATGGTAAATATATTTTTTAATATTTTGTTCATGTTTTATTTATTATGAGTAAAATAAACTTAAAGTCTCAATTTGTCTACTGTGCACAGAGGTTGTAATAATACAAGGTAAATTAGAGTGCTGGTTATAAGTTTAGGCTCTCAGCTCAGATATACTTGGTGATGAATTCCAATTTTGCATAAACTAGCTATGTGAACTTAAGTTAAAATTTTAGTTATATATGACTGTATAACAACTCTTCTAAAAATTAGTGGATTAAAATAATGGAAATTTATTTTTCTTATGATTTTATAGGATAAGTAATTGAACAGGGCTCCGATGGGCAATTCTTGTGCCCCTGAGTCATTACGTGTGGTCTTTATGTGGCTACATTTATTTTATTTATTTTTTTATTTAATTTTACTTTTTCAGTTTTCTAAGATTCATTGTTCATGCACCACACCCAGTGCTCCATGCAATACATGGCTACATTTAGCTAATGATTATGCTAGCTTGAAAAATCTGAACTGTCTTCACTTACATTAACTTAAGTGCAATTCTCTCTTACACACTCATACACAATGTCTCATCTTTCAGTATGCCAGCCTGAACTTATTTAGAGCATGATGGCAGGCTTCCCTATAAAGTACAAGGTAGAAGAGTTCAGAATCCTTAAGGTCTGAGACTGGAGCTGGTACAGCATCACCTCTGCCAAGGTCTGTTGATCAAAGTAAGTCTAAAGGTCAATTTATAAACACTGATATTAGAGTCACTTTTCGACATACCTACAAAGAAAGTGGAGGAAAGAATTAGCAGTTGCTATCTTGGGAGACACTCTAACATAATTACACTCAATGTTTCAAAGCATAAGCCTCTTTGTTTACAAAGGGAGACAATAACCTCATAGAATTATGAGGATTAAGTGAGATGAAATTTGTTAGTTATATAATAAAGGGTTTGTCATAGGTAAAAACTCAACACATGGTAGTCATTTTTATGTACATAATAAATATTAATTTCACGTTATTGTTATTCTAATTATTTCACTTAAATTCAGATAAAAGTCTAAGTGGTAACTACCAAAACCTCATTTTAAAATTATAGGAAAGGAGTCAAAAGTTTTAATTACATATCCACAGAATGAAACTGAGGGATGAAGGAGAACTCAGGTTACAACTTTCTGGTAGATGGAAATCAAGTGCAAAAACGTGTATTCTACTGAGACAGTTAGTAATGAAGGTGCAGCAGCAGGAAGGTGACCAAATTCCCTGGGCAGAAGTCTAGACAGCCATTACATTTGGAGTTTGGAGACCACAAGTATGATAAAGGGCAGGGATAAGAAATGGGATAGAAAAGAATTTATTAAAACTTTGTACTTGGAATTCCCAGTTATCCAATACAGTCTCCAAACCCATATTCAAAATGCAACAATCTGGGGCACACTATTTGGGCAAAAAAAGAAAAAAAAAGGAAATTCTCTAAAAACTATTGGTTGAGTTATCTGGCAAGAACTAGGAAAGCTAGCTAGGAAATTGTCAGCCTGAAAAGAAAAAATAAAGGACATTTTAAGGCCTTCAGCATAAGTGGTAACTTTTTTATTCTATTACTCAAAAGTAAAACTTGCATTATGATAAACTCTCCCACATTTGCACATAAATATTTCTGTTATGTTATCTTCTATATAAGTGGATATGAAAGGATCATCAGAAATTTGAAGAAACTGGGAACCTGAGAAAGCAAAACTAGGATAAGTATAGAAACACATAAGGAAAGAAAAAAAAAGTAGTTGGTACCCACCAAACATTTTTTTTTTAAAAGATAAAGCAAATCTTTTTTTTTTTTTTTAAGATTTATTTATTTATTTATTTATTAGGAAAGAGAGAGAGTGAGAGAGAGCATGAGAAGGGAGAAGGTCAGAGTGAGAAGGGGACTCCCCATAGAGCTGGGAGCCCGATGTGGGACTCGATCCCGGGACTCCAGGATCATGACCTGAGCCGAAGGCAGTTGCTCAACCAACTGAGCCACCCAGGCGCCCCTCCCCACCAAACATTTTAAAGATGATAATGTGTTTAAAAACATTACAATTGCACCAAAAGAATAAAGTACTTAGAAATAATCAATACACTGAAAACTGTGAGGTGTTGATGAAAGAAATGAAAAAATATAAATAAATGGAAAGATATTACATATTCATGGATTGGAAGAATTAATATTGTTAAAATGTCTGCATTACCCAAGGCAATATATAGATTCAATGTAATCTCTACCAAAATTCCAATGGAATTCTTTTATAGAAGTAGAAAAAACAATCCAAAAATTTTCATGAAAATATAGATCAAAAATAGGTAAAGTAGTCATGAGAAAGAAGAACAAAGTTGGAAGCATTACACTCCTTGATTTCAAATTGCATTTACAAAGCTGTAGTCAAGATAGTATGGTACTGACATAGAAAGACACAGATAGAATGGAACTGAGAGCCCAAAAATCAATCAATCAATAAGTGATGGAGATTAAGGAGTGCACTTGCCATGATGAACAATGGGTGATGTATGGAATTGTTCAATCACTATATTGTACCCCTGGAACTAATATTACACTGTATGTTAATTAACTGGAATTTAAATAAAGGACTCAAGAATATACAGTGCAGGGGCGCCTGGGTGGCTCAGTGGGTTAAAGCTTCTGCCTCCAGTTCAGGTCATGGTCTCAGAGTCCTGGGATCGAGCCCCACATCAGGCTCTCTGCTCAGCGGGGAGCCTGCTTCCCCCTCTCCCCCTGCCTGCCTCTTTGCCTACTTGTGATCTCTCTCTCTTTCAAATAAATAAATAAATAAAATCTTAAAAAAAAAAAAGAATATACAGTACAGAAAGGACAGTCTCTTTGGTAAATGTTGTTGAGAAAAATGGACGGACACATGTAAAAGAATGAAAATGGATGACTATTTTACCCTCCAACACAAATTTATTCAAACAAGATTAAAGACATGAACTTAAGACATGAAGCCATAAAACTTGTTGAGGAAAACATGAGTAATAATCTCCTTACCATCAGTCTTAGGGATGATTTTTTGGATTTAACACCAAAAGCAAAGGCAACACAGGCAAATATAAACAAGTGGGACTACACTAAACTAAAAAGCTTCTGCAGAGTAGAAGAAACCATCAAAAAAGTAAAAAGTAAAAAAAAAAAAATAAAAATAAAAGAAATAAAAAGTAACCTATGAAGTAGGGGAAAATGATTTCAAATCATACATCTGATAAAGAGTTAATATACAATATATAAAGAACTCACACAACTCAACAGTGGGAAAACAATCTGATTAAAAATAGAGAAATTAGTTTTCCAAAGAAGATATACAAATAGTCAATCAGTACATGAAGAGGTGCTCAATATCACTAATCTTCAAGGAAGTGCAAATCAAAACAACAATGAGATATCATTTCATGACTGTTAGAGTGGCTATTATCAAAAAGATAGGAGATACAAGTGTTGATGAGTGTATGAGGAAAAAAACAGAAAACAAAAAACAAAAAAAAACCTCGTGCACCACTGGTGGGAGTGTAAATTGGTGCATCCACTATGGAAAACAGTATGGAGTTTCCTCAAAAAATTAATAGTAGAACAACCCTACAATCCAGCAATCCTGCTTCTGGTATATATTCAATGAAAATGAAAACAAGATCTCAAAGAGATACCTGCACTCCCATGTTTACTACATCATTACTCACAATAACCAAGATATGGTAACATTCTAAGTGTTCATCAATGGATGAGTGAGTAAAAAAGATGTGATACACACACACACACACACACACACACACACACAAAGGACACACACAAAGGAATATTACTCAGCCATAAGAAAGAAGGAAATCCTGCCATTTACAAAAACATGGATGGACCCTGAGGATATTATGCTAAGTAAAATAAGCCAGATGGAGCAAAAAAAAATGCATTATAGTATTATTTTATGTAGAATCTTAAAAAAAAAAAGTAAAACTCATAGGAACAGAGAGTAGAAAATTTGTTGTCAGGGACTAGGAGGTAGGGGAAATATGGAAAAGTTGGTAAAAGGGTTCAAACTTTCAGCTATAAGATGAATAAAGTCTGGGGATGTAAAGTAAAACATGGTGACTATAGTTGATAATACTGTATTTTATAATCAAAATATGCTAGACTAAAACTTATATATGTTCTCACCAAAAAAATAAATATATAAAGTGATTGATGTGATAATTAACTAGATTCTTTCACAGTGTATACATATATCAAATCACTATGATGTACACTTGAAATATCTTATAATTTCATATGTGAATTATACCTCAATAAAGATAAAATATTAAAAAAACTTTCTTAAAAATTAAAAAAAAACAATGCAAATACCTCATAGTTGTCTGAAAAAGAAACAATCATGCAGTAATAAATTATCAAAGAGCCCTCAAAAATAAAAGGTAGGGGTCACTGGGTGGTTTAGTCAGTTAACCATCTGCCTTCAGATCAAGTCATGACCCTAGAGTCCCAGGATCAAGTCCCACATCAGGCTCCCTGATCAGTGGGGAGTCTGCTTCTTCCCTCTTCCCCTCACCCTGCTGTGCTCTCTCTCTCACACTTTCTCCCAAATTAAAAAAAAAATATTAAAAAAAGTAAAAATATTAAAGTTAATATACATCAAATAGGTAAAGTTAATATACATCACCTATTTTGGAAATGACCAAAATAGGTGATGGAGATTAAGGAGTGCACTTGTCATGATGAACAATAGGTGACATATGGAATTGTTCAATCACTATATTGTACCCCTGGAACTAATATTACACTGTATGTTAATTAACTGGAATTTAAATAAAAACTTTAAAAAAAAACAATAATAAAATATATATACATATATAAAATTAATATATGTAGTCAAGGGGAAAGTTAGGGGAAAAGCTGAAAATTCTAAAATAAAACAAAAGAAGAAAAGTTAAATATGTTAGATAATACAAAGGCCATAGAATATCAACCGAGGAATATGACTTATGATTAACAAATTCCCAGAAAGAGAAATCTGAGAAAAAGTTTTCCTAAATCCCATGCTGGGATGTGGATTATGTTAATTGCTTTACAGTTGAGTCGTAAGAAGTGAGGTGACACAAACTGTATAGATTGGGAATAATGGCAGGGTGTTTATCCAAAGGAAATGAGAAGAAAATTAGAAACAGAAGAGGGAGATATCTGGTTTCCAGAGACACATGGAAGTAGGTTGGCAGTTGTGACTCTCATCCTCACAATATGTTATGAAAAAAAGCTGAAAAACTGATAGCAGTAACTCAACTTACAAGTCAGAGAATTGAGATCACAGAGCAAACCACTGACCCCAATATTGGAGAGACAAGCAAGTGAATATAGAGACACCCAAAGCAGGAACCTCTGGTGGAACCAGCAGAGAAATCTAAACTCTAATTGCTGGAGTCTCAGGGTGGACAAATCTGATAAAGAATTCTGTGGGACTGGGGTGCCTGGGTGGCTCAGTGGGTTAAAGCCTCTGCATTCTGCTCAAGTCATGATCTCAGGGTCCTGGGATCCGGCTGCATTGGGCTCTCTGCTCAGCAGGGAGCCTGCTTCCTCCTCTTTCTCTGCCTGTCTCTCTGCCTACTGGTGATTTCTCTCTCTGTCAAAAAAAAAAAAAAAAAGAATTCTGTGGGACATAGTCCTGAAAGCCAGGGTGCGTACTTTAGTGAGTTTTATCTCTTGAAGCTCTACCAGTTTCCAGTGGAGGGAGGAGAAAAGGAACCCTCATGAAATCAGCCCATGGCATTGTTTTCTTCTTAACAAGGCATGCCTTCAGGAGAAAAGATTTTACCAGAGTCTAACCTTCTGGGGTTTTACCACAGCTTAATCTACCTAGGAGAAAAGAAATACCCAATTTTAGCTCCCTCAGTCTTCCATAGATGTAAGAAAAATACCAAACTCCAGCTTCGTCCTGGTTTTCAATTTCACTGAACAGGAAAAATCTAAGAATCATTTGCAAACTTTGCAATAACATGGATGGACCTAGCAGGTATAATGCTAAATGAAATGTCAATCAGAGAAAGACAAACATCATATAATTTTGCTTATATGTAGAATTTAAGAAACAAAACAAATGAACAAATAGAGAAAAAAAGAGAGACAAACAGAAGAAACAGACTCTCATATACAGAGAACAAACTGGTGGTTGCCAGAGGGGAGATGGGTGGAGGAAAGGTTGAAATAAGTACAGGGGATCAAGAGTACTCTTACCATGATGAGCACTAAGAAATGTATAGAATAGTTGAATTATTATATTGTACACCTGAAACTAATATAACACCTGGTTAATTATACTTCCATAAAAAATATGTTCAGAACACTAACATTAGCCTAATATCACCTAACATACACTTAACACAAAGTCTATTTTATAATAAAGTGTTGAATATCTAATATAAAAATGCCTTTATTTCTTGTACACTAGATTTGAGCTCAATTTTAAGTGACAATCTAAGTGGTTTTTAATTTAAACCAGATTATGCTGGAGGCATTCATCTAGGCAATGAAGGAGTTCAGAACATATCACCCCAAAATATGCCACATTGTTATATCAATTATTTTTAACTAAAGACCTTTGAGAAATAGCAAATAGAGGAAACATACTTTGACCTCCCTATTTTTACACCAAAGCATATCATAAAATTTCTTTTTTTTTCTTTTTTTTCATAAAATTTCTCATGAGATAGGAGTCATTCCTGTACCTGGAAGAGGAAAACATTCTTAAAACCAGAAACTGAGAGATAATGCTGAAATAGACAAGTACAAACAAATTTACTATAGTAATCCTTGCCTTCCTTTAGTTTCCCCCATCTATTTTCCAGTTACTATCCCTCAATTTACAGCCCCTTAGCCCAAGTCACTTTTACACATCACATCCCCCCAATTTTTCATGCTTTGTTTAAAAAGGTAATAAGCATTTGACACTAATGGCATTTTTAAGTCTCCATTTTCCTTTTGAAAACTGTGTACACATAAAAATCATAATAAATTTGTATGTGTTTTTTTCTGCTGATTTGTCTTATTTCAATTTATTTCTTAGGCCAGCCCCAGAACCTAACAGTATAGAAGGAACTTTTTTCTCATCTACGGCAAAATACCCTGTTTTAACCTGTGGAAAGTATATCTGACATGTGAACTCTTTTCTCCCAGGTTCTGTTTAAGAAAATGGTTTTGTTCAAATTAATTGTATTACAGAAGGAATTTTTTGACTGCTTGCCTTATTCTTCTCATACAGAAAAGTAGAACATTAGATCTTAGAAGTACAGAAACAGAATTGTTGAATTATTCTTTTGTACCCTTGAAACTAATATAATACTGTATGTTAACTAACTGGAATTAAAATATAAACTAAAAAAAAAATAAGTACAGAGAGATAAAACAAATGAGAAGGGATGGTCCAAGATGGTAATATAAGAGGGTCCTAAATGACATCTTCCCAAGAACACAAGAAATATACAACTACATATAAAATAATTCCTTTTGAAAAAGACAAGAAAACTAGCTCTACAGCCTTTTCATATCAAGTGAGGAAAGAGCCACATTAAGGTGGCTAAGAAAGGCTGAGATGGAATCTCACCAATAACCTCACCCCAGGTGTGGTGACCTATGATTAAAAGGAATCTCACTAATCTAAAACTTCTCCCTGAGCAGCAAAGTGTTCATGCCATACATCAGGTACCCTGATTCATAAGACCTACACATGAAAAATGAGCCCCTAATACATCTGGTTTAAAAAAAAAAAACATGGGGCTTGTACCTATAAGACCCAAAAGACAGTAGCAAAAAAACAAATAAAAAATACTGCTTTTAAAGAGCTCACATGCAGACTCACTCATCCCTAGCCCTAGGGCAGATGTAGCAGTTTGAAAAATCACCCAGACTCTAATGTGGAGATTCATTTGTTAATCATAAAATGTTTGCATAAAAGGTAGGGGCCTATTAAGATACTTTACAGGAATGGGGGCACTGATAAGTGCCATATTTGTGTTCTAACTATACCTTACTAAAACTAGTCAGGAGCCACTACTGCACTCTCTTTCTATCTTGCCACACCCAACAGAGGCATGCCATCCTTGAGCTCTTCCTCTGCCTCACAAAAGTTTCCAAGAACCATCCCTGTGCATTCCCTCTGCCTTGCTAAACCTGTACATTGGGCACTGACATTATGTAATCTCTCTGTCGTACCCCACAGCATCATCATCTCTCAAAGGGAAGCTTTTACATATGCTTGGTGTCCTGATTTTTTTTTTTTTTTTTTTTTTATGACTGGTGTCCCAGTTCCTATGACAGCAGCCCAAGGGATACCCTGGAATGTCCGGCTCTGGAGACCAGGTGAATCTAGTGTTACTGGATTCCATGAGGCTATCACAATGGGTTAGATAGTTCTTGGTAGGTTTCTACCCCCAGGACTCTGCACAGACAACAGACTGAAACACACCCCTGTGTTTCTGCAAAGGAAGCCTATTTATTTGTCCTGAAGCTTCAGCCTAAGAGGCAGATTTCAGATGTACTACACACTTAGAAGTTAGAGATGCTTTTAGGGAACAGAAGCTGGGAGATGCCATCTTTGTTCTCTCACTCTGCCTTGCTACACATTACTGGTACTTCCCCAAAAGGAGTTTATGCATTCATCTGGAGCTCTAATTTTTGCAACTGTTACACAGAGGACACCTCCAGATCTCTTGTTCTGCAGAACAGTAGGTTTATAATTGTGATCACATAGAACTGTATATATTTGATACTTTGAAAGCTGCTGCCTGAGGGTCTGGCTTCCAAACAGGCTTAAACTAGGTATTGACGAGATTCCTCCTTTTGTAATAATGACAGGTCTTGGCATATCATCAAACATGGGAAACTATTAAAAATAAACAGGCTGTTTGAATAATCACAAAGGTTTTAGAGTCAACCAAGAACTAGGGCAAAGTTGAATGATAAATTTTATGTCCTATATGAGACCACTCCTTTAAGACTGAAAGAAATAGTGATCTCACACAACACATAGAAACAATCACAGAGAGTCGAGCAAAATGAAGAAACAAAGGAGTATGTTTCAAATGAAAGAGCAAAATAAAACTTCGGAAAAACACCTCAATGAAACAGAGATAAGTAAGTTACCTGATAAAAAGTTTACAGTATGGGATGCCTGGGTAGCTCTGTCAGTTAAGTGTCTGCTTTCAGCTCAGAGTCCTGGGATCAAGTCCTGTTTTGGGCTCCTTGCTCAGCAGGGAGCATGCTTTGCTCTGTGTCTGCTATTCTTCCTGCTTGTGCTCTCTCTCTCTGACAAATAAGTAAATAATTTTATTTAGAAAAAAAGGTTTACAGTAATGGTCATAAAGATACTCAATGAACTTGAGAAAAGAATGAATGAAAATAGAAAAAAATAAGAATTTACCCAAAAGAAGTCACAGAACCTAAAAATATAATAGCTGACCTAAAAATACACACTAAAAGAGTTCAACAGCAAACCAAATGAAGCAGAAGAAAGGATTGTCAACTCAAAGACAAGACAACAGAGCTTGCACAAAGTAGCAAAAAAAAAAAAAGAATTGTGAAAAATGAAGATAGCTAAAGGGATCTATGGAACAACACTGAATGAAATAACATTCTGATCTGAGAAACTCAAAGAGTTCCACATATGTTGAACCTAAAGAGATACACACCAAGACACACTATAACTGAAGTGTTGAAAGTTAAGAAAAAGAGAATCTTAAAAGCAGTGAGAGAAAAACAACTTGATACATACAAGGAAAATCCCACAAGAATGGGATTTTTCAGCAGATTTTAAGCAGATTTTGCAAGCGGATTTTTCAGCAGAAACTTTGAAGGCCATGAGTGATGGCATGATCTATTTAAAGTGCTGAAAGGAAAAAGGAAAAAGGAAGAAAAAAAACCCTTAAAACTAAGGATACTCTATCTGGCAAAGATATTTAGAATTGAAGGAGAGATTAAGAGTTTTCCAGACAAGTAAATGCTAAAGGAGTTCACCATTAAAGCAGCCTTGTAAGAAATGTTAAAAGAACTTCTTTAAGCTTAAAAGAAAGGGCACCAAATAGTAACAAGAAAACATATGAAAGTATAAATCAAAAAATAAAAGTATAAATCTCACTGTTAAGAGTAAATATATGGAAAGTTAGTGGATGAATTACAAAAAAGACAGTATGAAGATTAAAAAGCAAAAGTAGTAAAAATAATTATAAACACAATAATTAGTTAAGAGATACACAAAATTAAGTATTTAAAATATAACTTCAAAAATATAAAACATGGGGCACCTCTGTGGCTCAGTCATTAAGTGTCTGGCTTCAGCTCAGGTCATGATCTCAGGGTCCTGGGATCAGGTCCCATATTGGGCTACCTACTTGGCAGGAAGCCTGCTTCTTCATCCCCCACTACCCCTGCCTGTGTTCCTTCTCTTATTGTGTCTCTCTCTGTCAAATAAATAAATAAAATCTTAAAAAAAATAAAATAAAATGTGGTCGGTAAAGGAAATTTAGAGTTTTAGAATGTGCCCAAACTTAAATTGTTATCAACATGAAATAAACTGTTATAAATATAGGTTATTGTATATAAGCCTTATGTTAGCCACAAAGCAAAATTCTATATTAGATATACAAAAAATAATAAGAAATCTAAGCGTAGCATGAAGAAAATCATCAAACTGCAAAGAAAGACAGCAAGAGAAGAAAGGAACAGGGGAACTACAAAACATCTAGACAATTATCAAAATCACAGTAAGTATATACCTATTAATAATTACTTTAAATGTAAATAGGCTAAATTATCCAATCAAAAGACACAGAATGGCTGCATGAATTAAAAAAAAAAGTCATGTCTATATGCTACCTATAAGAGACTCACTTCAGCTGTAATGACATACACAGAATGAAAGTAATGGAATGGAAAAAGATGTTCCATATAAATAGAAGCCAAAAGAAATACGGTATATCTATAGTTATGTCAGACAAAGTAGACCTTAAAATGAAGACTGTACTAAAAGACAAAGAAAGATATTATGTAATGATAAGAGGGTCAATCCAACAAAAGAAAACATTTATAAATATTTATTTACCATACATAAGAACACCTAAATATATAAAGCTAATATTAACAATCTAAATAGAGAGATAGACATCAATACAGTAATACTAGGGAACTTTAATACCCACACCTACACCAATGAATAGATTATTCAAACAGAAAATCAATAAGGAAACTTTGGCTTTACATGTCACATTAGACCAGATGGACTTAATAGACATATACAGAACATTCTATCCAAAAGCAAGAGAACAAAAATCCTTCTCAATTGTCTATAGAATCTTCTCCAGGATAGCATCATATGTTAGGACACAAAACAAGTCTTAATGTACTTAAGAAGGCTGAAATCATATCAATCCTATTTTTAGCCATGGTGGTATGAAACTAATAACTAATTATAAAATCAATTATAAATAGATATAAATCTATAGATATAAAATCTATAAAAAGACCAAAAAAATTACAAATATGTGGAGATAAAGCAACATGCTACTGAACTATCAATTGATGAGTTAAGAATCCAAAGGAGAAATAAATACCTTGAGACAAATGAAAAATGAAACAACATACCAACATGGGATGCAGCAAAAATAGTTCTGAGGGAATTTCACAATGATATTGGCCTATCTCAGGAAACTAGAAAAATCCCAAATAAACAATCTAACTTTTCACCTCAAAAAAGTAGAAAAGGAGGGGCACCTGGGTGGCTCAGTGGGTTAAGCCTCTGCCTTCTGCTCAGGTCACGATCTCAGGGTACTGGGATCAAGCCCTGCATTGGGCTCTCTGCTCAGCGGAGAGCCTGCTTCCCCACATCTCTCTGCCTGCCTCTCTTCCTGCTTGTGATTTTTCTGTCTCTGTCAAATGAATAAATAAAAATCTTTAAAAAAAAGAGGTAGAAAAGGAAAAAGTAAATCCCAAAGTTATTAGAGGTTTGAAATAACAAAGAGTAGAAATAAAAGAGACTAAAAGACAATAGAAAAGATGAATAAAACTAAGAACTGGTGTTTGAAAAGGTAAATAAAACTGATAAATCTCTAGGTAGTCTCACCAAGACAAAAAAAGAGAGAGAATTCAAATAAATAAAATAAAATAAAGAGGAGACATCACACTGGATACCACAGAAATACAAAGTATCTTAAGAGACTATTATAAATATTTATATGCCAACAAATTTGATGACCTAGAAGAAATGGATAAATTCCTGGAAACATACAACTTTTCAAGACTGAATCAAGAATAGAAATTCTGAATAGATAAATTGTAAAAAAAAAATGACCCAGTAATCAAAAACCTCCAACAAACAAAATTCCAGGACCAGACATCTTCTCTGGTGAATTCTGCATGAATAGATAAAGAAAATGTGACACACATGTGGACACACACACACACACACACACTGAAATACTACTCAGCCATAAAAATAGTGGAATCTTGCCATTTACAACAATATGGATGGACCTTATGGACATTGTTAGGTGAAATAAGCCAAAGAAAGATAAATAGTGTATGATTTCACTTATTTGGGGAATCTACAAAATAAAACAACACAAAGAAACGAAACCACAGAGAAGAGATTGGTGCTTACCAAAGGGAAGGAGTGTTAGGAGGTGAGCAAACTAGGCTGAAGTCAAAATGTACAAATTCCCAGTTATAAAATAAATCCTGGGGATATAATGTACAGTATAGTGACTATTGTTAATACTGTATGTCATATTTGGAAGTTGTTAAGAGAGTAAATCTTGAAAGATTTTATCACAAGAAAATTTTTTTCACTATTTGTACTGACAGATGGTAACTAGACTTATTGTGATCAATTAGTAGTTAACAAATATAGAATTATTATGTTGTATACCTGAAAATAATGTGAGATTTATGTCAATTATACCTCAATTAAAAGTACATAAGAGATGATGAAATCAAAGTCTTTATCTCATAGATGAAAAGCTTAAGCTTCTAATGAGTAAATAGTCAAATAATAGCCCAGAAAGCTGCTGCTCCCTGGGTATTGCTTCTATGGTGTTAACATTTCACACCTAAGAACCTTATAAAATTCTTCTGCAGATCCTCAGGCTAGTGATTAGTAATCCCTTTGCATACCCACAATCAGTCCATAAGTCTCTCCTCCCACTCCCAAGAACAATGGGCATTTATAGTCATAAGAGTAATTTGAGATAGCAAAAATGGTTGTTTTTCAGTTTGGTGTCCAGAAACCCTAACCCAAGTGACTTCAGTGTGAGGACAATTAACTTTGAGGAGTCACTTTAATGTCCAATTATTAAAGGATCAGATAAGGAAATCAATAATTACAGTTTACGTCCTTTAGACACTAAGGTGTATCCAGTGGGACAGAGTGCAGCACTGAATTTTAAGATTGTTATTCTCTATCCTGTGTTATATTACCTATACTATATTTGTTGGTAAAATTCCATGGCTGCCAAGAAGTTATGAGGGACACAGTCATTGACTTCTATGCGCTAATTTCCTTGAACCAACTTTTTGGAACACACATTATTTTTCATAAAAGTTTGTTTACACACTCTTAAAAACTGTTTCATATATGTGTGTGTGTGTGTGTGTGTGTGTGTGTGTGTGTGTAATTTTAATTCCATGCGTAAATAAATAAAAGAAATGTAAGAATAATATTTGGAAATTAACTACAAAATCTGTTTAGAATATTACAAAGTTCATTAAAGTTGTCTAAGTCCTATTGCTTTTAAGTGATCTGTATTTAAAAGTTTTCCAGCTTTCCAAGATATGATTAATGATTTTAATTAATTCAAAACTGTTATTATAATGCTCATTTTATTGTACTATTTTATCTTGGACTTGAAATTAATCACACTTTCTAAGGGCTATTTTTCTTAAGTATAATTATGTAGAGTCAGAAATTATCTTTATCAATGTGTATTAAGTGACGGTTGTAGCAATTTGCGAGATGATACCCACAATTATTTTTAACATTTTTAGAGTAAACTTCCATAGATTTAGCTTATCATTAGGGAAAGACAGACAAAGTTATAATGTTATTCTGTTATTTCGCTCTCTATTGGGCATCACATACACACATTATGCTTATCTCCATCTTTTTTTTTTTTTATGCTTATCTCCATCTTAAAAATGCTTTTCGTAGAAAATGTATGAGTACATTTGAGTGAGATTTTTTGTTTGGGATTGTTTTCATATTCTTGCTTATATAATTTTTGACTCTATCAAATATAACATTTATTTTCCACAAGTCTTCAGAAAAATGGTAAGGTTTTACAGAAAGAAAAAATAAAGCAAAAAACAAGAATACTATTTTTTACTAGGCTGGCCCTGGTTGAAGGAACTCAAATGGATGAAATTTATTACTTGCAAATTATAATTGTATAAATTACAACTTCTCAATAAATTTTCTGTTTTATCTATAATAGGCATTATATCCAGCCAGTATATTTGAGCTGAAATAGTCAAATTCATCTAGATTAATTTTTTAGCAAATCCTAAAAACTAGCATTAACATAAATCCATCTAAGTATTAATATGATCTAGTAATTGACTTTTTGAAATTTCACACAGATTTAACTTTTAGCAAGAGAATCAATATTAGATTATTTATTTAAAAGTTACCTATAGGGGCACCTGGGTGTCTCAGTGGGTTAAAGCCTCTGCCTTTGGTTAGGGTCAAGACCTCAGGGTCCTGGGATGGAGCCCTGAATCAGGCTCTCTGCTCAGCGGGAAGCCTGCTTCTCCATCTCTCTCTGCCTACTTGTGATCTCTCTCTCTCTCTCTGTCAAATAAATAAATAAATAAATAAATTTAAAAAAATAAAAAAAGGCTCAGGCATTGGGTGTCTGTCTTTGGCTGGGGTCATGATCCCAGAGTCCTGGGATCAAGCCCTCATTGGGCTTTCTGCTCAGCAGGAAGCCTGCTTCTCCCTCTTCCACTCACCCTGCTTACGTTCCCTCTCTTGCTGTGTCTCTCTCTGTCAAATAATAAATAAAATCTCTTTAAAAAGTTACATATATATTTACACAGTCATCCTATAATAATCTACATAATGATAAGCCAATTAGGAGTATATTGATAATGCAAAACCTGTTATAAATATAACACTTAATCCCATGAGGTTTTATAAATCTAAGATCCTCAACTTATTTACTCAACAAGTAAATATTGAGATACTGGTCTTAAATAAAAGTTCTATCTTATGGCATTTTTTATTTCTTGTATGACAATATATACATACATATACAGTAAATATTTTTAGAAAAAATAAAGGGATAATAACTTAAAAAATCTTATTTCTGTTGGGACTTGAGTTTAGAGAGTTAAAAATTAAAGATTATTACATAAATTTAAAACACTTGTCATGGCCTGAAATATTAGATTAAAAATCATTGTATTAAATGACATATCAGATAAAGAGCTAATATCCAAAACTATAAAGACCTTACAAACCCAACACCCAAGGAACAAAGAATTCAATCAAGAAATGGGCAGAAGATATGAACAGACATTTTTGCAAAGACATCCAAATGGCCAACAGACACATGAAAAAAATTCTCAACATCATTCAGCATCAGGAAAATACAAACCAAAACCTCAATGAGATACCACCTCACACCAGTCAGAATGCCTAAATTAATAAGTGAGGAAACAACAGATGTTGGCGAGGATGTGGAGAAAAGGGAACCTTTCTATACTATTGGTGAGAATGCAAGCTGGTGCACCCACTCTACAAAACAGTATGGAGGTTCCTCAACAAGTTGAAAATAGAGCTACCCTGTGACCTAGCAATTGCACTACTTGGTATTCACCCCAGATATACAAATGTAATAATCCAAAGGGGGTACCTGCAATCCAGTGTTGATAGTAGCAATGCCCACAATAGCCAAACTATGGAAAGAACCCAGATGTCCATCAGCAAATGAATGGATAAAGAAGATGTGGTATGTACACACACACACACACACACACACACATACAGGCATACAGGAATATTATGCAGCCATCAAAAATGAAATCTTGCCATTTACAATGATATGGATAGAACTAGAGAGTATTATGCTAAGTGAAACAAGACAATATCATATGATCTCACTGTTATGTGTAATTTGAGAAACAAGGCAGCAGATCATAGCAGAAGAGAGGAAAAAAAAATCACACAAGATGAAGCCAGAGAGGGAGACAAACCATAAGAGACTCTTAATCTCAGGAAACAAACAGAGTTCCTGGAGTGGATGGAATGGTTGAGTGATGGACATTGGAGAGGGTATGTGTTATGGTGAACACTGTGTAAGACTGATGAATCACAGACCTGTACTCCTGAAACAAATAATACATTATGTTAATAAGAAATAATAATAAAAATCCTTCTTTAGATTCCTTTTTACTTATTGAATTCCTATTATTTATATTAGGCTCAGGAAATCAAGAATTTTTCCATTACGATGCCACAAAGAAAAAGCCCTGCTCACTGAACTTTTATTTAAGACACAGGAAAAGCCTCATTCATTGACAAAAAGAATAGACCTGAATATCAAGTTTTATTTTACTCTTATCCCACCATTAACTTTTGAGAAATTATAGATGTAACACATGAAAATATCATCCTTCTATGTTCTAACTGACTCACATTCCACTTGATAAGTTTCCTAATAATATTTAAATTGGTATAAACTTAAAGTCCCAAAAAGGCACAGAAGTGGGACATTGTCCAAATCTCTAGTCAGGAAGCGGTATTTTTCCAAACCACTGCCAAATACCAACTCCAGGGGAGAAGTGACAGAGCAAGATAGGAAGAATAACAGAAGAGAGCTTCAAAAATTTTGGATAATTGTGAAGAGTAAAAAAAAAAAACAATATAATTTGTTAATCCTTCTTTAGGACTATAGATATTTTCTTCTTACATTCTTTAAATTACAAAGAATACTGATTCTATCATCACTAATCATCATTATAATAAATTGTAGTTTGAAATGTTTTACATGGTGCTTATCAAATAGATAAAGACTAACAAAATATATACAAAAGCTATAGGAGGAGAACTATAAACTCTGATGAAAGAAATCAAAAGGAAACTAAATAAATGGAGACATATTCCATATATATGGATAGAAAGATTCAATATTTTCAAGATGTCAGTTTTTCTAATTTGATTCGTAGATTCAGTGCAACCTAAATAAAATCCAAGCAAGTTATTGTGTGGATATCAACAAAATAATTTTGAAGTTTATATGGAAAGACAACCAGAAGAGCCAACACCATATTGAAGGAAAATAATCAGGGGGATTTATACTAGCCAACATGAAGATTTATTACAAAGCTACAGTATTCTAGACAGTGTGGTATTGGCAAAAAAACATACAGAAGTGAATTAATGGAACAGAACAAAGAGCCCAGAAACAGATCCATATCAATATCATCTTATGATCTTGGATAAAAGAACAAGGTCATGATGATGGAGAAATTAGTGATTAAAGAACTTTCTGCTTTTTTAATATAGATAATAGTCATATTTTTTCTGTAAACATTCTTTTTTTTAATTTTATTTATTTATTTGACAGATCACAAGTAGGCAGAGAGGCAGGCAGAGAAAGAGGGGGAAGCAGGCTTCCTGCTGAGCAGAGAGCCCGATGTGGGGCTCGATCCCAGGACCCCGAGATCACGACCTGAGCCGAAGGCAGAGGCTTTAACCCAGTGAGCCACCCAGGCGCCCCTCTGAGAACATTCTTTAAGCCATATCCTATACATGTTGATATTAAAAAAAAAAATCATCTCAAAGTGCTTTTTATTTTGTCATGTGATTTTTCTTTAATTCATTGGTTGTTTACATTTTTTATTAATAAATATTTGTTAATTTCTCATAGTTAAAAAAAATCCCATTCTGTCAGAGGACGTCTTTATAATTTCAATATTAAATCTATTGAGATTTTATTTATGAAGTAAATGAGTTTCTTGTTTATTGTTCTTGAAGTTTATGAGTTTCTTGTTCTTTGGTTTAACTTGAGAATATTTAATATGCATTTGAAATAAGTGTGTATTTTGTTGTGATTTCTTGGGACCATCTATTGATGTTCATTGGTCAACACAGAAATAGTGCTATTAAAGGTTTTTTTATTTTCCATAAATCTGCTGAATTATTTTATTTATTATTAAAGGGGAATATTAGATATCCCTTCAGATCTATCAGTTTTACATCATGTATTTCAGGGTTCTATTCGTGGTGCATTTTTTAACTGTTATATCATCTCATTGACATTTATCATTATAAAAATATATCTTATTTTTATTTATTTGTTTCTATTTTTGCTGATGCCATAAATCCACTTCAGCATTATGATGTTTATTGTTTGCATAGTATATTATTTTCCATTCTTTCACTTTCAAACTATCTTTAATATAAAGTTTTTCTCCTATGGATGATATGTTTTTCTTTTTTATAATGTTGAGTTTTATTAAGAATTAATTATTCATTTTGGCCTTGCAGTAGAAACTCTAATATATCAATGTTAATATATTGATAAGTTTTATGGACATAGAGTTAAATTTCCATTTTGATTCTTCAGTTACTTCTATTTTTGAGCCCAACCTAGTTTTGTTTTTGTTTTTGTTTTTTTCTTCCAAATTTTTATTTATTTAGCCCATCCCCCACCCACTTCCCTCCATTAACCCTCAGTTTGTTCTTTATTGTTATAAATCTAATGGTTTGCTTCTCTCTCTCTCTTTTTCCCTTTCCCGTATGTTCCTCTCTTTTGTTTCTTAAATTCCACATATGAGTGAAATAACACGGTATTTGTCTTTCTCTGACTTATTTTGTGAAGCATAATACACTCTAGCTACATCCATATCATTTCAAATGACAAGATTCCTATTATTTTTGATGGCTGAGTAATATTCCAGTGTTTGTGTGTGTGTGTGTGTGTGTGTGTGTGTGTGTGTGTGTGTGTGTGTGTGTGTATTCATCAGTATATCAGCCTATAATTCTCCTTTGTAGTGGGGTCCTTCATCTGGTTTTGGATTCACGGTAATGCTGGTCTTGTAGAATGAGTTTGAAAGTCTTCCTTCCATTTCTATGTTTTAGAAAAGCTTGAGAAGCATAGTTATTAACTCTTTGAGTATCTGGTAGAATTCTCCTAGGTAGTCATCTGGTCCTGGGCTTTCGTTTATTGTTGGGAGATTTTTTTTATTACTGATTCAACTTCTATGCTGGTTAGGGGGTCTATTCAAATTTACTATTGTTTCCTGTTTTAGTTTTGGTAGTTTGTTTCTAGGAATTTGTCACTTCTTCTAGGTTGCCCAGTTTGTTGGCATACAATTTTGCTAATATTCTCTTATAATTGTATTTCTTCAGTGTTGGCTGTGATCGCTCCTGTTTCATTCATGATTTTATTTATTTGGGTCCTTTCTCTTTTCTTTTTGATAAGTCTGGCTAGGGGGTTGCCAATTTTGTTAATTCTTTGAAAGAATCAGTTCTTGGTTTCATTAAATTCTACTTTTTTTTCTTGTGCATATTTTATTTCTGTTATAATATTTATTATTTCCCTTCTTCTACAGCTTTCTATCTGTTCCTTTTCTATCTCCTTTCGGTGTAAGGTTAGATTGTATATTTGAGACTTTTCTTGTTCTTGAGTTGGGCTTTTATTGCTATACACTTCCCTCTCAGGAACACCTTTGCTGTATTGCAAGGTTTTGGACTGACATGTTTTCATTTTCATTTGCTTCTATGTTTTCTTTTTTTAATTTCATCTTTAATTTCCTGGTTTTAACTCATTCCTTCTTTAGTAAGATGTACTTTAACCACCACATATTTTTTTTTTTTCAAATTTTTCCTTGTGTTTGACTTCAAGTTTCATAGCATTGTGGTCTGAAAATATGCATGGTCTGAGAATATGAATTATTCTGGAGAATATCCCATGTGCACTTGAAAATAATGTATATTCTGCTGTTTTAATATGAAATGTTTTGAATATATCTCTAAAGTTCATCTGGCCCATTTAAAGCTGTGGTTTCCTTATTGATCTTCTGCTTAGATGATCTGTCCAAGGCCATAGTGGAGTGTTAATATATTACTATATATAGTTAATATATAACTATATATAGTGGGGTGTTATTATATATATTAGTATACAAGGCCATAGTGTATACTATTATTGTATTGTTATCAATGAATTTTTTTATGTTTGTTATTATTTGATTTATATATGTGGATGCTCCCAAGTTTAGGTATAAATATTTATAGTTGTCAGATGTTCTTGACAAATAGACCCCTTAATTATGATAAAATACCCTTCTTCATCTCTTGTTACAGTCTTTGGTTTAAAATCTGGTTTGTCTGATATAAATATGGCTACTCTGGCTTTCTTTTGGCATATATTAACACGGTAGATACTTCTCCATCACCTTTCTTTCAATCTGAAGATTGGGTCTTTGGGTCTAAAATGAGTCTGAGTCTCTTGTAGGCAGCAGAGAGATGGTTGATGCCCTATGTCTTTTGATTGGAGCATTTAGTCCATTTACATTCAGACTAATTACTGATAGATATGAATTTAATGCTCTTGTGTTACCTGTAAACTTGCTATTTCTGGTGAAGTTTTCTGTTCCTTTCTAGTCTTTGTTGCTTTTGGTCTTTCTTTCCCTACTCAAAGATTCCCCTTTACTATTTTGTAAAGGACTAGTTTAGTATTCATGAACTCCTTTAGTTTATATTTGTCTAGGAAACTCTCCTATTCTGAATGATAACCTTGCTGGATAAGTATCCTTAGTTTGATATTTGTCCCATTCAGCACTTTGAATATATCACACCACTTTTTTCTGACCTGCTAAGTGTCTGTGGACAGACCTTCTGCAAACTTGATCTATCTTCCCCTGTAGATTAAGAACTGTTTATCCCTCTCTGCTTTCTGGATTCTTTCCTTGTCTTTGTATTTTGCCAACTCAACTATATGTCTTTGTGATGGCTGGCTTTTGTAGAATTTAATGGGAATTCTCTGTGCTTTTTGGATTTTAATGTCTATTTCCTTATCCATATTAGGGACATTTTCAGCTATGATTTGCTCAAATAAACCTTCCACACCTTTTTCTTTCTCTTCTTCTTGGACTCCTATGATGCAAATGCTATTACACTTTAAAGGGGTCACAGAGTTTCCAAAGTCTACATTAGTGATCCAATATTTTTCTTTCCTTCTTTTTTCAGCTTCATTATTTTCCATATTTTCAATCTTCTGTATTACTGATTCATTTCTCTACTTTGTCCATTCTCATTGTCATTGCATCAGTCAGTTTTGCATCTCAATGATAGCATTTTTTATTTCAGCCTAACTAGTTTTCAGTTTTTTTAATCTCCCCAGTAAGGAATTCCCTATGTGTTTTTATGCTTTCTTCAAGCCCAGATAGTCTTATGATTATTGTTTTAAATTCTGGTTCAGACATTGATTAAATCCCTGGCTATGCCTTCTTCCTGTTCTTTCTTCTGGGGTGAATTCCTCCATCTTGTCATTTTGTCTGGGACACTCTTTTATTTATTTATTTATTTATTTATTTATTTATTTATTTATTACCTTTTTTTTTTAGCTAGGAAAACTTGTGTGAGGTAATCGTGTTGGTCTTCTGGGGCTGGGGCCTGCTGCACTCATTCTCAGGTGGACTTGCCCAGGTAGAGATGCATCTGTGGAGTGGGGGTTGGTATAAGCTGCTCCAGGCTCCACTGGGTGGTGCGATGCTGCTCACTGAGGTTGGACAGTGTTGATGGGTGAGGGAGTGTGCTGGTGCCGGGGAATTGTAATGCCCCACTCTCTCATTCCTAGGGTGGGAAGTTTGTAGCTGTCACTTTCAAGGAAACCTTCACAGAATACCAAAGAATCAGCCATCTTCTGTCCCCAGCTTCCACTAGATCCCTGCCTTCACCCTGTGGGCATCACCTGTTCTCCTGATAGGCAGCACAATACTCCTGTGTTTTCTCAGGCAGATGGTTGGATTTCAAAACTCTAAATTTTAGGGATCCACATAGTGTGGACCCATGTGAATCCTCTGGGGGAGAATCTGGCTGCACTTTTGCCATTTGCTGGTTTGTCCCAGAAATTGGTTATGTGAATGCACAGTGGTTCACTGTTTATGGTAAAGTGCAACCAAGTACCACTGTTTATGGTAAAGTACAGTCAAAACCCTGCACCAACGTTTGTTGCCCTCAGCTGATGTCTCTGTTCCTATGCTAGTGAGCAGGGCCACTCAATGGTACCTGCCCTGTCTTTTGTCCCCAGAGGCCATATCATCACTCAGAAATGCACTTGGAGGTGAACTGTTTCTCCCCCTTGTGACCCAAAAATCCTCAGACCACACTGCCTGCTCCCCAGGTCTCCGCCTTCCTTCCCCACTGGAGTACGCCAAGCCCTCCAGGCAGGACTCTGGCAATGGTGCAGACCACCAAAGCTTCAGACTTCTCAGTCCACTGCTTATAAAAACTCAGTGGTCATCCCCTCTCTTTTTCCCAGTCATTGATTTTGTGGAATAATTTTTCTTCTGCAATCCCCTGCATGCACTTTTACTCTGTCTCTTTCTTTCTCACTCCTCTCCAATCAGAGCTCCCTCCCTTTCACAGCACCTGCAGTTCTTTTCTCCCTGAATCAACTCTCTACTGCTTCTACCTTCCATGATGTGGCTCTTGTAACATCTCTAGTTGTGCAGTTTTGCTCTTAGTCTTCAGATCAATTTCTTGGGTGTTCAAAATGATTTGATATTTATCTGGCTGTGTTCAAGGGATGAGGCAAGCTGAAGGTCCCCTTATTCTTCTACCATCTTAACTCCTTCTTTATTTTTCTTTAGCCAGTCCATCAATCTCTGCCTTTAAATTGGGTTAATTATTCATATTTAATGGCATGATTGATATAGTTGGATACATATGTGCTATTTTGTTTTCTGTTTGATTTCTATATGTAACTTTTTTCTCTCTTCCACTCTTTTTTTAATTTAGTAGTTATTTCTGAATGTAATATTTTACATCATATACTGATCTTTAATTATATTTTAAATTATTGGTTATTCTTAGAGGTTAAAATATATATCTAAATCTATCAAAATTTACTTCAGATTTATGTTAACCTAATTTGAGTGACAGACTTTACTCCTATATAACTTCATTGCTTGCCCTTGTTTTTCTTCCTGTTATTGTAATACATAATATGTATATACAGGTTAGTATAAAATACATTACTATAGTTATTGCTTATATAAGCACTATATATATTTGTATTATTGAAAATCTGAGAGAAGAAAGAAGATCAAATATGTATTTGTTACATATTTTTATCAACTATGTGTTTGTTATGTTATGTCCCCATTTACTTTTTTTTTTGTTTCTAAGGCTTCAAGTTATTCTTTATAACCAATTACTTTACTTAAATACAGCTTTATTCCAACCCAAATATTTGTGCTGCTTTGTCATATATATGTCTTTTCTCTATATTATAAACCAACAATACAATCATATATACATTGCACCATGCAATTGCTTTTTAATCGGTTACTAAAATAAAGGGAAATATAATTGCATTGTGTTTAATAATACTCTCTATATTAAATTTCTGACTATATTTTTGTGCATATTCAAAATACCATCTGGTGTTAAGATATATATTTTTACCTCTAAAGTAACCAATAATTCAAAACATAATTAAAAATCTGGCAATCTTTATTTTTTGTGCATATTTAAAAAATTTTTTCAGCCCAAAGAATTTCCTTTGGCATGTCTTTCAGGGTGGATCTACAATAACAAATTCTTTTTGTGTTGTTGTCAATAGATGTACTTCACCTTCATTTTTTAAAAATTTTATTTTATTGAAGTATAATTAAGACACTGCTATATTAGTTTCAGGGATACAATATAATAATTCAATAATTTTTTAAAGATTTTATTTATTTATTTGACAGAAAGAGAGAGCATAAGCAGGGGGAGCAGCAGGGAGAGGGAGAAGCAGGCTCCTGCTGACCAGAGAGCCCAATGTGGGGCTTGATCCCAGGACCCTGGGATCATGACCTGAGCTGAAGGCAGATGGTTAATGGGCTGAGCCACCCAGGCACCCCTGATTCAATAATTCTATACATTATTCAGTGCTTACCATAATAGGTGTGGTCACTATCTGTCACCAAACAACATTATTACAATATTATTGACTGTATTCCCTGTGCTATATTTTCATCTTTCTGACTCCTTTATTTTATATCTGGACGTTTTTACCTCTCAGTCTCCTTTCATCCATCTCCTCACCGACCTCTCCTCTGGTAAATACCAGTTTGTTCTCTGTATTTAAGAGACTGTTTTGGTTTTTGCTTTGGCTTTTAGATTCCAACATATAAATGAAATCATATAACATTTTTCTTTTTCTATCTCACTTATTTCACTTAGCATAAGAACTTCCAGCTCCATCGATATTGTTGCAAATGGCAGGAATCCATTCTTTTATGACTGAGTAATATTCCATTAATCTAGAAGAAAGCATAGGCAGTGATCTTTCTGACATTGCTGTAGCAACATTTTTTTAAAAGATTTTAAAGATTTTATTTATTTATTTGACATAGAGGAGAGATCACAAGTAAGCAGAGAGGCAGGCAGAGAGAGGGGGAAAGCAGGCTCCCCGCTGAGCAGAGAGCCCAATGTGGGGCTTGATCCCAGGAGCCTGAGATCATGACCTGAGCCAAAGGCAGAGGCTTTAACCCACTGAGTCACTATTTTTTTTTTTTTTTGAGAAGTGAAAGTTAAATCTTATTCAATTCCCTTTGTATGTGATAAATCATTTTGCTTTTTTTTCTTTCCTTTTGTGTGTGTGTGTGTGTGTTCTCTTTCTGGTCTTTGCCTTTCAACATTTCAACTATATTTAGCTGTGGAAATCTGTGTTTGTATCATTTATAATTCATTGAGCTTCGTGTGTATAATTTAAAGTTTTCATTTTACATTTGGAAATATTTCCAGACATTTTATTTTCAAATATTTTTCTTCTTTCTCTTCTCTCCATCTGTTACTCCCATAATTGATGATGTAATTAATGATGTCCACAATTCTGAATCTTTGTTTTATATTTTGCATTTTGTCTTTGCCATCAAATTGAGTAGCATTTATTGATCCTTCTTAGAATGCATCAATTCCAATTCCCGTTAATTCAAATCTACAGTTGAGCTCTTGTGATTTTTCACTTTGATTTTTGTCCTTTTTAACTCCAGATTTCCATTTGGTGCTTTTAAAAAATAATTTTATCTCCTTATTGATAGTCTTTACTTGATGAGAAATTACCTCCCAACTGGTAATTCTTTTTAAAAAATGCTCTTTATTATTTGAACACTTTATAATGACTGCTTTGAAATATTTGCCTGCAGTTTTTGTTGCATGATTTTTCTACCCCAAATGCCCTACCCCCAGTGTATGGGTCATGTCTCATTGTTTTTTCCTTTTTTTTTTTCATGTTTTACAATTGTTGGTGGTGAAAATTGGACATTTTAGAAAATATAGCAAATATGAACACTGATAATCTGCCTCACACAACACAACCTAGGGTCTCTTGTTGCTCTTGTTTACTAATTTATTTTTTAGTATTTGGCTGGACTATTTCAGTATAGCCTATTTTACCCAAATTGTGTTGCCTCTTATGTCACTATATAAAAATTTCAGCCTTATTGGTTATATTTTTTCTTTTTTTTTTGTCTTTTACTTTTTTTTTTTTTTGTCTTTCATTCTTTTCTTGACTTCTCTGGTTTTAAATGAACAGTTTATATAATTCCATTTTTCCCATTTCCTTACTATATCAACTATACTTCCCTTTGTAGTTGTTTAGTGATTGTTGACTATTCCAAATATACTTTCAAATATCATTATACCACCTCACAAGTAGTCCAAGTACCTTATAACAAAGTATTCCTAATTTCTTCATTGTATCTGTTATGACATTGTGGTTATTCACTTCACTTATCCACTTATATATATTTATTCACTTACTCACTTACATATATATGACTATAATCACTATGTATATTTTTGCTGTTGTTATTTTGAAGAAACTTATCTGTACAACAAACAAAAATAAGAAAAAATAAAAAACTTTATTATATATTCACATATTCTTTCTTTACTGATCTTTTTTTGAATGCAGATCCAAATTTCTGACATATATCATTTTTTTTTCTTTCTGAAGAAATTTTTTAAACATTTGGGGCAAAGCAGGTATACTAGAGACAAATTCCCTCAAGGTTTGTTCAAGAAAGTTCTTATTTACTCTTCCTTTGAAGGATAATTTTACTGAATACAGTATTGCAGATCACTGGGTTTCTTTAATTCAACACATTTAATATTTAATTCTATTCTCTTCTTGTTTGCATGGTGTCTGAAGACTGATGAACTTCTTATACTTGCCTTCTATAAATAAAGTGTTTTGTCTGGCTTCTTTCAAGATGTTTACTCTTCATTCAAAATTTTTAAGTTTTCTGCAGTTTTAATTTATTATGCCTAGGTGTAGATTTTTCTTATTTGTATTTATCATGTTTTATTTATCATTTAATTTTATATATAAGATTGAATTTCTCTGGAATAATTTTTAGCTTAAATTTTTGCAATCATTTTATTAAACTCAAATATTTCATGTTTTAAAATTCTATTATAAGCAGTATTCTTCAAATTGGAGTTCTTGAATTTTTGTAGCTCTTGTTTAGAAATGCAACTGATTTCTGCATAATAATCTTGTGTTCTAGGATGTTCTTGGTGAACTCATTCATTGTCTCTAGAAACATTTCTTTTTTTTTTTTTTAGATTTTTTTTTTTTAATTCATTTAACAGAGAGAGAACACAAGCAGGCAGAGAGGCAGGCAGAGGCAGAGAGAGGAGCAGGCTCCCCGCGGAGCAAGGAGCCCGATGTGGGACTCGATCCTAACACGCTGGGATCATGACCTGAGCCAAAGGCAGTTGCTTAACCAACTGAGCCACCCAGGCGTCCCTCTAGAAACATTTCTGTAGAATGTCTGGGATATTCTAAGTACAGACTAACATTATCTGCAAATAACATTTGCTTTTTTTTCTTCAGTCTGTATGTATTTTCTTTCCTTTACTGCCCCTTTACAATGGCTATGGCCACCAGAACAGTTGTTAAACAGAATTACTGTCACATTCTTTTATCTTGCCCCCATCTTAGTGGGACAATATTCACTTTTCACCAGTAAGTATCACATTTGTTGTTCTTTATTAGATTAAGAAAGTTCCATTCTATTTTTAATTTTTCTGTGGGTTGTACCATGAACAAGTGTTGAATTTTGCCAAATGATTACTATATTCCATTGACATAATTAGCCTTTTTTTCTTTTATTCTGTTAACATAGCAAAATGCATTCAGATCTTGACTTGTTAAACTAGACTTGCATTTGTAAAATAAATTATCTTTGGTTATGGTATGTTATTTTTTAATACATAACTAGATTCAAGTTGCCAAATTTTCGTAACAACTTTTACACCTATATTTATAAGAAACATTTTTAAGAAATATCTGAAATGTGTTCTTATTGCTTAAAATTATAATTTCCTCTTATCAATCATTTAATCTATGTGACATTTTTATATCTTTTCCTCAATTCCTGATATTGGTAATTTGTACAATCTAGTTACAAGTTTTGTTTCTTACAGAAAACAACAACAACATAGATATTATTGTGTTTTTTAAATTTTTGTTTATTTTCATTTTTAATAAATTCTGGCCTTATTTTTATTTTTTTCTTTAACCACTTTAATTTGTTCTTTTGGTAGCTTTTGTTAAATAACAAAAATTCAACCAAATAAAATTTAAAGGTCTTATTGTGTTTATTAATCCATTCATGAATTGGGCAGCCTTCTCCAGCATTAGAGGGGAGCTTCAAAGGGTTACAAAAAAAAACAGTTTTTAAAAGGTAGAAAGAGAATGGAAAAGGAAATTATTAGCAAAGAATCCATTGTTTAGTGCAAGGTTGTCCTCCCAAGGGGAACAGCAGGAGGTCTATCAGTAAATTTCCTAGTGGGACCAGGAAATTCCTATGTTCACTAATTAAAGGTTACATTTCAGGGGACTTGTAACTGAAGTTCGGTTAGATATTAAGTCTTGGTTTACTGACTTGGGGCCTTGACCACTGTTATGCCATTTGGGCCCCTGGTTTTCTTCTTAACAATTCTGAAGTGGAAACTAAGATCATTGATTTTGTAATTTCAACACTTAATTCAATTTTCCCTACAAGCACTACTTTTTGCTGATTCACACAAAATGTGATTTTTTTAAGTTTCATTTACATTCATTCAAAATATTTTCTAATTTTGTGATTTCTTTTTTGACTCATGCATTCTATAGAATCATTTTATTAAATTTCCAGATATTTTGTGGTTTCCAAGATGTCTTTTGGTTAATGCTTTATAATTTAATACCTTTATTTTAAAATAATGTACTTAGTATACTTTCAATTATTTGTACTTATTTAAAATATTATTTATATTGGCTTGTTTCTATTGCTATTGTTTTTATTCACTGTTCTTACGTTTTATGTATCTATTATATTGTCACGGCCTACCTAATTTACTTCAACTTAGATATTATATGTTTAATCTCCAGAAGTATCCTTTTGTTTATTAATATATCATCCATTTCTCTTTTTTTATTTTCTTGTTTTTCTTTGAAACTTTAAGCACTGAGCACATTCATAACAGATGTTGGAAAGTCCGTCTGCTAAATCTACCTGTTCTGTAATTTCTTATTTGTTTCTTTCTTTTTGTAATTTCTTATTTGTACCTATATGTTAGATTTTCTTCCTACCCAGTGTTTAGATTTGATGTATTATACATTTTCCTTTTTAAATAATTGTGAGTTTGTATTTTGTTTCTTTTCTTAAAGACTTTTGGGGTTTTAGAGTCAGGAAGTCTAGGTCACTTTAAGGTCAGTTTGATCTTTTAAGCTTTGTTTGAGTTAGTATGAAGTAATCTATATTATAGTGATAGTTTATTCCTACTATTCGAGTGTGACATTTTTGGGGTTTCTACTGAATGCCTTGAGTGATCAATCAATACTCCCTGCTCTGGCCTTTCATAGCTTGAACATCTAAGATATCACCTTGTGAAAGCTCTGGGAATTTTTCAATTTATGTCTCCCAGATCTTTATCACTCTTATAGACTTTTTGCTGTACACATTGCTAAGGTATCTCAAAGGAAATAATATCCAAATAGGTTTCATCACCTTCTTCACTAGTAATATAGCCCTAGTCACCAATATTCATTGTTTAGATTATTGTAAAAGCCTCCAGTCTAGCTTTTCTCTACTCAGCAGCCAGATATTCCTCTTAAGACAGAAATCATAACATATCATTTTTGTATTAGTCTCCTTGGGCTGCTATAGAAATATGATATAGACTATGTGGCTTAAAAGCAGACATTTACTTATCACAGTTCTGAAGAGTCCAAGATCAAGGTGCAGGCCTATGCAGTACCTGGAGAGAGACCTCTTTCTGGCTTGCAGCCACCTTCTTTCTGTGCCCTCAAATATCAAAGACTATAATCTTTTTCTCTTCTTCTAAATCCATTAATTCCATCACAAGGGCCTTATTCTCATGACTTCATCTGATTCTAATTACCTCCAAAATGCCACATCTTTTTAAAATATCAAAATAAGGAAGGTTAGAGCTTCAACATATGAATTTGTAGGAATGGGGGTCAGGAAAGTGGGACAGAATTCAGTCCACAGCAGCCTTTCTGAACATAAACTTTCCAAAGACGTCCCAAAGACTTATTACATTTTGGTAAAAAACATCTTTCTCCATAGTTCTCTCTGCTCTAAACATTCTGGTTTGCTGCTGTTTTTTGAAGTCAAACTTATCCTCACCTCAGGGTGTTGCATTGACTGTTCCTTCTGTCTATAATCCTGTTCACACAGATCACATACCTCATCAGTGTTATCACTTCTCTGCCACCTTATCACAGCCATCATTACCCTTCTGCTTTATAATTAACAATGCTCCACTCTACTCAATGGGCGCTCTTTTTTTACTTATCATATTTATTTTTCTCCAAATGCACATCATCCTATGCTATACATCTTTATTTGTTTACTCTCTTTTAGAGGAATAAAATATAAATTTCTTAAGGATGATACTTTTTTTTCTCTCATAATCATGACTACATGTAAAACTTTTGGAAAAATATCTGGAATAAAGAAATTATTATAAAAAAATTTGTTTAACTCATATATGAATAAAGAACTTTCTTGGTATGGGGATCCTAATATCAAAGACACTAAGTCAGAAATAAGTTTGACAAAGACTCTATGTCAGAAGTAAATTCCCCAAAAGTTGAATTTCTTTTTTTTTAAAGAATTTAAAATTTATTTATATGAGAGAGAAAAAGGGAGAGGATACAAGTGGGGGCAGGGGCAGAAGGAGTGGGGCAGTCGGGGAGGAGAGAGACAAGTAGATTCCACACTGAATGTAGAGCCAGATGCAGGGCTCAATCGCATGACCCTAAGATCATGATCTGAGCCAAAACCAATGGTCAGACACTCAACTGACTGAGCCACCCAGGTGCTTTACATTACTATCAGTGTAGTGATGAAGGGTAGAGAGGCATGAAAGGTACTCATAATTAGGTCATTAAGGAATTTGGGGACCAGGATAAGAAGTATGGATTACATAAATGTGTATTTCATAAAATGTTGTAGACTAGAGATGAATATATATGTCACTACTTTTGTGACTTAAATTCTGTCTCCAATATGATCATATGGATATGAATTTTGGGAGGACACAATTCAGTTCATACAGGAGTACAAGATCTCTACATATCAAATTGCAAAATGTTATTGACATAAAGAAATCTATGTAAAGAAAGTGATTTTCCATATTCATGGATTGGAAAGTCCAATATTCCAAACTTTTAATATTCCACAAACTTGTTTTAAGATAAATTCAATCTCCATCAGATCACAGGACATTCTTTTTTTTTAAGATTTTATTTATTTATTTGACAGAGAGAGAGATCACAAGTAGGCAGAGAGGCAGATAGAGAGAGAGGAGGAAGCAGGCTCCCTGCTGAGCCCAGCAGAGCCTGATGTGGGGCTCGATCCTAGGACCCTGAGATCATGACCTGAGCTGAAGGCAGAGGCTTTAACCCACTAAGCCAGCCAGGTGCCCCTCATCACAGGACATTCTTGAAGGAGATGTTTCCAAAGAATTTTTTCAGTGGGTTGTAGAAGCAATCTTCAGCCCAAATATTGGTATGTTCACAGATGATGAATCTACAAAATTGTTTTGGTTTTAACCATCTTCTTTTGAAACTGAATGTCAATTTACTCTGATTGGCATAGTGCTGGGTCTGCCTATTTACAATAACTGTATACTGGATGTACATTTTCCCATAGTTGTCTACAGGAAGCTAATGGGGGAAAAGGAACTAGGAGAATCTGGGAGTGACCTGGGAGAATCTCACCCTGTCCTATATCAGAGTTTAAAAGATTTATTGTAATATGAAGGGAATGTGGAAGATGACATGATGATTACTTTATAGACATCTCAGAGAGAGACTTTGGCAATCCCATGATGCAGGATCTAAAGCAAAATGGTGATAAAATTCCAATTACAAATGAAAACAGGAAGGAATTTGTTCAATCTCTATTCTAACTACATTCTCAATGAATCCATAGAAAAACATCAGTTCAAAGCCGTTCGGAGAGGCTTTCATATGGTGACCAATGAGTCTCCCTTAAAGTATTAATTCAGAGCAAGAGGAAATTGAATTGCTTATATGTGGAAACCAGAATCAGGATTTCCAAGCACTAGAAGAAACTATGGAATATGACGAGGGCTATACCGGGACTCTGTTCTGATTAGGAAGTCCTGGGAAATTTTTCATTCATTTAAAGATGAGCAGAAAAGACTTTTCTTGCAGTTTACAACAGGCACAGACAGAGCACCTGTGGGCAGACTAGGAAAATTAAAGATGATTATAGCCAAAAATGTCCCAGACACAGAAATATTACCTACATCTCACACTTTCTTCAATGTCCTTGTACTGCCAGAATATTCAAGCAAAGAAAAACTTAAGAAAGATTGTTGAAACTCATCACTTACACCAAAGGATTTGGGATGCTGTAAAAAAAGAAAAAAAAGAAAAAAGGAAAAGAAAGGGAAATTTAAAATTTTAATAAATATAACAAGAGGGATAAAATTGGTAGTGATAGTGTCCCAGTACAAAAAGGCTGTAACAAGATAGTGAACCACAATAGTCACGTATGTCTGTGCTTCCCTTCATTATTGGAGGTATGTGAGCTGAAACAGTAGATTTCAGCTACTTCTGTGAACAAATCCTTTATTATTATAATTATTTTTTGCCTGAAACTGATACTTACTCTTTCACTTGTATGTACAGAGAGGTTTTTCTGAATATTTATTTTAAGGGTTAAATCAGTTTTGCTTGCGTTTTTTACTGCTTGAGGTTGAGTTAAAAAATATATGCCAACAAAACTACTCTCCCAAGAAAAATATTGCCACCATTTGTAGACTGTAACCTTCAAGTACATGCTATTTTCATCCCTTATCTAACTCAAATCAGGAACTATGTTTTTTTTCCTAACAATTTGCTTTGAAACTTGAAGTCTTATAGTGTGATGTAATTGCTGCTGTTCTAGTCCCCAAAGAGTTTTCTGTGCAAAATCTTGAAATCGATAAAGATGGAAGAGAAAACTTGGACTTGAAAATAAGTCAATATAGGAAAAAAAAAGAAAAAGAATTAAGATAAATGAATCCTTCAGGGACCTGTGGAACAGCATCAAGTAGTCTAATACACATGTCATAAACCCAGAAGGAGAGGAGAGAGGAAGGGGAGAAAGTATATTTGAAGAAATAATGCCTGAATCTTTCCAAATTTAATAGGCAACATTAATGTATATTTCAAAGAAACTGAGCAAACTCCAAGTAGCATAAATTCAAGAACGATAGCTAGACATATCAAAGTGAAAATGTCAAAAGATAAAGAACAAGTGACTTGTCACATGCACGAGATACTCACTGAGATTAACAATCAAATTCCAAAACCAGGGGAAACATAAGACAGTAGGATGATATAATTAAAATGCCGAGGGGGGTAAAAACTGTCTACCAAGAATTAAATACCCATGTTCTTGACCAGAAAAGAAAATGAATTTAAGAAAAATCTTCAGATTGAATTCCAAGGTTGCAGTTTTAAGTACAGACTGGATCAGAGTGAAAGATTAGGAATAGCTCTTCTGGAAAATTCTAAAGAATGTCCCCTGTGAGTTTAGCAGAATGTACTACTTTACTGAGATGCACTTGTTCTGGAGTATTAAGATACTTACTTTTTCCCCATTGCTCAAATCTTATCTTTCAGTTCAAAAAAGAACTTGCACTTTGTCAAACACATTTTATTTGTTTAATATTCATTTAGTAAAGACAGAAGGTGTTTTTATTTATAAATATTTTGCTTGTATATTCATAAATATAAATGACAATGTTTTTAATTATTTGGAAATGTATTTCATTTCAGGAAAATTTTATGGTAAGAAGCATTCACAGTAAGTTTAGAAGTTACCATACATAAATATAATTCCAAATTCTTGTGCCAAATATTATATTATGTTTTCCCTTTGATACAGCATTTTAAGTAGTTCCTATCTCTTTATTCTCAGGCAAGAATGGCCAACTTTTCTATCACTACAACTTATAGATAGATATCTCATTTATACCACTATTCAGTCTCTATTATATGTTTTCTATTCTGTGTCCCCAGCTAGACTGTGAACTCCACGAAAGCAAAAATTAGTCATGTTTTCATCTCCAGAGCTTGAAATGAACTTGATACTTAAATATATATGTATGTGTATGGAATAAATCATTCAACAACTTTGGCTTTTATAATTATGCAATGGGAAACTGTGACTGGTTTTACTCTTTGTATTAACTCTTTTCATAGACTTAGCAAATCCTTTCACTTGATGATTTATTCCTTGCTGATGACAGATGCTCTGTCACATAGGTTTGGATAGATAACATTCAGTGAAAGATTATGGGAGAATTCTTTATTTATTTTTAAAGATTTTATTTATTTATTTGACAGAGTGAGAGAGATATCACAAGTAGGCAGAGAGGCAGGAAAAGAGAGTGGAGGAAGCAGGTTCCTTGCTGAGCAGAGAGCCTGATGTGGGGCTCAATCCCAGGAACCTGAGATCATGACCTAAGCCAAAGGCAGAGGCTTTAACCCACTGAGCCACCTGGGCACCCCAAAAATCTTTTATTTTAATGTGCAGTAGAAATTTACTGATTCAAAGTTTCTCTCTTCTCTTTTTTAGCAGCAATTCTAACTTAAATTTGTATATAATCCACCACTAGGATACTGTACTAATGCTGGGAAGCCCCGTTAGAATGCTGATATTAGGAAGCAACATTCGTGGCCTATAATAAAACATGACTTAAACTGTACATTATTTTGAGAGATCAAAATCCCTGAATCCATGACATAGAGAACTATGGCATAATAAGGCATAATTGTATTTTGAATTCAATTGCAGTGATTTTTTTGTTCCTTATGTGAACAACTGGCGAAAATTCTTTTCTTCTTTCATCTTACCACAGGATATCATTATTTCTGTTTTCTCAAAAGAGCTTAAAATAAAAGCAGTGAATGGGTATTTATTTAGTGAGTAGGATGTATGGAATTCAGCTGTTTGTTAGATATTGAAAATGTATAAAATAGAGACAAAGCTTTTTATTTCTTTAAGATTTTATTTTATTTTTAAAGATTTTATTTATTTTTACGTGCAAGTGAGAAAGAGAGCAACTATGAGGGGGCATATTAGGGAGAGAGAGAGAGAAGCAGAATCCCTGCTGGGCAGGATCCCAAGACCCTGGGATCATGACCTGAACCAAAGGCAAATGTGTAACCAACTGAACCACCCAGGCACCCTAAGATTTTATTTTTAAGTAATCTCAACACCTAATGTGGGGCTCAAACTTACAATCCTCATATCAAGAGTTTCATGAACAAAAAAAGGAAAAAAGAAAGCGAGAGAGAGAAAGGAGAGAGGTGTATGCTCTACTGACTGAGCAAGCCACGCATCCCACAGAAAGACAAAATTTTTAGAAGTAAGCTTAGTATTTGCCTCATATTTATAGCAATTGATGTGGAAGGGATTATAGATGTCAAAACTATATATGACACAATGAGAGAGTAGTGTGCCATCATGAAAACAGTAAGAATGAAAACTAATTTTACCTTGTTCCAATACTTGTCCTCTCCAATGTTCTCTACATTCTTCTATTATATTTCAGTTTAAAATAATGAGATTTTTTTAAAGAACTTATAAAAAGGAAAACATCTTAACTGAGTTAAATCACCAGGTAAAACATGAAAAAAAATGTTTCTTGACTGGGCATTGAAATATATAGTGGTAACTGAAAAGAACAGGGGAAGATAACCCAGAAGAATGAATAGCAGCATCAGCTTATTACTTTCTTGGTTGCCCCTTAAGTTCTAGCTTGCAAACTTCAATAACACAAACTCACCTTGAAAGGCATTTGAAATCTAGTGTATTTTATGAGAATTTTTAATCAGAAGAATTAAAAAGGATTGTCATATAATTCATCATCAATATATAAGAGAGAACAGTTGTTGATATTTGCGACTAATTATATAAAGATACTGAGATAGGTAAAAAGTAACTGAAAAGAGTGAAGAAATAAAAAGAAAACCTATATATGTCAAAAATTATAATTTGAAAATTAATCATCATAATTTTGAGAACTAAGTCTTGTATTTTTGATAAATGCCATACTGTGAGTTAGACATCGACACTAATGTAAACAAGAGTCAATTCCAGTTGCTAATGCTATCTTTGCAGAAATAACAATGTGCTTAGTACCATGCTGGAATCATTTGGGAGAATTATTTAGAAAGAACTGTAATTAGACATTGCCCAGTGCCTTTTGACATGAAATGTGTATTAGAAACAATATGTGCTTGAAGACTATGCTGCACACTGCCCTGAGCCTTGAAATTTTATTACAGAAAATCTATAAAAGGTACTACGTGAAAATGTTAGAAACATAAACTCTATATTTTATTTAGTTTGGCAAATGGTTTAAATTTATAACTGAGCAATTTACTAACACTATTAAATTGTAGAAACAAAACTCATGTTTGCTCTAGTTTATGCTTGCCTTCAACAAGTTTGTATTGTGTACATACTATGCTTTAGGCCCTGTTCTAGGTGCCACGGTTACAGTCAAATCTTCTTTTTAAAAGAAAAATAATGATCTATAGTCATGGCATGGCTATGCTCCAAAGTTGTAAAGGTCTGCATTGTGATTCACCCCTAAAGTCTATAAAAGATTCCTTGCAAGGTCCTGTCTGTGCATAGATACTTCAAACACCCCAGGTTACAAAGTAACATGAACAGCCATCAGGACCTTAACAGAGTCTTTTCCCAAGTCACATGCAAACCTACAGCCTTCTGGATTAAATTGATTAGAATAACATTCTCAAATGATATACAATTTGATTCTAAAATCCAAAGAGGCTCACTAAGGGTTGCATCTTTTTCTTAATGAGAAGAGGGAGCAGATGTACCAACTTGCCCTCTTTGCAAAATATATCCTGATACATCTCAGAACACTGTGTTTTAAAATTTTGCAAAAGTAGCATGTCCTTGAATTTTAGCAGGATTTTTTTTCCTAACCACTAGACACATATCTCACCAAAACATTTAGGTAGGTGCTACTTTTATCACCACAATAGCATCTATGTAGTGGATTAGGGTGATGTCCAGTGGAACAGAGTGGAAATCACAGTTCCAGAAGACTAGATTATGGCAGAGGGCTGGAAAGGGGGTGATACCTGAGACAATAGGTGATACTAGGACAACATCAATGAGCTGCTTCCTCTGCCCTGTGGCTCAAACTGGGTGCAGTGTTCACTACTAGGAGATATGGAGCAAATTCATCAGTTCAATAGGGCATACAGGTGCCATGGCCTATGTTGGTTTGCTTGAGCTGCAAAACCATGTCTCAAAATAGCAATTTTATACAGAAACTACTTGTTTAAGTTTATGTGAATCCATTTTCACTATCTGAGACCAATTGTGTAAGTTGAATAGTACCATGACATAAATCAACATGCTTGCATCTGTCTGGGAATTAGTGGTTAACACTTCTCTGAAATTGACTTGAATTCTCCATATTACTTCTAGTTTACATTTTGGTTTGAAGACTGTTTAGGGGCTTGCACTTAGCACCTACTATAACTGTAGCTTTTGTTCCACTTGTCAGGGAACCAGAGTGAGGTTCTGCTAGTTACTAAATGTGACTAGTTCATCTTCGCATTTCAGAACTGGGGACAAGACTATTGGTTGGCTCCAAAGATATATATTTACTCTAAGACTGAACAGGGACAAAATTTCATTAATCATCTGTCCTCTATAAGTCACAAACTATTGGATCACAGCGTTGTTTTTGATCTCAAGGAATTAGTGACAGTTCAGAGTCAGTATCCTGTGATATTTAAAAGTGATTATTTCCTTTTCATCAGTGCACAGTTGCCATGGTAAATAGCTTCAGGTCCTTTGGATGAAGGTCAGTAGTATGCTTTACATCAGGATTGGCAAACAGTGGCTCACAAGCCGAATCTGGTCCAGTGAGGTTTTTTGGTAAATAAGGTTTTGTTTCAACATAGCCATGCCCCTTCATTTACATAGTCTATAGCTGCTTACGTGCTCCACAATTGCAGTCTTGAGTACTTGCCATAAAACCTCAAATACTCATCACCTTGGCCTGAAGAGAACAAGATCCCTGACATTTGATTTACAGTATACGTTTTTGGCAATGTGCAGGGTTCTTGCTCCAAGTTCTGACCTCTCTTTAGGAGGTCTTGGTTTGTGAATGGGCTCGAGTCTGAGAATTGGTTGAGAGATCATGAATCACTTAACGATGATTCAAATGAGACTTCCTTTCTCCTGACCACAGTTTTTCTGCTTCTCAAATCAACTGAGGCTTTCATAGACTGCCAATTTATTTAAGTTCTAGAAACACCATAAATTAGCAAATGCCAAAGAATTTTGTGGTTTAATCTGTTTGATCACCACTTCAAAAAAGCATCCACATCTACTTCATCTCTGATAGTTAACAGCTGCCACCTGACAACTGCCATCCTATCTAATGAATTCAGAGGGCCCTGTAAAATAGCAAAATGTCCCACTGTCACCCTTGACCTGTGGCCATCACAGAGCTCTTTAAAAATTCAGGTAAAGCTCTACCAGTTCCACCAAGATGGATTTGTCCTATTCCATTCAAGTCCTCCCACTTACAATTAAAATGTTTTAGATATAATACCAAAAAAAAAATAAGCATAGAAAAACTGAAAAGTGGAATAAAGAAAGATGTTTGACTTATGACCTTGGGTCTTGAGGTCACAGAAATGAATTCCTTAGATTTCCTTATTGCATCCCATAAATCTTAGAAAAAGGGCAGAAAGGGCTGCAGAAACCTTCAACTCACAACTCTAAAGGCACAAGAGAAAAAAAAGGCTGCAAGTAAATCCTGATACATTAGCTAAGGATAAGAACAGGAGGGGTGCCTGGGTGGCTCAGTGGGTTGAGCCTCTGCCTTCGGATTGGGTCGTGATCTTGGGGTCCTGGGATTGAGCCCCGCATTGGGCTCTCTGCTCAGCGGAGAGCCTGCTTCCCCCACTCTCTGCCTACTTGTGATCTCTCTCTCTCTCTCTCTGTCAAATAAAGAAATAAATTTAAAAAAAGGATAAGAACAGGAAATATTTTTCATAATATTCATACCACTTTAGTCAACCACCAACAGAAAAACTGCACCCCACAAGAGTTTCAGCATAGTGGAATGGGAAGTTGATTTTCTACCCATACCTCAGTGCACTATAGAAGCAGAGAGGGCACCAACTCTACTGCAGGGCCATAACAGGGGCTACACTTCTGAGTGTGCCTGACGAAGCAGAGCCTTCTAATTTCTGCACAAGATGGTGTTGTGGGGCCATGTAGGGAGCTGATCCTACAAGCTTTTGCCCAGAGAAGCAGGTGGAGGTTATTGTCAGGGGAACCTCCACCATCACCAAACCAAACAGTGATTAGATGTAAAGGGCCACGTCAGGCAGGCCCTAGGATACTACACTTAGTGCCCACCTGCTGCATCCCACCTCCCTTGCTTATGTCAGCAGGGACCCTTGGATAGGTGAGCCTCCGACCTCACCCAGTGTCAATGAGACAGAATAAAGCAGTGGTTCCCATTTACTCCAACTCTGCCCTCTTTTAGATTCATTGGGAATCTTTTATGATTATGTGTTAACTGTATCATTTTCTTAATATCTTCAGATCATTCAAGTTTATAGTGCACATTATTAACTTATCACAATCTACCTACAGGTGAAGGAGCACTTCACTTTATAATATCACTTCCCATTATAATAGTTTACTTCCATTTCTCCTTTTTTGGCTTTGGTGCCTTGGGTGTCATACATTTCACATATGTGACAAACTTCCACATATGCAATAAACACCTAGATAGAGGATTACTATTTTTGCTATGAATAGATAACTACCTTGTAAAGGAATTTACTAATAATAAAAGAAGACAAACCCTATATTTATCCATGTAGTTACAATTTCTGATGCTCTTCATTCCTTTGTGTAGATTATTTCCATCTGGAGTTGTTTCCGTTCTACCTAAAGGATGTCCTCTAATATTTTTTATAATGCAGTTCTGCTAGTGATAAATTCTGTTAGATTTCTTGTGTCAGAATGTCTTTCTTCTTTGTCTTGGAAAGAGTTATCTTTGGGAATAAAATTCCAGTTTTACTCTTTCAGTACATTAAAGATGTTGCTAAACTGTTTTCTGGATTCCACTATTTCAGAGAAATAATGTATGGTCACTTATATCATTGTTCTTTGTGCATAATATTTAATTTTTACTCTGGATGCTTTTAAGATCAAAGCACATTGACTACAATGTGACTTTCTATAGTATTCTTAATGTATCTGCTGTATGTGAGCTTCTTGGATATATGTTTATATTTTCATTAAATTTGGAAAATTTTCAACCATTATTATTTCAAATTATCCTTCTACTCTTTTTTCCCTCTTCTTTGAATACTTGAATTACACATATATGAGATTGCTTGAAGTTGTCTCACTTCTCAGTGATGTCCTGTTTAGAATCTTAAAAAAATTTTTCTGCCTTTAGTCTTCACTTTAGATAGTTCTATTGTGATGTCTTCAAGTTAACTAATCTTTTCTTCCAAAAAATCTAATTTTCCATTAATTTTATCCAGTGTAATTTCTGATAAGAAATTTTAGCTTTATTAATTTTAAAGATTTTATTTATTTATTTGAGAGACAGAGAAAGCGAGAGAGAGCATGAGAGGAGAGAAGGCTAGATGAAGAAGCAGACTCCCCGAGGAGCCGGGAGCCCAATGTGGGACTCGATCCCGAAACTCAAGGATCATGACCTGAACCGAAGGCAGTCGCTCAACCAACTGAGCCACCTAGGTGCCCTCATTAATTTTAATTTTTAAAATCTTTCAGTTTTTTAAATTTTTATATGTTCAATTATTTCTCTTTGCATGTAGACTACATTTATAATAACTATTTTAATGTTTCTATATATTAATTATGATATTTTTCTCATTTCTGGGACAGTTTCTTTAGATTGATTTTTTTTTCCATTTATATTTTTCTCCTGCTTTTCTTGCCTGGAATTTTTTTCTTTTACTGAAATTGTGATTTGGGTTTTTTTGGATGCTAAATGGTTTTGTATTTCTGTAAATATTCTTGAGCTTTGTGATGATCACAGTTATGTCACTTGGAGTAATTCTAATCCTTTTTGGACTGCTTTTCACTTTTGTTAGACTACTCCAGAGCAGCATGTAGTTTAGGGTTACTTTGGCCTTGCTGATGGATTTTACTCTTCTGAGTATTATATTGCTCCATGTATTCTAAGATTTTCTTCTCTGGCATGTGGGAACAGGAATTATTATTATTATTTAAATTCAGTTAATTATACATAGTATATTATTTGTTTCAGAGGTAGAGTTCAGCGATTCATCAATCTTTTACTGTAACCAGTGCTCATTATATCACATGCCCTCTTTAATGTCCATCACCCAGTTACCCCATCCCCCTATCACTATCCCCCTCCCGCAACTCAGTTTATTTCCTATGTTTGAGTCTCTTATAGTTTGTCTCCTTCTCTGATTTCATTTGTTTTATTTTTCCCTCCCTTCCCCATGCTCCTCTGTTTGTTTCTTAAATTCCACATTGAGTGACATCATATAACAATTGTCTTTCTCTGATTGACTTATTTAGCTTAGCATAATACCCTCTAGTTCCATCCACATTGTTGCAAAAGGCAAGATTTCATTTTTTTTTTTGATGGCTGAGTACTATTTCACTGTGTGTGTGTATGTGTGTGTGTGTGTACCACATACTCTTTAACCATTCATCTGTAAATAGACATCTGGGCTCTTTCCATCATTTGACTATTTTAGACATTGGACATTGCTGCTATAAACATTGGGATGTAGGTGCCCCTTCAGATCACTACATTTGTATCTCTGGGGTGAATACCTATTACCTAGTGCAATACCTAGTGCAATTGCTAGGTCATAGGGTAACTCTATTTTTAACTTTTTGAAGAACCTTCATACTGTTTTCCAGAGTGGCTACACCAGCTTGCATTCCTACCAATAGTGTAGGAGGGTTCCTTTTTCTCCACATCCTTGCCAACATGTTGTTTCCTTTGTTAATTTTAGCCATTCTGACTGGTGTGAGGTTTTGATTTGTATTTTCCTGATGCTGAGTGATATTGAACATTTTTTTGATGTGTCTGTTGGCCATTTGGATGTCTTCTTTGGAGAAATTTTTGTTCATGTCTTCTACCCATTTCTTGATTGGATTATTTGTTCTTTGAGTGTTGAGTTTGATAAGTTCTTTATAGGTTTTGGATACTAGCCCTTTATCCGAAAAGACGTTTTTCAAATATCTTCTCTCATCTTTTAGTTGTCTTTTGGTTTTCTTGACTGTTTCCTTTGCTGTGCAAAATCTTTTTATCTTGATGAGATCCCAGTGGTTCATTTTTGACTTGGTTTCCCTTGCCTTTGGTGACAGGTATAACAAGAAGTTGCTGTGGCTGAGGGAGAAGAGGTTGCTGCCTGTGTTCTGCTCTATGATTTTGATGGTTTCCTGCCTTACATTTAGGTCTTTCATCCATTTTGACTTTATTTTTGTGTGTGGTATAAGGAAATGCTCCAGTTTCAGTCTTTTGCATGTGGCTGTCCAATTTTCCTAAAAACATTTGTTGAAGAGATTCTTTTTTTCCATTGGATATTCATTCCTGTTTGTTGAAGATTAGTTGACCATACAGTAGTTGGTCCACTCCTAGGTTCTTTATTCTGTTCCATTGATCTATGTGTCTGTTTTTGTGCCAGAACCAGACTATCTTGATGATTACAGCTTTGTAATATAGCTTGAAGTTTGGAATTGTGATACCACCAGCTTTGGTTTTCTTTTTCAACATTCTTTTGCCTTTTCAAGGTCTTTTTTGGTTCCATACAAATTTTAGGATTATTTGTTCCAGCTCTGAAAAAAGTTGCTGGGATTTTGATCGAGATTGCTTTGAATTTATAGATCACTCAAGGTAGCATAGACATTTTAACAATATTAATTCTTCAAATCCATGAGCATAAGCATTTTTTAATTTTTTTGTGTCTTCCTCAATGTCTTTCATGAATGTTCTATAGTTTTATGAGTACAGAGACTTTGCCTCTTTGGTTAGCTTTATTACTAGGTATCTTACGGTTTTTGATGCAGTTGTAAATGGATTGACTCTTTAATTTCTCTTTCTTCTGTCTCATTGTTAGTGTAGAGAAATGCAACAGATTTCTGTGCATTGATTTTATATTTTATTATTTTTTAAAGATTTTATTTATTTGTGAGAAAGAGAGACACAGAGAGAGAGAGCACAAGCAGGGGGATTGGCAGTCAGAGGGAGAAGCAGTCTCCCCACTGAGTATGGAGCCCGACATAGGACTCGATCCCAGGTCACTGGGATCATGACCTGAGCTAAAGACAGATGCCTAACAGACTGAGCCATCCAGGTGTCCAGTGTACGTTGATTTTATATCCTGCCACTTTGCTGAATTCCTGTATGAGTTCTAGCAATTTGGGGGTGGAATCTTTGGGGTTTCTATCATGTCATCTGTGAAGAGTGAGAGTTTCACTTCTTTTTTGCTGATATGAATGCCTTCTGTTTCTTTTTGTTGTCTGATTACTGAGTCTAGGACTTCTCTTACTATAATGAACAATGATGGTAAGAGTGGACAATCCTGTTGTGTTCCTGACCTTAGGAGAAAAGCTCTCAATTTTTCCCCATGGAGAATAAAATTCTCTGTGGGCTTTTCATACATGGTTTTTATGATATTGAGGTATGTTCTCTCTTTCCTTATACTGTGAAGAGTTTTAATCAAGAGAGGATGCTGGGGGCGCCTGGGTGGCTCGGTGGGTTAAAGCCTGTGCCTTTGGCTCAGGTCATGGTCTCAGGGTCCTGGGATCAAGCCCCACATAGGGCTCTCTGCTCAGCGGAGAGCCTGCTTCCCCCTCTCTCTGCCTGCCTCTCTGACTACTTGTGATTTCTCTCTCTCTCTCTGTCAAATAAATAAATAAAATCTTTAAAAAAAAAGAGAGAGGATGCTGTACTTTGTCAAATGCTTTTTCTGCATCTATTGAGAGGATCATATGGTTCTTGTCCTTTTTTTAAAATTAATGTAGAGTATCACATCGATTGATTTGTGGATGTTGAACAGCTCTTGCAGACCAGGAATAAATCCCATTTGGTTGTGTTGAATAATCTTTTTAATATACAGTCAGATCCTTAGGCTAGTATTTTTTTAAGATTTTATTTATTTAAGAGAGAGACAGAAGGAACATAAGTTAGGTGAGGAAGAAGCAGAGGGAAAACCAGATTGAAAGAGAGACAGAAAGAGCACAAATGGGGTGGGAGAGAGGCAGAGGGAGAAGCAGACTCCCCAGTGGGAGCTCCACATGGGGCTAGATCCCAGAACCCGGGGATCATGATCTGAGCCAAAGTCAGATACTTACCTAACTGAGCCACCTAGGAGTCCCTATTGGCTACTATGTTGATGAAAGTTTTTGCATCCATATTCATAAGGATATTGCTCCATAATTCTTTTTGGTGGGGTCTTTTTTTTTGGTTTTGGGATCAAGGTAATGCTGACCTCACAGAAAGAGTTTGGAAGTTTTCCTTCCATTTCTATTTTTTGAAACAGCTTCAGAAGATTAGGATTTCATTTTTCTTTAAATGGTTAGTAGAATTCCCCTGGGAAGCCATCTAGCCCTGGATTCTTGTTTGTTGGGAGATGTTTGATTTTTGATTCTATTTCCTTGCTGGTTATGTGTCTGTTCAGGTTTTCTATTTCTTCCTGTTTCAGTTTTGGTAGTTTATACGTCTCTAGCAATGCATCCATTTCTTCCAGATTGTCTAATTTATTGACATAGTTGCTCATGATATGTTCTTATAATTGTATTTCTTTGGTGTTGGTTGTGATCTCTTCTCCTTCATTCATGTTTTTATTTATTTGAGTACTCTCATTTCTTTCTGATAAGTCTGGCGAAGAGGTTATCAATCTTATTAATTCTTTCAAAGAACCAGCTCCTAGTTTCATTGATCTGTTCTACTGTTCTTCTGGTTTCCGTTTCATTGATTTCTGTTCTATTTTTTATTAATTCTCTTCTCCTGCTGGGTTTAGGCTTTATTTGGTGTTCTTTCTCCAGCTCCTTTAAGTGGAACATTATCTTGTGTATTTGATACCTTTCTTGTTTCTTGAGAAAGGCTCGTATTGCTAGAAACTTCTCTCTTCAGTCCACCTTTGCTGTATCCCAAAGGTTTTATAACAGTTGTTTTCATTTGTTTCCATGATTTTTTAAAAAAATTCCTCTTTAATCTCCTGGTTGATCCATTCATTCTTGAATAGGATGCTCTTTAACCGCCCTGTATTTAAGTTCCTTCCCAATTTCCTTTTGTGACTGTGTTCAAGTTTCAAAGCAGTGTGGTCTGAAATAATTCAGGGAATGATCTCAATCTTTTTGTACTGGTTGAGACCCAGTTTGTGACCCAGTATATGATCTATTCTGGAGAACGTTCCATGGGCAGTCAAGAAGAATGTGTATTCTGTTGCTTTTGGATGGAATGCTCTGAATATATCTGTGAAGTCCATCTGTTCCAGTGTGTCATTCAAAGTCCTTGTTTTCTTGTTGATCTTCTGTTTAGATGATCTGCCCATTGCAGTGAGTGGAGTGTTAAAGTTCCCTACTATTATTGTATTATTATCAATATATTTCTTTAATTTTGTTATTAATTGGCTTATACAATTGACTGCTCCCATGTTAGGGGGATAATTGTTTATAATTGTTAGAACTTCTTGTTGGTTGGACAGATGGAATAGGAATTATTCTAAGTCTAATCTTATCTTTGGGTTTTGAGGCTTATGTGAGGGAGATTCATTCTACAGCCTTATGTTGTTCTGTCATGTGTATGCACTCATCTGTACTCAGCTAATATTCTAGGGTGCCCTGAATGGCAATTGTAAAAATCTGGAGCTTTGTTATTAGAGCTCTCTTATCTCCATTAGTTTCCTCAGCATATTTTAACTGTGTTGACCTGTTCCAGCTCTCGATTAAATTCTGGCACCCTGAGGCTCCACCTGGATCTTCTTTTTATACCACAGCCTACAAAGTCTCTCCAGATAGTAGACCAAAATAACCATAAGACTGTCTTTGTCTGATATTAATGTTTTGCAAACCATTCTTTCAAATATTTTGTCTAGCTTTTAGTTCTTTTAACTGAAAAGGTAAATTCAGTCACTGTTACTGTCAACACTGAAGTAAGCAGAAATATTCTGAGATACAAATTTTTTGCTGTATATTTTACTATTTCTACCTTTTGCTTACTTTCAATTCTTACTATCTAAAACTGTTTATAACAATAAATATTTGTTAAATAAGGAATGAAAGAAGTATAGTCTTACAGCATTTTTTGAGAACTAAAATAATTCCCCGTAAAATTTTCATTCTTTTGAAGTTTTCCTGTTTCTTTTACCCCTGCTGATTTTACTACTTAAAAAATAATTACCATTTTACTACCATTTCTCTTTTTATATTTTATTGAGAATTTCAAGTCTATGCAGTAATACATTTCATCAATTTGGAAAAGTCTTTTCTGCTATTTCTTCAAAATATCTCTTGTGCCAATCTCTTCCTATTTCTCCTGGAACTTCAACTAAATATTCACTAGACATTTTCATGCTTTCTTCCAGATCTCCTATCCTCTGTCATATTTTCTCTGTCTTTGTATTTATAAGATGATTTATAAAATCATTCTCTATGATTTCTTCTAGAAAATCTTCCAATTAACTGTTAATAGCTAATTAGGTATTAAATAGTTCATTAAATTCTTACTTTCAATTTATATTTTTTCTTTTTTTTTAAGATTTTATTTATCTGACAGAGAGAGAGGAAGAGAGAGAGAGCAAGAGCCAGGAGGGAGAGGCAGAGGAAGAAGCAGACTCCCCTCTGGACAGGAAGCCCAAGGGGGGCATAATTCAGGAACCCTATGATCATGACCTGCGCCAAAGACAAATGCTTAACTGACAAAACCACCCAGGCTCCCTCAATTTGTATATTTTTCATTTCCAGAAGGTTAACTTATTTCTTCTTGAATCTGCTTTTCCTTCTTTATATTCTGTTAAAGTAGTTAGACAAAGATGCCATTAGGCTGAGTTCCTTTGGTAGCCTACCAAACCAGAGTCAACTGCACTCACATCTGAAGAAATGAAATGTAAGGACAAGCAATCACAAAGAGCACACTAGGCTTTTTCTAATTAGGCAACCACTTAAGCTTAGCCACTTGGTCAATCAAATAATTTTCTTGCTTTGCTTCTGCATCTTCTCTATAGAAACCTGCCCCATAGTTTCTGTCTGTGGAGCAGCTCCTAACCACTTTCAGTTTGGTGCTACTTGATTCAAATTGATGCATGCTGAAACAAATTATGAAATTTTAATGTGCCTCAGTTCATCTCTTAGCAGTTCTCTTTCTCTATTTTGTTACTTTATTTTACATCTTTGAAACTGTCAAATATTTATACTTTATAATCTGGGTCTTAATTAGCTGACATGTAAAATATTTGTAGATCTTGTTTTGCTATCATTTTTACTACTAGTTCCTGCCAGTGCTGCTGTGTCTTCATATGTTTAATGTTTTTTGACCATGAACTCACATTTCTTGAAATAATATGGAATTATTTTTTTTTAACCTGATGTAAAATTGAGTTTGTTCAGACAATGTAGGTTTATAATTACTTGTCTTACCTACTTGAAGGACCTTCTTTTTTGGTTCTACTGTGAAATAAACATTTTATTTGTAATATATTGAGCAAAAAAACACGACTTTGGATTTAAATCTATGTGAGTCATCATACTTATGAATTCATGGTTAGGATTTCAGTGGGTATAATTCAAAATGTGAAGTTATTTGTTCTGAGCATTTTTACACTTTTTCACTCTTTTATTTTTTATTTTTTAAAAAAGATTTTATTTATTTATTTGACAGAGAGAGAGATCACAAGTAGGCAGAGAGGCAGGCAGAGAGAGAGAGAGGGGGAAGCAGGCTCCCCACTGAACAGACAGCCTGATGCTGGGGTTCGATCCCAGGACCCTGAGATCATGACCTGAGCTGAAGGCAGAGGTTTAACCCACTGAGGCACACAGGAGCCCCATTTTTTCACTCTTTTAGATTTCCATTGTGATTACAAGAAATCTGGTCTCATAATTTTTGTTGTTTTGCAGGTAATCTGTTCTCTTTTTCTTCTTCATGGCACAAAAGTTTTTACCATTATCATTGATATTTTGTTATTTTTTCTAAGGTATTTTGAAGTATAGAGGCTTTCTTATTTATTCTTTTCAGAACTTTTGTTTACATTTTTTAGCATGAGCTATCGTATATTTAATTCTGAAAAATTAGCTCAATCCCTTTTTACATTTTCCTCCAGCATTTCTTATATCTCTAACAAGCTTCTTTTAGTAATAACATGAAGGTTCTTAATTTCTATTTCTTTATCTTGTAATTAACATCTTATGCATTTCTATCTTTGTATATTTCTGGGCTTATATTCTTGGTGAATTCCACAGTACTTAGTTTCTATTAACCAACTCTTTCAAGTGTAGAGTTGATGCCAGCTATTGAGAGGTTTTGTTTTAATTTAGTGACTTTTCAGTGATAATTCCTTTCTCTAAACATTTTAAGTTTCCTTATTCTTCAATATAATTTGAAGATCATTCTTCCATTTTTATTTTGTATGCTATAAATGTTTTCTATTTGGTGATTTTTTGAGGGTTTTGGAGGGGTCATTTGTTTGTTTTGGTGAGAATATTTGAATTCTACTTCCTTAGAAGTATACAATAATAGTGTTATTAGCTATAGTCACAATGTGTTAATAGATCCTCAAACCTTATAGCACTTTTCTACTCTCTGTTTCTATGATGTTGACTTTTTTTCAGATTCTGTATTTAAGTAATAACTACACAAAATTTTACTTCTCTGGCTTATCTCACTTAGTATAATGCCTTCAAGTTCCATCCATGTTGTCACAAATAGCAGGACTTCCTTCTTTCTCACAGGTGAATAATATTCCATTGTGTGTCTGTGTGTGTATGTGTATGGGTGTGTATATATATATATACACACCCACGCACATATATGGAATTATATATATGGAATATATATATTGCATTGTTTGTATATATGCATATATACATATACCCACTCATCCATTAACAGAAACTTAGGTTATTTCCATATCTTAGCTGTTGTGAATAATGTTGCATATCAGCTATTTTTATTAAACTTAGCTTTCAGTATGTGTTTTAGAAATTTAGTATGTGTTTTATCTTGAACTAGTGTTATTTTTGCTGCTATCTCTCTCTTGTCCCCAGCCTCTGTCTTTCAGCAATCTTGAGATAAGATTCACCTGACTTCTTAGAATGACCAGTATAGAATCAGATGATACTTCTGCAGTTCTGAGCTCCTATATAGTTAAGTAAATAGAAATGGCACTCATAACATCACTAAATATGTTGCATTTTATAACCTATTGCTCTGCAACATTCTGGGTTTTTCACCTTGTTCCCATTCCTCACCTAATGTTGGGGAACTTTTCATCTTTCCTTCCTACAGATGTTGGAAATACCTGCTGCCCCTACTTCTGTGCAAATTTGAAGGCTAACAGGTGATGCCTTTAGTATTACTTTCAGCATTTTATTTCTGTACTATATCTGGTTATTTTTTTAAGCTACTTAAAATAGTACTTATTATTGCAATGGGATTTTAAAAGCAAGTGAGATCATTTTAAACAAAAGTCTGAATTCTTAAAATCAATCCTTTATCTCTGTATTGTTAAAGTTAAACTCTGAAGATGGATCAAAGACTTCCTAATTTTTATCATTAAAGACTTGTCATTTTACTTGATTGCCTTGTGGCTTTTGATAAATTCCCAGTTCTCCTGAAATACTGACTTCTCCAGGCATGTTTTCTACCCTGATTCCAATTCTCCTGGTTACAAAAGTAGGGGCTTCTTAAAGTTGAGTTTTCAGGCTATTCCCTCTATGCTCTCTTATTAAGATATTGTGTCTCATTTCCTGACTTTATTCGTTGGCTCTGAGCATATGGCCCTGAGCATGGTTTTCACAACCCCAAAAATTCATTGTTTTTTTTTCTAATTGTCTCTTGGGCATTTTCACCTTTGGTAATCTAATCTTGGTGTCTAAAATTGAAGTTATTATTTTCTTAAAGAGGAAAGAATTACCTCTTCCCCTATGAAAGCCCCATTTATCTTGAAAATACTCCCATTTTATCTTCTGAATTACTGGAAAATTTGCAATATTTTAAAAAGTTATCTGTGCTGCTTTCTAAATTTTTATTACACTGGTTATTTTATTCTAATTTTTTTCTCTATCATGTTACTTACACCCACTCATTCTCCCTACCACCATCTGTTTTAAATCTAAAGCTTAATTACAGAATATTTTAAGCGTTTACAGATTCCTATATTTATTTCTCAATTTTAAATCTTTATTATTGCCATTATTGAATCAATCTTCCAAATACCATTTATACCTTGTCCTTCATGGATTTAATTTTTTAAAAACAGGTTTGTTGGGACATTAATACCAAACTTTAAAAAGTGTATATTTGTTTGTAGTGTTGAATAAACTTATGACATTAAATATGAAAAATTAAACTATCATTTATTTTACCCATTTTCAAAAAGGAGAAATGAGACTTGAAGAGGTTATATAACTTATCCAAGTTTACTTACAAGGTTAAATGATGGATTTGGAAATCATACCTAGATAACTTCTATCCAAAAATTATGATCTTTACCAATACCCACATTTGTGGTCCAGAACTACTTACTTTACTTAAATGGCACTTTATACATTTTAGAGCCCTGAATTAATACTTTCTCACTTGATAGGCAAAGCAAATCTATAATCACCATTTATAGGACATAGAATTAATGTGCAGAAGTGGAATTATTTGCTAAAGGCATAGAGATAATGAGTGACTGGATCAAATCTTGAAATAAGACATCTTTATGAACTTGACTCTGAAACATCTTTCTAGGGACTTCTATTGCATGCCTTTTTAAAGTAGCACACCACAGTATGTAAAGACATGCATCTCATAAACACTACCAAGTCAAGACTTAGATAACAGCTTATGCTACTGAACCAGACATTTGATACTCTTCTTTCATGTTAAGTGGGAATAGAAGTCTTAGTATTTTTAAACAAATTAATAAAATTCTAATAGAACATAATATATATGTTCACTGTATAGGGTTAATAATAATGAATTATAAATTATTTAATGTGTCCTCTTGTATTTATTTTCTCAACATATTATCATACTGCTTTACTTTATGCTTTTGTGTTTTTATGTATTGTTCTTATAGTCTGCTACCTGTGAATACTTATTCTTTGACAACTATGAAGAATTAACTAGTTGTACATAAATTCAACACGTTTTTATTTGGAGGATGTTTGGGTGACTCAGTCAGTTAAGTATCTGAATCTTGGTTGGGCCTCAGGTAATGATCTCATGTGTCCTGGGATTAAGCTCTTCATGTGGCTCCACACTTGGCAGGGAATGTGCCTCTTCTCCCAATTGCTCTCTCTCTCTCTCTCTCTCTCCCTCTCTCTCAAATAAATAAATAAATGTTTAAAAAAATGTTTTTATCTGATAGAGATTAAAGTGGATATCCTCTCTTTAGGCTAAAATAGAAATAATAATAGCATATTACTAACAATAAAATAATATCTACATTTAATGGAATGTAATAAAAAATATTTCTGTTCAAATGGTTAAGCAAAAAAAAAAAATCATTTTTATCCCATCTTCTCAGGGCCTAGAGCCCAGACAAAGTTCTGGTATCTGGATTGCATTTGTAAGTGAAAGTGACAACAAGAGAAGCAGTCATAAGGCCAGAACATATGTCAGCAAAAATTCTTTAAAACCTAGCTTCTAGTGTGTGAAAAAGAAAACAATTGAACAAATAAAACACATTTTAATACAAGTTACATTATTTTTTAAGAGACTAAGTGGTAGTCATTGGGCTTAGATCATTGAACTTTGCTTTTAAAAAATGGAATTAATTGATAAACATTGTTTTCAGCAAAAATATTGACTATATCAAACTAAAAGTACTTTGTTTTAATGAGTTCAGATTAAAAGCATCATATTATATATATATAATGCTTGGAAAATAAAAGCATACATAAAAACATTTTATACGTCTTTCATCATTATTTGCACTTGTAAGTATTAATATTCATTCCCTTGGCATACAGGAAATACACATGTACATAAAACAAAAAAAAAAGCTGTACTTGTAATTATTCTCATTAGAGGAAATTGTTTACATCTAGATGGTTTGCAATGTAGTTCTTTTAAATTATAGTACTGGTAATTCCTTAAAAATGTGACTCTCCTAACTGAGAACTAAATTATAAACATTTTACGAGCACATTTACTATCTCAGGAAGATTAAACTCATATTTAGCACTCAGAAAAAATTCTACCTGAACTATACTTTAATTTTTTTAAAAGTTTCTTCAAATTGCTATAGTTCAGGATTTTGAAAAATCAGTTAATATTTTTTGGCTATTTTTCTGATTTTTTACCAGGTTTCTGATACACATTTTATCATACAAAATGCATAATTTCTCAGCTTCAAATATATATTCATTTATTGGATTTTGGCAACATAATATTATGGACATTAATAAGCATAATAAACAAATATCTTATTTAAGGACTCTGATTTAACCAAAGTGTTTGGGGATTCACGTTATGATTATAATTATTTTCCTGGGCAGGAAATTTAGGTTTCCTCCAAGTCTCCTCCAAAAATCTCCAAATAGGCTCCAAATGGTAGCCTATTTGGAGATGTATCTCCATCTTTTTTTTTTATGCTATTTTTTTGTTTGTTTATCTATCACCTCTCACCTATCTGAACATATCACAATCTATCTTCGTTAGTTTCTTTTGTTATATTTTTCCCAACTTTAGTTATATTTATGAGATGTCAGCAATGACAATCTTATCACTAACAGAATACAGATTTAAAGTACCCATTGACAAGTGGGACCTGTCCAGTATATCACATTGTCCTAACATCACTGTCTCCTTCATCCGTGGTATCCCTTTTACTAAATCCAAGGATTACTTTTACTTTGACTTGATCTCCTTTGACTTACTGGTTAATTATAAAGGACTGAAAGGTAAGTACGGATTAACTGGTTCTTCTGTGTCATCATTTCTTAGCATAAGTGTATGTTAATACTTGGAATAATAAGAGTAAGAAAGGGTCTGGTAGGGTTCCTTAGAACATTCTTTGTTTTTATGTTTTAATAAACAGAAAGTACAACTTCTTGGGTCATCCTAGTCATTGGGTCATCCTAGTTATAGATAAGATATGCTCAGTCTGTTCTCACTTTGTCACTGAACTCCATACAACATAAGCCAACCAGAGTTCTATGTGAATTGGGCATCAGAAATACCGTATGTGAATGACACAACAAGAACAGCAGACATGGATATTGTGAATATATCCTCTGCTCACATGCTTGATATATTATCCCATTGGACTGCAATTACATAACTCAAAGTCAAAGACAAAAGTATTAAGAATTTTGAGATGACACTAGCAGATAATTAAAACAAAAGTGGGGCCCTTGTGGGTGTGGGACCATTATAATTGCACAGGTCACAGGCCAGGAAGCTATTTCTGTTCCCATGTCCAACAGCTTTGGATGGTGCGTACTAACCTCTGCCTCCCCTCCTGGCTGTATGACATTATAGCCAGTCAAAGAACAAGGGATTGTATGATGTTCTTTGTGAATTTCCCTTCCCTTGGGGATCCTAACTCTCCAGTGGCTATTTAGCTAATACCTGAAATAGGTTACATCATAATTTTTTTGCAGTTTTATAGTTTTTAAAGAAATACCGTGAGTCTGATATCAGATAGTCTTACTGAAAAAAGCAGAAGTGGAACTAAATTTTATTATAATTTTGTCTGTAAATTCTTCTTAGCAGTGTTTTCTCTAGGATAGATAGTAACGATTATTAAAAAATCAAATTCAGTTGAGAATTATAATTAAATCATAGTGAGTTATTATATTAAACAAAGAATGACATCTTTATGTTAATCACATTTTACACATCTGTTTCCAAGCACAGATTTTTCTGAAATGGATTTTCTTAAGTTGCATATAAGAATCTGTACTTGTAACCTCATATAAGACCAGGTGAATTGTGTATTCCATTACTATTTCTAAATTCATGCTAATCATAAATGTTCTATATAAGATAAACAAAAGGTGATAGAAACATAGTGTACAATGGATAATAAATCATTAGACTTGAAAGTTTTATTCAGTGTAGGCTATTTTAACTTATTGAACAACTGATTTATTACCTACATAACTTATATTTCTGGTCTATGGACTAAGGTTTTAATGTTTTAATGGTTTTAATGTTTCCATTCAATTCTTACATTATCTATGTGTGATATATAAAAAGACTATATTTTTAAAAATATGTTCTAACATAACGTATTCTCAGATTTTTATTAGATTTTATCCCTCAATAATTAACTTATTCTTAATAAATTTAGATGACTCCTATCATAGTTATGTTTGCTCAAGACTGTAGTAAGTTAAGAAGGTGAGTGGTGTCTAAGTACTTAAATTTTATGTAACTCCAATGAGGGTAACTTAAGTAGTCAGTTGGATTAAAATAACTAAATTATATCTTGCTGCCCCAATAATTAGCAACAATGTAAATTACTAAAATTTTGATTAATAAAAGGTAAGAATAATGAGATGTAATTAAAACAGCTATGTTCACTATAGTTTTGTAACTCACATTTTATGTTAAAATAAATGTAATCTGTTTTAACATTTCTTCAAAACATCATTATATGACACATGAATTCCTCTGCCCTATATCTGCCATTACTAGAGGATTACACAGGAAAAAAAAGTATTTTCTTCTCTAAATACCATACTCTATTTTATTGTTGCTAGGTTGCAACACATTTCAATCTCTTCAAAGTTGTTTTATGTAAAATGTATTTGTCTCAGTAGAAGACATAGGTGACAGCCTCTCAAATCAGTTGCCATACCCTCTTATGAGTAGACACTTTTAACTGTAATATGGGTCATGATTAATATAATTCTGTTCCTGGAAGAGAGGAAGCTTAAGAATTTTGACTAAAAGTGTTCCTTTTATGACTATTTAATTTTAATATTTTCATAAAATTATAAAAGCACATTTGTTTAACATGTTTCTTCAGAGAAAACAATACCTAAATGATTCTTTTCTATTTGGGTTCAAAGATTTACTGCCTAACTATAATTAATAATTTAATACATTGCAGAACTAAAATTACTTTTTCTACTATAAAATCTTTTCTCAATTGAATATTCAAACTCATTTATTGCCATTCTTTGATATAAATTTCTATAAACTAATAGACTACATTCTCACAATATTCAAATAAGTTATTAATTATTGTTCATAAATTCTTTAACTTCCTAATGTTTTTCTTCAGGATATTTCTTTAGGGTGTTTATTGAAAGGAAATATTTTCTTAGCATATAAAATTGAAATTGATGTTAGAAGAAAAGTCATTTGGTTAAAAATAGATGATAGATAAAAATACAGATATGTTTTCTTTTTAATGCTAGAACACATCAGTTTCTATAGAAAATATATGCCATACATACCATACTCATGACTATGATACCTGTAGTGGATGTGTTAGCATTATTTTTGTGTTCCATGTAAGAATTATTAAATGGAAGATGCTTTTGTTGTGTGTGTATTTGTTCTTTTATTTTTAAAACAACAGTACGTAGCACAAAGTAGGTATAAAGTTAATGTATTGATTCAATACATTATCTATAGATACAGAATTATAAAATAAGCAGCAACAAAACTATTATGTCCAATAACTTGTTGAAACCAGGAAAAAGTAAATTGCTTTTTAAAAATAATTGTTTCTGAGCACCTGGGTGGTTGTTGGTTAAGCGTCTGCCTTTGACTCAGGTCATGAACGCAGGGTCCTGGGATGAAGCCCTGCATTGGGCTTCCTGCTCAGTAGAGAGCTTGCTTCTCCCTCCCCCACTCCTCCTCCCCCTGCCATGCCTGCCTTCTCTCTCTCTCTCAATCACTCTCGCTCTATCTCAAAAAATAAAATATTTTAAAAATTAAGAAAATAATTGCTTCTAATCTTTCTAATTTTTACCACAAAAAATGAAGTTTTTTTTCATAAACTGACTTTTCTACAAACTTGGGGGAGCTTATTTTCAATTTTAAAATATTGTGAAATGGGAAAAGGCAGAGACATGATCTGTCTGTTTTAGCAGAGGTGTCTGGCCATGATCCAGCTCTGGGATTCCCATCTGCAAGCAGGTTTATTGGAAAGATACACTGATGTTCCTTAATGTTTTTAGTGTGCTTATTTGTCTTTATATTATTTTCATGTAGAAAAAATATAAAGGAAGGGTATGATTCAGTTCACAAGGGAATTTCCTTATTATTTATGACATTTTCAGCAGTATGTTAGTTTCTCCAACTATTAATCAAAAAAATACAGTATTTGGAAGCTCCTTAGCAACAAACACATGTTTGCATCGAGTTAGTACTTGAAATAACAGAAAAGACACAAATATTTACATATGTCTGAGAAACAGATACCTATAATAACCATGAATTCCATTCAATAAGAAAAAGTAAGGTGATTTTGTAAAACCATCACCTCCTTCAATGATTTTTATGTATATAAATATGTACATATATACTTTTAATATATGTGAATGTGTATATATATATATGTATATGTATATACATATATATATATATATTTATATATATGTATATATATAAGTTATATTGCCAGAAATGTTTGGCAATCTTTCCAATGCTTCCTAATGTCAATTTCATTGCAGCCTTTGTGCAGGATGTTGTTGCTATGGTAATTATTTATTATTCCCAGATACAGCTTGCTGTGGTAATAACATCCCATGCAGGTCTCTGGCAATCAAGTTAGAACCACTTATATACAATGAATGCATATAGATGAGAAACAGGTATTTAGAAGCCCTTAAAATTTCTTTTGAAAACAAAATGTATTCAATGTACTGAGAGCTCCAGCTTGATCTCAAGCACTTTACTTGCAGACATAAAGCACCTTTTCACATAGGCTAAAATGAACCAGACCATATGCTCCTTTTAAAATGAAATAGTTGTCAAACATGCTGGTGCACAGCTGCCACCTGGCAATGAGTTATTATGAACACTGTTAGAAACAAGATATAGGATCCTGAATAATTAAAATCCCAGTCAGTTTCAATCTGTTAAATGGTCTTAGTGTTACTTCATTTTTCCTTCCTTCCTTTCTTTTTTTTAATCAAGTAGAGGAGAGAAAAATATACAAGTAAGTACAACACAAGGAAGAACATGATATGCACGCCAGGAGGGGTGAGTTTTAGGTAAGTTCAGAGCCTTGAAAGATCTTTATGGTTGGGAGGGTTTGGGAGGGCTTCCTGGAGATCATGGCCTTAGAATTAAGACACAGTGTATGGTCTTTGCCAGAGGCAGAAGGGCAGAAAGAGATGGAAGGACATTTTAGGGAAAGGAAATAGTGGCAACTAGTGGGAAAAAACACTGTGAGGCAGTGCTTGCAGTGCAAGAAACGTTCATTTGGTTAGAGTAAGAGACACATAGAAAAGGACTGGGAAAAAGGTCTGAAGATATAAGATAGTTCCTGATCATAAAGGAACTTGATCAGATGGCTTAAGAAATCTGAAATTTTTTTGAGGGTATAATTACTAAAAGTGCTTACACAGAGGAGTGGCAAGATCAGCCATGCCTCTAGAAGTTTCCTTTGGAAGTGTGGGTAGATCTCCTATTGATGTTGTGATAAAGTCTCATGTTCTTAACATGGCCTATAACCTCTGTGTGATCTAACCCCTACTGGTTCTCCAGTCTCCTCTCATCAGAGAGCCCCTCACTCTCCAGGCCCTCTTGTGTTCTGCGGCGAGGGTGGAAGGCTGAGAGGAGGATAGCAGTGGTGGTGATGGTTGTGAAGTTGGTTTCTGCTTCTCCTATCCCCTCCATAGCCAGTTAATATCTACTTCTTCTTTTACAATGTGGCTAAACATCACTATCTTGAACAATTTCAGCCTGCTAAATGGTCATTGATGTTGTTTTATTTTTCCTTGCTTGCTAAACATAAAATTTGAGAAAACCTTTAAAACTAGACTTCAGTTTCCTTACACCACACACAAAAATAGACTCAAAATGGATGAAAGACCTCATTGTGAGACAGGACTCCATCAAAATCCTGGAGGAGATCACAAGCAGCAACCTCTTCAACCTCAGCCACAGCAACGTCTTCATAGAAACACCCCCAAAGACAAGGGAAGCAAGGGCAAAAATGAATCACTGGGACTTCATCAAGATCAAAAGCCTTTGCGCAAAAACAGAAACAATCAACAAAACCAAAAGACAACCGATAGAATGGAAGAAGATATTTGCCAATGACATATCAGATAAAGGGCTAGTATCCAAAATCTATAAAGAACTTCTCAAACTCAACACCCAAAGAACAAATAATCCGATCAAGAAGTGGGCAGAAGACATGAACAGACATTTCTAAAATGTATTTTTTTAAAGATTTTTATTTATTTATTTGACAGAGAGGAGAGAGAGAGCACAAGCAGGCAGAGAGGCAGGCAGAGAGAGGGGGGGAAGCAGGCTCCCTGCTGAGCAGAGAAACCGATGTGGGGTTCGATCCCAGGACCCTGAGATCACGACCTGAGCTGAAGGCAGAGGCTTTAACCCACTGAGCCACCCAGGTGCCTCCGAACAGACATTTCTGCAAAGAGGACATCCAAATGGCCAACAGACACATGAAAAGTGCTAAACATCACTCGGCATCAGAGAAATACAAATCAAAACCACAGTGAGGGGCGCCTGGTAATAGTAATAAAACACATAATTCCTTTATTATGAAAAGGACACAGTAAAAGATTAGCAAAAAATATCTAATTTTCCTTTACACATAGATTTGTTGTGTATGTTTAAAAATAAATCTACAAATAAATTATTTAAAATGAATTTAGCAAACTTGCTAATTAAGATCAATGCTCAAAAGTTATTTTTTAATTTTATTAACATATAATTTATTATTTGCTTCAGGGGTACAGGTCTGTGAAAAATCAGTCTTACACAATTCACAGCACTCACCATAGCACATACCTTTCCCAATGTCCATAACCCATCCACTCTATCCTTCCCTCCACCCCTCAGAAACCTTTAATTTGTTACCTGAAATTAAGAGTTTCTTATGGTTTGTCTCCCTCTCCAGTGGTCCCATCTTGTTTCTTTTTTTTCCCCTCCCTTCCCCCCTTGACCCACTGCCTTGCTTCTCAAATTCCTCAAACCAGAGAGATAGTATGATAATTGACTCAAAAGTTATTTTCATGTGAAGGACACACATATCTCAATTTCAAAATTTACTGATGCTACAGTAATTAAACAAACACATACACCCATAGCCTAGACTAAGAGAGATGATGGCATTGATATATATAGATAGGTATCTCTATAAATATAGATAGATAAAATCACCTTTGATCCCAACTTTCTAAAGGCCCTCAACTTAGCTAAGAAAGTTTCTTGCTGTAACATAGGGTATTTTCTCCATTACCCTCTTTAGATGTAGACAAAAAGGAAATGAAAAAGACAGGACCTCACAGGAGCAGAACCAAGAGTGTGGATACGGTGAATCCGAAGTCACTATGCCCTACAAATACAATCAATATTTGTGTTTTGTATTGCGTTTTGTGTGTATGTGGGGGGGCAGTGTTTCACAGTCAGTCATTGATCAAAATATATTCTCTACCTACAAAGTATCAGGACTTCATAACATTTTCCAAATGTTTCCAAATTTCAAAATTGCTATTTATGAGGGACAGCTTTGTGTCCTCTATTCCATCCCATTTAGAATTGGAGTGTTGATCATGTTTCTCCTCTCCCATTATCCTGGCTTGTAGGAGACAGACAATATATTTTGGTTACCAGTATCAATAGAAGTCAGATTTGGACATAATGTAGGTCAAGAATTTTTACTTTGTGTCTGATGCCCAAAGTACCTTAAACTATTGCGGGGGGCCGGGGGATAGATTGAATATATTTGTGTATCTGAAGGAACTATATACTCATGGCCAATTAGATGGAGATATTGTTTCTAATAATTCTAATGTATCTGTATGATAGAATTATATGTCTCTGCCTTTGCAGTGCCTCTAAGTAAACAGTGTATACATCTCTAACTGAAGAACTTAGCATAGGTAAAAGTTTTTTTCATGGAGCTTAGTGTAGGTAAAAGTTCCAGTTCTAAACAGAGGCTCTAAAATGCAGTGGATGTTTCTACCCACCTCTCTTGCATTTGTTATAAGAAGATTATGTCCCAGAAAGCTTTTAGTCTTTTAGTTTGTTTCTTGGAATGAGAAAAAAGAGAAATAATATGTTATAAGACACTGATATCTTTGGATTGCTTGATCTTACAGCAAGCATAGTTAAGACTCCCAGCATTTATTTTTGCAGATGACATGATTCAATCCCTAATAACTATTTTGTGGATTGACCCATAAACTGTTTTGATTGAAAATCATAATTTATCTCAGCAATAATTATAAATATCCTTTGTGCTATAGATCCTCAGAATGTGTAAGCAGATTTAGAATTGTATTCAGGGCCTTAATGGAACTCCCTGATGAGCACTCAGGTCAAGAGGTACTTTAATTTTAAAAATATTTCTTGCCAGAATATGTAGATTCAGTATCAGTAGGTTCTATGAATATATTTTTTACTGAAATTAAATTGAAATTCTGAAGTGTTTTCTAATCTTACATCTTTAAAGTTATGTAAATGTACTTATAGAATTTTCTAAGTTGTGATACATATATTCATGATTTTTCTTTGGTCTCTGATTATTCCAGAAATGACTAAATTTACATTACTCTAAAGTTCATGTTAAGTAATGCCCTTTATGAAAAATGGGGAGTGGCATGGTGATTTGTGTTAGTATATAAGCTTATATTTAAATCATTCTGTTTTAAACATAAGGAGAAAAGTCAGAAAAAATGGGATCTTCTTCTGGAAAAAGTCTGTCTTTGTCCTTGGATAGTGACCTTAAATAATTTTTTTGATCAGTCTACTTTGCACCTTTCTTCTAATCAAGAAAATTTTAGTAATATCTATTGTCTTGTGCATTACTCTGTGTTGAGGCCACAGTAAAATTGGGTAGCATCTGGCTCACTTCCTTAAGAGACAAATATGCTTTCTGGACTGTTTTCATGTAACTACCTTGTTTCTCTCAAAGTCCACCCACACTGTTTTGAAAATCACACCTTGGAGGAATTTATTCATTCACAGTAATCTGCTGCCAATTTTTTAATACGGCTGTGAAACCAAGTGAGAGAGGTCAGTTTTACTCTACAAAGAATGTGAATTTTGAGACGAGTATGATTAGAACAAAACACATAGGCAACATCTTCTCTGATGGTTGAATACTAGATGTTGCTCACCATTCCAGAGCTGCTTATGTGTCTGTCATTGCTAAAGTGTGGTTTTGAAACTGTTTGATTCTCTGAGACACTCAAATGTCCATCCATGCAACCGTTCTTGCATTAATCAGAGTCCATTTCATTACTCGCAGCTCAAACAAAACAAAAAGAAAAATCCTAATATAAAATGTGACAGCAGTGCCCAACACTTCTGGCAGGCTCTAGTATGGTAACAGTTGTGTGGCTATATGGAATAGAAGAAAGCATATAAGGACCAGAAATCAAAGCAGTTTCTCCATAATGACTTTAATTTCATTTCAACAATAACCTTACAAATTCAGGCCCTTATTACTAATTATTGCAGTAGTCTCCTGATCTATCCTGTTCAGCCTATCCAGCACATTATTGTCAGAGTAGCATTTTAAAATCAAGACAGATAATGTAATTGGCTTAATCAAAAACTTCTAAGACCTCTCTGTGATTTATTAAATAAAAATTTATTATATCTTTGTACTCCTGAGATCAGCATTCAGTGCCCTACACAATATCATTTGAGATTTAGTTTTTAATTGCAAATTCTAAGTTCACCTGTCTTGTGTACACCAAATTTCTAGAAACTTGAATACTGGTTACTTCACAATTATGCTCCCATATATTATTATCCTCTTGCTATTTTTTGTATCAAGAATGTACATATTTTCTCATCCAGCTATATCTAACAAAATTCTAGAAGCCCAGATATTAAAATCATACACAAAGTTTGCTTTATAAAAAACTCTTGACCCTATGACAGCTCTTTTAGCATATATTTTTTTTCTTATTTAGTAATTAATTTATAGTTTTATTTACACACTAAAATAAAATCTTAATAGAAATAATGGTATCTTGTGATTCCCTCTACCTCCCAGACAGTGCTTTATGCCATAGGTTCTCAGCAAATATTTTCAGATTGAAGAAACTCCTGACTTATTCATGTCTGTTTTGTTTCTACTTGTGCCAGTCAATTTATTAGATAGTTCATGTTAAGCTACATGAACATAAGCTACATGAACATAAAAAAGATGTATTAGTTTATGAAATTGATGAGGTCTAAGTGTAAGACTGTGAAGAGGCAAGGATTTATAGTGTTCTTGCTCCATTTCTCAAGCAATTGTCCTATCTTTGTCTGCTCCAAGTACATTTTAGTCTTAGACTCTGACAAGCCCAGGATTGATAAATTTATCGGGATATATGCAGAGCAATAGAGACTGTTTTTGTTAAATGATTCCTCAAAGCATAGGGAATTCCTTCCTTAGAAGATTCACAGAAGTTCCTTGAAATGTATTAACTAAAACTGGGTAATTCCAATGCTGATTCTGATCCCTATTGCAAATGAGTTGGGATGTGATAAGAGGTTTTGCCTGACTCACCGAACCTATTGTAAACAAGGGACTAAAATACCCATAGACCATCAGGTACACCCTAGGATTGATGGAAGTGATCAACTTCCTGAGACACAGTGGATCTACAGGAAAAAAAGAAAAGTGGTTGCTGAGAGAGAGACACACATACCCTAGTGTGCCCAGATCACACAAGATCTCACCCTCCTTCCTTGACTATATTCTAGGGGCTTGAAGGGCCTGGAAGTTACCACACTTTATAGGCATCCTCTATAGGCATAGTTCTCTGATGAGATATAAATGCCAGTCCTTAGTCCCACCCTTCTGTTTTCCTCATTAATCCTACCTGTAAAATATATACAATAGCTTGCTCACAGCAGCCATCCTGTGACCAAGACAGGAAAGTCAAAAACATCACAGAGATGTTCAACTGTTATCACTGAGTCCCTGAAACAACTCCAATGACTGACTACCTTTGGATTCTTTATAATGTAAGAAAAATAAAATGTTTTAAGTCCATGTAATTGGGTTTTCTATTACTTTCAGGTGAAAGTATAACTAAATGATATGGTGGAAAAACAACAATTTTCACTTCAGTAAACATCAAAAGAAGTGTGAAATCCAAAAATTGAAGTGAGTATTAGACCTGGTTCTGCTTTTGACAAGCTGCAAGATGTTCAAGTGAGAATTTCACTGAACTTTAATTTTAGCATTTGTAAAATGAGTTGTGTTGAAATACAAGGTATCTGATTATCTGAAACCACTTCTTGCTTGAAAATTCTAGGAATTTATAATTCTATAAAAACATCCTATAAGATAGAGGTTGAATGATTTGATTTTCAAAATCTTTAAAGTCTTTTATAATTTTTTAAAAATTGTTATTATCTTCAAGGAGGAAGAGTTACCATACAATAACTGAGTAATATTTTATTCTCTCTTATGATGTTGGTGTAATTGTTACAGAGGCAGCAGTGTCATTTGATCTCAGGACTATCAGATCCCAGCAACAATGCACAACCTAAGGGAACCTAATGGTTCCCTTCCATACCACCCCACGCTGGACTTGCAAGCCTTGTTTACAAATCTCTTCTCTATATGTATTTGGAAGTAAGCTATTTCCCCTCTCTTCTCAAGTTTATTGTCTTCTGTACTTCAAAATTCTCTTTGCACATTCCTCTAAAGCTGTGACTATCAAGGAAGGTTCATAGTCCCGTAGGGTCTCTGAGACCTTTTCAGAATGTCTTTAAGTGAAAAACCTATTTTCATAATAATAATAGAACATTATTTACCTTTTGCCCTGGGTTAACATACACACTGATATGGCTAAAACTGCTTACTCCTTAGTATGAGTTAAAGCATTGGCACCAAACTTTCCTAGCAGGCATGGTACCCTTTACTACTACATGCTTATAGAAAAGAAGTAAATAAAGGGAGTTTCACTTTTTTTTTTTTAAGATTTTTTTTTATTTGACAGAGATAGAGAGAGATCACAAGTAGGCAGAGAGGCAGACAGAGAGAGAGGAGGAATCAGGCTTCCCCCCCAAGCAGGGAGCCCAATGCAGGCCTTGATCCCAGGACCCTGAGATCATGATCCCAGCCGAAGGCAGAGGCTTTAACCCACTGAGACACCCAGGCGCCCCGGGAGTTTCACTTTTATAAAAATCCTCCCTAATTGAGAAAAACCTTTAGTGTTAGTAAATCTCCCCCTTTGCATACACATTTTTAGTATACAATGTGATAGGGAAAGTGCACATAAAACCTGTAATAGTTATCTCGAGAAAAACAGTTGTGAGATGAATTAGTTGCTTTCTTCATGGAACACTGTGTTTCACTGGAAAGAATGACAAGCAAACTAGCTTTAGGCAAATTTGGATACATGACAAACATTTTCACAAAAATGGAAAAAGTGAAGCTAAAGTCAACTGACAGGTTGTGTGTGTGTGTGTGTGTGTGTGTGTGTGTGTGTGTGTTGTTTGTTTTGGTCAAATTCAAGCACAGAAGTATTAACATTTTGGAAAATTTGTATCTACCAACATCTAGGCAGCTTTCTGATTTGCAAGGACATTTTTATAAGATTGGTAATAACATTATTAAAGTGATTTTTATGTTAATAAAGTGAAATGTGTCAATATTTGAAATATGCACTTAATTCAATAAACCAGGGGTTTCCAAATGATCAACGCATGATGTTCCATAATCCCACATAATTCAATAATCTATTCAAATAGCATTATAATGATGCATTTTGGTGTAATAAAAAACAAAATAGGGACGCCTGGGTAGCTCAGTTGGTTGAGCAGCTGCCTTCGGCTCAGGTCATGATCCCAGCGTCCTGGGATCGAGTCCCGCATTGGGCTCCTCCTTGCTCGGCAGGGAGCCTGCTCCTCTCTCTCTGCCTCTGCCTGCCTCTCTGCCTGCTTGTGTTCTCTCTCTGTTAAATGAATAAATAAAAATCTTTAAAAAATAAATAAATAAATAAATAAATAAATAAATAATAAAAAACAAAATATTCATTGATATGGTTTTAAAATACATATTGATACTAAAAAACTGCTACTTGTTGAATTGTAAGGTCATATTAAAGAAGAATATCAATAGCTATCTATTAATGCTACTAAAATACAGCACTCTCTTCCAGTTACATATCTGTGTGAGTTTCATATACTTCAGCCAAAACATAGCATAAGACTTTGAAAGCAGAATCCACAGAATACTCTTTATGCTCTACATTAGGAATTTATAAAATTGTGAGGTACCTTCGTGGCTCAGTCAGTTAAGTATCTGACTTTGTTCCAGGTCATGATCTCAGGGTCCTGGGATTGAGCTCCACATCAGGCTCCCTGCTCAGCAAGGAGTCTGCTCATCTCTTTCCCTCTCTTTCTGCCCCTTCCTCTACTTGTGTTCTCTCTGTCTCTCTCTCAGATATATAAATAAGACCTTTTAAAAAATTGGAAAAGAATTTATAAAATTGTAAAACAAAATGCCACCACTCATCTTGCTTTTTTTTTTAAGTAGTTACGGTTCACTAGAGACATTTTATTTATATATTTTGTTTGTATAATATTTATATTAAATTGGAAATTATAGTATTGTAAATATTTAAATTATTTACATTATGTAATAGGTTCAATATTGCTATTTTTTCTCTCAAATTTTTGTTTAAGTTCTGGTTGGTTAACATGTAGTGTAATATTGGTTTCAAGAGTAGAATTTAGTGATTATAAATTTAATGACTGATCACTTACATTTAACACCCAGTGCTCATCATAACAAGTACCCTCCTTAATACCCATCATCCATTCACCCTATCTCCCACCCACCTCCCTCCAACAACCCTGTTTTTTCTCTACAATATTGCTATTTTAAATAAACATAACTATTTTTAATTTTTTTCTTTTTAAATTTCTACAAGAAGTAGCAATATATATCACATAAACAAAACACTTTATCCCTTGATAATTTTTAAGAGATAATAGAATCTTGGGGTCCCTGGTGTGCTTAGATGGTTAAGCTTCTGCCTTAGGCTCAGGTCATGATCTTAGGGTCCTGGGATAGAGCCCCAAGTTGGGGGGGTCCCTGCTCAGTGGGGTGTCTGCTTCTCTCTCTCTCCCTCTGCCTCATGTTCTATCTCTCCTGTATCTCTGTCTCAAATGAATAAATAAAAATCTTAAAAAAGAGAGAGAGAGATAATAGTATCTTTATGAAATAATCTTTTTTATCTATGAAATACTATTACACAGAACATCTTTTGTTCTTTTCCTTAGTAACTTGTCCAAAACAGGGTAATAATTACATTTGGTCATAGGAAAAAATATTTCCCTTTAGGGTATATTAATTAACATTTGTAAAATGATTATCCCAACTAAAAGCTCATAAAAGTGAAGTTATTTAACTTAAGGGATGTGACAATTATGCTACACATATATATGTATAAATATATACACATAATTTATATATAACCATTAATTCATATACTGATATTTCTGTGTATTTATGTATAAATATAAATTCTGTGTATTTATGTATAAATATAAATGCAAATACATAACATATACTATGTATAAATATAAATGTATGTGTATAAATATGTTATAAAGGCTAACAGATATGGGTGAAACAAAACGATATTCAGTTGCTGTTAGCATGCTTAGGTTTAATCATATTCACTCAAAAATTATCATTCTATTCACATCCAAAACTATGCAAAGTATTGTAAACACTGCATTAAACAAACAAGACCTTTCTTATGCACAACCAAATGGCACACAGTCTAATTAGCATCAGAACCTGAAACAATACAAATACTGCTAGATGAAGTAGTAAGATTCTACAATTATACTCTTGCTTATTAAAAAACATAAATAATCTAGGTTGTATATATGTTATATAATAATTTCTTTTTATTTACTGTAACTAAATGAACCTAAGATTGTTACATAGTTTGATGATTGTAATCTTCTACTTATGCTTCTGCTGTTACTATTTTGTGACATATATCCCTCTGAAACACCTGAAAAAAGCAATTTAACACTAGGCTAATGAAGAACTGCATAGCAGAGAGATACTGAGTAAGGCATAGTGTTTGATGTCTTAGATTCTTCTATCCTTCAGCCTCTCATTTCTAGTTTTTATTACTATTCTAATCCAGTTTTACTGGCTACATTTTTACACCTTTTAAAAATAGAATTGGAAGAAATGTTCTAAAAGAGAACAATAAAAGTGATTTAGGAATTAGGGAAGTGAGATACAAGTATATGACTTTTGTAAAACACAAGGGAAAGCTAAAATAATTAGGATTACTTTGTGAGCCTAAGAAAGTTGTCCTATGAACTATTTCTAGGTAGAAAGTATTAACATAGTGGAGACAGTGCTCATATGTTCATCTATATTAAGGACAAAACAAGGGCAAATCTACTTATTTATACAATTAGGGATATTCAGTTTATAAGATATATGGAAATTTTCATTATGAAGATTTTTTTGTCCTATAAGAAGTCACAGAATGATTTAGGACAATACAATGTGTACCCAATTCTGCTGTATATGAAATGAAAATTCATCCATTCATTCAACTTTAAAATTAAATAGACATGAAAGAAAAAAATACCATGGCATGGTGGATAATGGTGGCATGGGGGAGCATGATGTTCCTCAACTGCTTTTTCTTGAACATGATCCCACACTTTCTTACTCCAGTGAAAATTCTTACTTGCTAATCCCAATTCTGGAAGTAGCTTTCTGAAACACATAGGTAAAATTAACTGATATCTGCTTCTATATGTTCCATAACATATGATATTGACTGTTTTCCTTCTTACATAAAATTTTGATATCTTCTAAGGATGAGAACTTTCGTATGGTGAGTATCATGATATATTGCAATATAAAAATTAGGAGTGTAAGTGGAGCCAGGAAGAGTTGTTCTGCATAGTGAAAGTGGGGACAACTGGTCTTGGGTTAGAAGTATGAATTCAATAAGGAAGAAGAATTGAGTGTTTGTTTTGTTCTGTTGTTGTATTCTATATCTAAATAGCAAAAGAAGGAGTTAAAAAGTTTGAGTTTGACAGCACTTCCCCAGCCCTGCAAAAAAGAATATAAATAATGGATTAAAAAAAAAAAAACTAGGAAATCTGCAATGGTAATAATTACTCCTCCCTTTCTTGTGGAGGATAGCAAGTTTTCATCGTAAAGGAACTAAGAAAGAGTCAGTCAAAATGAATAAGAGAAGAACTACATATGAGGCATAAATGTAAAATTAACATATCTACCTACTCTTCCCGAAGCATAATGCTGCATGGAGCTTAAAGAATAGGAGAGATGCAAAACTTTCAGATAAACAAATGAATTATATAGTCTAGGTCATTATTCCTAGAGATATGTTACTTCTTATTTGTATATTCAATTAAAAAAGAAGAATCTTACATTTAACTATATCTATAGTGGAGAAATAAACCATTATGTGATAGTTAATTAAACATTTTAACCAAGATTTTACTTTGTCTTTGGAACTGTGGGTGTAAAAATAAAAATGTCTTCTAACTTCAAACTATAATTGAATAAGATAAATGTTATACTTTTTTCCCAAAGATTTAATATATTAATTAATTGTGCTGGTGCAACCAGTCAAAGCAAAATATGCAGAGAGATCAATTAGGACATTATTAAAGCAAGAGAAAAAAAATGTTATTATGTCCATGAAACTTAGTATGTCTGAGAATAGTCTTTATACATATTCTAGGCAAGTCAAAAATAGAGAGCTAAAATAATTTTTAAAAATGAAAATACATTCTGAAGTAAGATTAAAAGATGAAAATTCTGGTAAAGGCTGAGTGATCTGATCATAACCTTAAAATGATTTATGCTAGAGAAGAGGTGAACTTATTTCTCTTGTAAAAAGCTTGAAACTTCTAAGATTTTTAACTAAAGTAATGATTGACATCAAAGATGACTATTACTCTGAGGATAAGAGATTGGGGTTGGATTCACATAGCCAGGGAAAAAGTCTAGGGGATCGCTAGTCAAAGCCAAGTTCAATTTTATTGGAATAAAATCAACCTGTCACTTTTGCACATCATGCAAAAAATGAAGTGAGGTAGAACATAAACTTTTATTGCTTTAGAGCCCTGTGACACATCAGAGAATGGAAAAGGAGTACCTCATCTGAGGTAACACCCCAAAAGGAGAACCAAGTTCTCAGTGTAGACAGCACTGTAGCTACTGTTAAGATTACTGATGTAATGATGTTTTCCTAAGAACCTAATTTAATAGACTGGGGTATTGAAGGAAATTTTTCATAATTTAAGCAGTATGATTTAGTAGAAACAGTCAAATTAATAAAGAACATATGAACAGTTTTAAATGATCTGGTCACTCTCAAACTAATGTTTTGGTACGCCAAATAGAGATTTTTCTAAGACAGATATTACTGTCTTAGAATTACAGTAGATTATAAATGTAGACCCATAATAAAGTACCCATCTTTATCTTTTAAAAAAGTACCACTCAAAAACTGAAAGTGTTAGTTCAGTAATATGCCAATGGAAAACTAATACTGAGTGGACAAAATATATATGCATAGTACAGAAGAGCATCAAGAGTGGTTCCGAGTAGTTACTAACAATGTAAACAGAGTAAAAGTAATTTAAAAACTCAAATAATCAGCTGTGGTTTCTATGTGTCTATTATCATTGTTCCTATATCATAAATGGAGATTTACTGTGAATTTGACATTCTAAATTTAAATATAAATACTACTTCTATCATCATCTTTTGAATTTACATATGTCAGCCTCTCTCCTACGACTCATTAACATATAAAATCTAGAGTGGACTGCATATATAATAGGAATGAAAAATAATGTTCATACTAGTGAAATATAATTAGCAAATCTTTCTGGCTTTCTCTTTGGAATCAGGATTGGTAATTTGTTTGAAGTCAGACTATTTGCTTTCCAGCTATTACTTATGAAGATCATATGAATGTTTGAGAAATTTCTGCCACTCTATTGATCTTGTGCAATATCTTAAGTAAGAACACAGAGCTCAGAACACTAGCATTACATTTTGTAAATGAATTTATTCATTTTCATATATTTTCATGACTTATTACTTATAATTTAGCGAATACCTAAACTACTGTATTTTTTTTTTATTTTAGAGGTAAACTTTTCCTTTAAAATGCTTTCAGCAATCTGGAAATACTAAGCATTAACACAAACTATATTTTAATTGAGAATTTCAAAACAGGTATAATTTAACAGGAGAGAACATGAAGAATTTAGTCACAGGATAATGAGCTAATTTTTTAATTTTCCTGACTATTATACAGCACAATCAGAGTGGATAAGATAAATCATTGTCTTGGATTACTGTTAATATATTTTTATAACTTTGCCATTTATTCTGAAAAATGTTAGGCGTTAAAAGGCTGGTTGTTCTAGTCATATTTACTTGCTAAAGAAAATAGTGAGGGTAAAATTAACTAGGCCAAGCCACAAAAGATCAGATGGGATTTCCAGAAACCAAAAATGAGTGTCCAGGACTCACATGTCCAGGCTGATTCTCTCGGGAACACAAGAAATAAGACATTTTGTGATGCATTTTGTTGTTCAGACAGGGAAACCTAATCACCAATATATACCAGACTTTTCCCCAGCTTCATCTGAGAGCTATAACCATGATTTTAGACTTTAAATAATTATTCTTAATAGTATCAGAAGATGAATGAGAATTCCATGACTAAAACAATTGATTGTCCTTCGTTATTGTGAATAGTAACAGTTGTTACCTTGAGCTAGCAAAATAGACATCAGGTTAATTTTCAAATGCTTTCTTAGACTTGACTAATATTATTTTATGTTTATTGTTCTTGGTAGAATGTTTAAATTGCTAATTCTTTAATTACAAAACAAAAATGTTTGTCAAATTAGTTTCAATTTTATCAAGGCAACTTTTCCTTTGTTATTTGATTTAAACCTGTATGTTCACATATAACACGTCAGTCATAACAACCACCTCCCATTGTTCAAAAATGTCATGGAATTCTCCATTATAGCTTCCTTACATTCTTACACTCTTTACCTTTTATAAAATTCATTTTTACTAAGTTCCACCCAAATTTGTTATTATACCTCAATCCTTCCCCTCTGGACCATGAAACCTGTCCCTAATTAGTCTGGCTTTGTTTATTTTCCTGCTCCATCAACTAACACTTGCAGTTTATATAATTTAATTTAGTGCACACTTATTTATAACATGGGTTACTTCAAAAATCATTGTCAAAATAAAAAGATTTCCTTTAATTTGAAAAAATATTTTATTATTTTTTGTATTTTTAAAGATTTTATTTATTTATTTGACAAAGAGAGACACAGCTAGAGAGGGAACACAAGCAGGGGGAGTAGGAGAAGGAGAAACAGGCTCCCCACTGAGCAGGGAACCAGATGTGGGGCTTGATCCCAGGACCCTGAGATCATGACCTAAGGCAAAGGCAGATGCTTAAAGACTGAGGCAGATGCTTAACGACTGAGCCACCCAGGTGCCCCCCCCCTTGAAAAAGTAATGTAAAATAAAAGTAAGTTAGGGAAAATTAAATGGAGCCAAGTGACAAAGATTCATTACTTTAACATGTTACTTGGAAAGTTCCTTGGGTGTGGCACTTATTTTATGTATTATATGTGAGATTTCTGGGTTCAGCTTTAACATATAAAGACCTTGGAAATTACCACTCCCATTCTTATAAGAACACAGTGCTTGAAAAAATTGATAAGTGGTGACTATGTAGTCACCAGAGTACTGAATCCCCAAGGTAAACGGCCACCCTGGAACCAAATAGGTGGATCTAGAGGATCATAGGCAAGACCTGCTTATCTGGAGGGGAAGCCACCAGAGACAAAAATTAGCAGGGACATTTAAATGATAACTTTGATAAGTTGCTGGATGGTAAGTGTGGACTAGTTTGAGAGTGAGAAACACTTGGAGACTGTAGTCTTTACTATATCCTGATAGTTTGTATATTTTGCCTTCTGGAAACCCACTAGATTTTCATAGTCAATATCCAAGAAATATGGCTCTGTCAGGAAGTGGGAAAAATAAGCTTTATAGGGGCGCCTGGGTGGCTCAGTGGGTTAAAACCTCTGCTTTCGGCTCAGGTCATGATCTCAGGGTCCTGGGATAGAGCCCCGGGTGGGGCTCTGCTCAGCAGGGAGCCTTCTTCCTCCTCTCTCTTCCTGCCTCTCAGCCTACTTGTGATCTCTTTCTGTCAAATAAGTAAATAAAATCTTAAAAATAAAAAATAATAATAAAAAATAAGCTTTGTAATAAGCAGCCAGAGGATTCTCTACAGCAACAATCTATTTTTCAGGGACAAAGATTTTAACAGGGCTATATGCCATCTGGGGGACAGCATTTTTCTGACTCCAGCACCTTCTAGTCTTCCAGTCTTATTTAAAGACTGGGAGAAGGTAAGAAGCACTTGAAAAGGTCACAGACCAGGAACACATACCTCTAAAAGACTAGGATTTAACTGTAAAATTATACAATACTTTCTTGTATACCTTAATACTTTCTTGTACACCACGCAAAGAGAGATCTGGTAGAATAACAATGAATTATAGCTGAAAAAGCTCCATGACACAGGCTAGTTCAGAAGGACTCTTAGAGAACCCAAGGAGAATAAGGAAAACAAAGCCAAGGACAGGAGGGGAATTTGAAGCCTCTAGTACTTAACAGCCACAACAAGCATTAAACACATTCCAACATCCATGCAGAATAACATAAATAAGCTTTAAAACTCATATTAAAAGAAATTTAAAAGGAGAAAAATCTAGATAACAGTTCATATTTATGATGGAGTTTTATTAAGTAAGGGTCCCTTTATAAAACACCTTATCACAAAAAGAAACTATTTTAAATAATCCATCTTGCTTCCTTCTGTTGGACACTTGGTCTTACTGAAAATCCTATTTTCCATATAAAAATGCATCATAATAATTTCTGTTATCACTAGAACAATTTTATTAAAAATCATAAATGAATTGGAATCTTTCAGTGTGTTCTCAGTGAACAAAGTTCATGATCATTTAATTCATTTGAAAACCCTAACATTTAACACAGTTGGTGACATGTGGTAGATAAGTAGTAAATAATTGAATAAATGGATGCTTACATGAGTGTATAAATATATATGCTTAGCTTAATGATACCTCAATTATATCTTTCATTTTAGAGATAATATCTTCTTTTATTCATGTAATGGATTTGATACTACTACTTTTAAATTATTTCACTTGAGTCAAGTAATCTGATTACTGAATTAGGAAAGGCGGGGGAAACTCTTCCTGAATAAATGAGGTGCATATTTTAATAAACATTTAGAGCTATAAGGAATTTTATAAATAATTGAGTTCAAGTCTCTCATTTTACAGATATACAGATAATACTTTTTACAGATATCCAGAAAATACTTTTTATCAACTAATTAAAGATATTGAATTTTGCATGCAGATCATAGATGAGAATTTAACTTAAAATCTTGATTAAGAACTGATTCTAGCAAATGGCCATAAGGAAACAAGACCCAGTCTGTTCAAATGAACCTCTTAATTCCTAAAATTGATATAGTTGGTAAGAATTCAAATCCATTATAAGAGATTATATAAAAATTATTAGCATGAAAGCCAAAAGAATTCTGATTTTTCTCTACAAAGTCATACTATTTTGTTTTGTTTTTAAATATTTTTTAAACTTATTTGTCAGAGAGATAGAGAAAGGGCACAAGTGGAGGAGCGACAGGCAGAGAGAAGCATGCTCCGCACTTAGCAAGAAACCTTATGCATAACTTAATCCCACGACCCTGTGCTGAAGGGTCATGACCCTGTGCTCAAGTCATGACCTGAGCTAAAGGCAGATGTTTAGCCAACTGAGCCACTAAAGCATCCCATTATTTTGAGCAAGTTGTTTACCATAGTGAGTTTGTACCATAGTATGTAAAACTACATTAGAAGATTCCAAGTATTTGCTCAATTGCCAACTTTGCATGGCTTTTCATACCTACACCATTATCAGTATATTCACAATGACATTGAATGTAGATACAATATGAACCCATGTCCAATAACTATGTCAGTTATACTTCTCTTATGCTTATTGATTTAAAAACACGAATCCCATAATATGTTTAAAGGGAATAAATATTCCAAATCCTGTTTTATTGTGTGCTACATAATTTATTTTTGTCAATGTATATGACAGAAGACTTGACATGAACAAACAAACCATTGAAGACTGTTGTCTATGATTGGTTGATTGATTTTTTTGAAAGAGAGTGAGCACATGTGTGCCTGCCCAAGTTGGGGGAAGTGTAGAAGGAGAGGGAGAAGAGAGAATCTTAAGCAAGTTCCACGCCCAGCACAGAGCCTTATGTAGGACTAGATCTCATGACCCTAAGATCATGACCTAAGTGGAAATTGAGTTGGACATCATCCAGGCAAACTGTTGTCTATGATTTAATAGAAATAAGAAACTCTTAACATAACTGAATGTTCCATTGTGTAATAACAGAATGGGTCATAAAATGACTGAATCTATTCTTTCTCACACAGAAGCTCATCACCTAGAAATGATTCAAAAATAGCTCTCTCTCTCTTTGTGTAATTAAATCTCTGCATAGTCTATGCTAATGAATGGAACAGAAACAAAGCCTTCACTAAGAGAAAAGCCACTCAGTCACCCCATTATTACAAAGGTTATTGTAGTACTAGGATTGTTGCTTTTTATTTTTCAACCTCCAGTATAAACAATGTGGTGGAAAGAGAATATTTTTTGTCATTTCCTTTCGGAGTAGTTAGGTAGTAATTTTTTTTCAATAATTTTTAATGGTTCTTTGTCTTCTTATTCTAGTTTCATTACTTAGATTGGTCTCTTAGCACCATACTGTCTCAAATTCATCCAAAGAAACTATTTTCTTTGTATGAGATCTCCAAGGTTATGTATGAGAATCTTCCATGTATAATTTCCCCCTTACTTCCTTTTTTTGTTTAGGAGAACACGTCATAAGCTAAGTAAAATAGTGTAAAGAACAAAGCATAAATTAAATTACCATTCTGGATGGGCCAGTCAGAAATTGTGTGGCCATTTATACTCTTATAAGAATAAACATTTTAAAAGTTCCTCCATTCTGACAATCTCCCTTCCAGAGATGTGAAAAGTCTAGGAGATAGTAATGTAGCCTCTACAATTTTCTTTTTTACTCTTTCTCCCTCTCTCTCATTTCTTTCACATACCAACTGTTCTGAAGTCCCTTTCTTCCCTCTGTTTCCTTTCCAAAATTATGGCTTTGCTACACCAGCAATCACGCTAGGGAGTATTTGTTAATGGCTTTGCCTATATTTCTCCTTTCCTGTGGTTGATTACCTTGATCAGTCTAGAAATGCCATAAGAATCAACTTCAGTCAAGAGTAGACAAGACTTACTGCCTAACTCAAATAGGCTAAAACTGTGTAATATACACAGCTAATATATCTAAGATGATATTTATCTGATTAGATTTCAAAATAAATATAATCCTTCAAAGAGTCAGTTTTGAATTCTCTATTGCACCAATTTCTATTACCCGATCGCAGTAACATTATTTGAGAGCTGCAGATTGACTTTATATTGAGTTGATATCCTATGGATCTGAGAGGAGCTGCTGAACTTTTCTCTGTCTTTCTGAACACACCAAATGTCATGGGAAAGGCTAGAGGTGAATGCCACAACATGAATAGACTCTCTTGCACCTCTTCGGACGTGCTTAAGGTTTGCTTTTATTTATTACTTATCAAGACACAGAATCCATAAGGAATACTTTGACTTTTGTATGTGGTATTCATAATTGAACAAAAAAATTCCTTTGAACTTTCTATCACAGGAAAACCTTTTCCATACTTTGGAAATACTGTTGTTGTTGTTGTTTTTAATCAAACTCTGGCTCACAAAAAAAGAATAATTTACAAATCTCTGAAACAAAATGAAACTAGACAGAAACTTATAAGACAGAAGATGGACGGGATGTGAATGAATGATATAAGGCAGAACATTTCTAGAGAGATGGACAAGTAATAGAGCTAGTAATAAATCCTTTTTTAAGAAATACATTGATAAGTGCACTTGGGTGGCTCAGTCAATGTCCACCTTTTGATTTTGGCTCAGATCATGATCTCAGCATCATGAGACTGAGTGCCATATCAGGCTCCATTCCCAGAAAGGAGCCCACTTAAGATTCTCTCTCTTCTTTTCCCTCTGCCCGTCTTCCCCCAACCCACTAAAATACAAACAAATAAAAAACAAACAAACAAAAAACATTGAGAATACAAATCTGGCACAAAGCACACTTAAATTGTAAATTTTTATGGTGATGACTGATGACATTTATTTTATATTTTTGAAAGCTAAGTGAACTCTTTTACTCTGGCACACACATACTACTGAACCATGGCAATTACAAAACTGGTAGGTTAAGCAATTAAAAAAAATTCATACTCTAGAAGAATATTGATTGTCCTGAGTAGCCAGAGAAGTTCTTAATTTCTCATTTTGCTACTGGAATAACTTTGTCTTTGACTGCAATCTCCAAACTCCCTCTCACATTCCCATACAAATCTAGTGCAATCACTCCTGCCCATATTCCTTCTACATGGCAAACAAGATAGTAAACTTCAAAGTTCTTTAAAGGGAAAAAAGAAAACAGAAATCTTTAAATGATTAAAATAGATGTTTTGTTTTGTTTTAATCATAAACCTGGAGGTAGAGAAAATATTTTTAAAAGAGGGGCACCTGAGAGGCTCACTTAATAAGCAATTGACTCTTGGTTTCTGCTCAGGTCTTGATCTCAAGGCCATGAGATCAAGCCCCGTGCTCAGGATCCACACTCAGTACAGAATCTGGTTTAGATTCTGACTCCCTCTCCCAATGCCCCGCCCACCCTCTCTCAAATAAATAGATAAAATGTTTAAAAAAGAATTTTAAAAGAAAAGAGTAATTTCTGTTTAAGATATTAAAAAGATAATGAAAGGGAAAATACAGTCATATTCAAAAGAGAATTTCTTCTAGAACAGAACTCTACCTAACATAAGATTTGGTTGCTGTTATGTGATTAAAGACTTCTCAAAGAGTTTAATCCTGAAAATCACACTTCATCACAGGAGAAAGAATGAGAAGAGTAACTGGAAAGTGCAGAGGGATAGGAAGCAAAAACAACATCAAATGTTTTTCTTTTTATTTCCTGATTTCATTCCAATTTATTATCAGGAGCAATGTAATGTTAAATTTCCATTAACTGCTTCCTACTTAAAATTATGCCTTAAGGAATTCAGATTTTTCCTTTTCCATGAGCACCTTTTCCTCTAAATTTCTAAGCACCCACCTCTGAGTTAGAACCATAGAAAAAATTTACTTTTAATAATGAATTAAAATGTTAACTGTGTTTCTGAGGAATTATAATCAAAGGCCAAATTTGTGAAGAAAAAGAAAGATGGATCCCAATATATTGACTCTGATGTTGTAATTACTAAAAGAAAAAGAAAGCTGACTGGGTCTCTGGGGTTTGTTGCAAAGAAAAAGAAGCAACAAAGCAGATTTGGGCTTGAAAATTAGTCCTACAGTTTAATTATAGTACAAAGATATAGGACTCCTTGACAGTCATCTTGAGACATTTTATGTTAGCAAAGTTTATATGTGTACAATTTTTTGCTTTTAAAAATTTTATATGAAAAATAAACAGAAGACAAAGTAGAAAAGAGAGAGAAAAAAAGAAAATACAATTCCATTGTTTGTTTTGCTATATAAAGTGAGAAATAAAAACTTCCTCCACTTCCTGAGTTCACTTTTTATAAACAATTAAAATGGAAATTAAGAAAACTCAGTGCATTATCATATTAAAAAGAACACAATTGGGGCGCTTGGGTGGCTCAGTGGGTTAAAGCCTCTGCCTTCAGCTCAGGTCAAGATCTCAGGGTCCTGGGATCCAGCCCTGCATGGGATTCTCTGCTCAGCAGAGAGCCTGCTTCCTCCTCTCTCTCTGCCTGCCTCTCTGCCTACTTGTAATCTCTCTCTCTTTGTCAAATAAATAAATAAAATCTTAAAAAAAAGAACACAATCACTCAAGAATAAATTTATGCAAGACAGTATGAATCTTGCACACTGAAGAAATACTGCTGAAGAAATTAAAGATAATGGAATGATATCTTGTGTTCATGGATTAGATTTAATATTGTTAAAATGGTAATATTCCTCAAAGCCATTTCAGATTTAATGTAATTCCTATGAAAATCTCAAAAGTCCTTTTTAAGAAGTGGAAAATTTGATGTTAAAATTCACATGGAATATCAAGGCACCCTGGATAGTTTTTATCTCAAAAAGAAGAAAAATGCTGGAGGACACACATTTCCACTTCATACTTTTTTTTTTTTTTTACAAAATGACAGTACTCAAGACAATGTGGTATTGACATAAGGATAGGCCGAGTGATCACTGGAATAGAATTGAGAATCCAGAAATAAACTCATGCATCTAAGGTCAATTGACTTTTGACAAAAGTGAATCTGATTGTATTTTCCCTTTCATTATCTTTTTAAACATCTTAAGCATTCTTCCACTCCATGGGAGAGAAATAATCTCATCAACAAATGGTACTGGAAAAACTAGATAGTCACATGCCAAAGAATGAAGTTGGATCTTTACCTCATACTTTATAGAAAAGTTAACACAAAACTAAAGACATAAGCATAAAAACTAAAACTTCAAAAGTCCTGTGGAAAACCTAGGTTAAATCTTTATGACCTTGGTTCTGAAAATGTTTTTTTTAGATATAACACTAAAAGAACAAGTCATGATTTTTGAAAAGATAAATTAGACTTCAACAAAATTAAAAAACCTGTTGCACATCGAAGACAGTGAAAAGACAATCCATGGAATGAAGGAAATGTTTGCAAATTGTGTATCTGGTAAAGGTCGATTAGCCAAAATATATAAGAAACTCTTGTAGCTTAACAATAAAAAGACAAATAAGTAATGGGCAAAATACTTGATTAGACATTTCTCCAAAGAAGATAAGCAAATAACCAGCAAGCACATGAAAATATGTTCAATATTATTAGTCAAGAAAGCACAAATCAGAGCACAATGAGATTCCAACTGACACCCTATGAGGTGGCTATGATTCTTTTTAATAGAAAATAACAAGCATTAGCAAGGCTGTGTAGAAATTGGAACCACTATATATTGCTGTTTAGAAAATAAAGTTGTGCAGCATTGTGGAAAACATCTTTGCAATTCCTAAATAAGTTAAACATAGAATTAGCATGTCAACAATTCCATATCTAATTATATATACAAAATAATTCAAAGCAAGTCTTCAAACAAAAATTGTACAGGAATGTTTGTAAAAAGTCTAATCACAATGGCAGAGGCAAAAAATACCTAAATTGTCCATCAACTGATAGATAAACATAATGTGGAACAACTGTACAATGAAATATTATTCAGCTATAAAAATGAGGCTCTGTTACACGTAACAAATGGATAAACCTTGAAAACATGCTGAGTAAAAGGAAACGAACACAGAAACCACATATTATAGATTATATTTATATGAAATATCCAGAATAAGCAAATTCATATTGACAAAGAACAGATTAGTGGTTTCCAAGGACCTTGGGGAGAAGAGAGGGAAGGAATAAGTGCATGACTCCTCAATAAGTATGGAATTCTGGGGAGGGGATGTTAAAATGTTCTGGAAATGGATGATGATTATCATACAACACTATGAATATATCAAATGCCACTTAATTGTAGACTGTAAAATGGTTAAAATAGTAAATTGTATGATTTACCACAATAAAAACATGAGCAATATTTTGATTTTTATGGTCTATAACTTTATCAAGATTTCTAAAGATATATCTAATTCTATCTATTTCAATCCATATACATGTACACATTGTTCTGTCAATTTGCTTTTATTTCCTAGAAATATCTCTTGAACATCTTTCCAGGACAGTCCATATGGGTGAATCAAGTTTATTCACTGTTTAATACTATTATTCATAGAAAATAACATTCTTTTTTTTTTTTTTAATTTTTTTATTAACATATAATATATTATTTACCCCAGGTTACAAGTCTGTGAATCATCAGGCTTACACATTTCACAGCATTTGCCATAGCACATACCCTCCCCATTGTCCACATCCCTATCCACCCCCCCACCTCCCAGCAACCCTTAGTTTGTTTTGTGAGTTTAGGAGTCTCTTATGGTTTGTCTCCTTCCCCATCCCATCTTGTTTCATTGCTCTTCCCCACCCCCCCATAACCCCCTGCCCTGCCTCTCAAATTCTTCATATCAGAGCGATCATGTGATAATTGTCTTTCTCTGACTGACTTATTTCGCTTAGCATAATACCCTCTAGTT
>CM052798.1:97962253-97995598 GCA_028533885.1 Nasua narica | reverse complement strand
TTGGAATCACTTTTCCAAACGTCCTACCTTTCCGAAGGTGGTCGATTTTCTGCTCCTAGAATTGCTCTTCTTCCTCTCTTCTCCCTCCTGTTGAGTATGCTGGCTTTTAAAATGATTTATTAACTATCTAGATGAACTTCTGGGTTCCGACTCTATCTCAATCTCCTACTTCTCCGCCATCTTGCTCCTCCCTAGATTAGAAAATAACATTCTATTGTAGGAATGTGCCATATACCTTGTACCATAAGGTGTAAGTCTCATGTTGAAGACATTGTGATAGAAAGAAGGGAGGAGGTTGGTCCTTTAATGATCACCATGCTGCCCTATCGGTTTTTGACAACTTCTAGAATTCTCTAGATTTATTTTACATGATAAAGAAATGTACTATTTTATGTAAATTCTCCCCTTACTTTGGTATTCTGTCAGTTACAGTTAAGCCTAATGTTTCTTTTTATTTCATTACGAAGCTGCAATGAGAATTTTTACAAAAATCTCTATCCATTTGTGTCATGGTCATGATTTCTATAGAATGGAGTGGAAATAGTTAGTTGGACTTCAAAATTAAAGTCAACAAGTTTACACTGATTTATACTCCAGGTAATAGTGCATGTACCCATTTCCCACATATTTTCTGGCACTAGATATTTTGCAATCTAGATAATATTTTTCAATCTAATGGAAAGAATTGTATCTCCTTTCGAATACTTGTATATTTAAATTTCCTTAATGGTAGAGTTGTATAACACCCTGGGTTTATTGTTTATTTTCGTTTCTTCATAAAGTACCTGGTCATATCCAATAAGAATTAATTTTGTGTAAAACAATGACTGGTCATTCTTATGAAGGTGTGGTCCTCTGAAGGTTTGTCAGGGGTTGTTTGGTCTATTATGCCCTTACAGTGCATGTCCAGAGGTTGGCATGATGTCAGCTGGGAGGATAATTAAGGCTCTGCCCCATACCTTTCACCTGCTAGCTGATGAGTCTGGGATACTTTACAAATTACTTTTGTTCCAAAAGTAGAAATGCTAACCAGATAGTTTAAGAGCTGCTCTAATGCCTTCTGGAACCTGCATCATATGACCTGGAACTGTATTCTGTAGTCAAAGCAAGTCACAAAGCCAGACAAGCTGCAAAAGTAGGGAAATAGTCTCTATTTATTGGTGGAAGATTGTGTAAAATACGGTGGCTATTTGTTCATGCCCTTTGTCTAGATATCAGTTGGATTGTTAATCCAACTAATCTAGGAAAACTAAACTCCTCATCTATCTTATGACTTGCAAATATTTTTTATTTTTCTCTTGTTTTTATTTTAAATTTTATTATGCAAATAAGTTGCATTTATTACTAATGCAACTTTCACTTTATAAGCACTTACAATTATCAGTATCTATATTTGTTTTATTTTTACTTTACGGTTATATACATATTTTTCTAGACACAACTACTCATGTCCCAATATGGCAACAAAAATATTTTTGTTTTTTGAAAAATCAATTTTATCGATTTTTAGAAGTTACCTTGGTCTGTACATTATCTTTTACAATCTTAAAAAAAGAAATTCCTGGATGAATAAAGTAAAATCATTTATAAACTGACCACCCAGATGTTTTTTATTCTGTCTTCTAGTGAACGCAAGCAGAGGAGAAAATGACTCCTGAAAGGCATTCTTCAGCTACTGGACTCCTGGGATAGATATGCAAATATACTTGCCATAAAGTGAGTATAACTGTCCCCCTGCGAAAGTGCTTGAGGGCAGCCTGGCAGACACAATAGTTCTATAGCAGCAGGCAGCTTATTGACTCCTTTAGGGATGTGTAGCCCACAAATCAGCTGTGCTCCATGAACTAGAGACGTTATGTCCATATCTGTGGGGTGAGGTCTGAGATGATGCCAAAGACACTCATGCCCTATAACGGCACTTTGGTGCATCAATCACAATCTCAGATTCACCAAAATTTGCTGCATTATTCCCTTGAATAAATCAGAAGTATATGCATTTTACATGGCAGGAAACCACAATTAGCAGCATTTTATCATAGCTTCAAATGCCAAGCTCCCTAGGTATTGATTAGCTTCTCAGAGTTATCTAGTGTCTGCCTTAAAATTTTCCTGGAATTCAAGAATGCTTTTAAAAACAATTATAAGGACTCAGATAATCCCATGTAATATGTTATTTTATTAAAATATATAAGTGTGTAAAAACTTTGTTCTAAATAAGCATAATTTAAGGCTTCTTTATTAGCAGTTGAATTAATTTTTTAGAATTTAAATATCTGTATTGAAAAAATGTACATGTCTTAGGAGAAAAGTCTCTCTAGAAAAACAAATTGCTTCTTTTCGTTATTAAGTTTTTATTCTTTCATATTTTGGTCTATAATTCAGTAATGCCAGACTTTGCAAAGATGATCTATCCTTAAATATTGAAAATTTGTAACACTGAAACTTAAAGATTGCAAAATTAGTAGACATCCTCTAATAGCAAACAAGTGATAGTAAAGTGTGCATTTAGAATAGATGACATGTTAGACTAGCAGTGTTCTCTTCAGTTCTCGTGTTCTCTTTCAGTTGCAAAAGAGATCATTTAATAAATGGATCTGTGGTAATATAGGTTCAATAAATACCTGCTCATTTGAAATTAAACATTTCATTTGCCAGAAGTATTTGCTTTCTGAAATCAAGTTCTTCATCTTCAGAGTCATTATGTGCTCTTAATTCCACAAGGAAACTAAATGCTTGCAGAATGCAAATAGGTAAGGTCACTCATTATCTCTCCCATTTCACTAGTTTCTCTAATTCTCTTCCCTGAACATCACCTGTTATTCCTGGGATTGGCAAATCCAGAAGGGAAAATAGCTCAGTATAAATGCGGCAGTTTATAACTATTAAAGACATTTAAAACCAAGGGCAGATATAAAGTGGCCACTTAGCTCATTCTATACCATATAATTTTAATTCCAGCTGCTGACACCAGGCAATTAGAGATAGCGTTGTTTTTGTCAGCATGGATTACAGTAAAGACAAGGGCACTTTGGATTGGTAAAACTAAGAAAAATAAGACAAAGCTCATGGTGACTTTCAAGAAACTTTGAGTGCACAATTTGTGCAAAGTAGTCTGTAGGAGACTTACAGTAGTCTTTAATAGAAGAAATTAATACAACAATTTTATAGTCCCCAAGGATGTTATTAGAGGAGCTGAATATCTATACTGAAAAATGGTCATAAAAATTTGGGTAAAGCATATAATGGGACACAGAAGCTATGATAGGTGGGCATAGTGACTTGGTAGTACAGGGGAAGAGGTTGCCTTTCACTTCACATAATTTGATTGACAATTATTGACAATTTATTGACAATTTGATTGACAATCTTCATATGGGATTCAAGTTAACAGATATTTCTTTAAAGCATTAAAATCACAAGGATAAACACAGAGTTCATCAGTAAATAGAAATAATGAAAAAAGAGTTGATATTTCTACTAAGCATATATGTTTGTACTCACAATTATTTAAAGTTAAATATCTCTTGAGAAGCACTTTGCATTAAGTGCTCATTTCCATATTTCCTTAAATATCAACAAAATCAGATCCTTCTTTATATAATTTTCAATGCATATGCTGAAATTTAATTAACAAGTATACTAGCATATGTTAGCAGTATTAAGCATTTGTATACACAAATTAAATATATTTTAATTTAATTTCTTCTACAACCTACATTTGATTGAGCTAACTTCTTTTCCACTTTAAAGCTTAGAAAATTAATCACAAAGTGTTTAATAAAAATATGACATTCTCTTGGTTTAAATCTTCATACCAAACATTTATTATTAGAAATTATGGTTAGAAAAAAAAAGTACATTAAAGAAGAGAAAAAATAGCTTCCATGGTTTTCTATTTTTTAATCTTCTGTGAGGAAAAAATGACCCAAAATAAACAATGGACATGGGCATTTGATAGACTCTATTCACAAATCTTTCAAATTTTGTTTTGTTTTATTCATCATGCTTTCAAAGTTTTTCCCATATAAATGATCTTATGTAATAAGTAAGATATGCCTATGTGCACTAGTTTTGTTTTGTTTTCTAAATAATGAAATGTGAACAGAAGAATTTATCCAATTTAAATTACAAGTCAGTTAGTCTGAAATTTTTTTTTTCCCCACTTGGATGTGAATCTGACCCATCTTGGATCCCAACAAGGCAAATACCTCAAAAATATCATGAAAGAAAAGATGAAAAGAATTTCATGCATTAGAGCTGCCTATCTGCTCTGGGCCATGTAACTATTTCCGAACTCTCATTACAGAAAGAAATAAATATTAATCTTTTTAAAGACACTCAGGATTTCTTTGTTTTGGCAAAATAAACTAAGACTTTGTCAGTAATCTTCCTGTCAGTAAGAATATTACTTCTATTTTTTTACTCTTTCTTTAACAGATTAAATTTAACGTATCCTCAGGATTCAGGGTATCTATAACTTCCTCAATAATTCATTCCTGGCTCCCAAAATTTGGATATGACAGGTGAATTCCAATATACCCCATTATAGAACTTAAGCAAAACTTCTTTTTTAAAAACTATTTTTAAAAGATTTTATTTATTTATTTGCCATAGAGAGAGACAGAATGCACAAGCAGAGGGAGCAGCAGGCAGAAGGAGAAGCAGGCTCCCCACTGAGCAAGGATTCTAAAGCAGGACTGGATCCTAGGATCCTGGGATCATGACCTGAGCCGAAGGCATATGCTTAACCAGCTGAGCCACCCAGACACCCCAAGAAAAAAATTATTTAATACAGTAGTAGTAGACAGATTTTCTTATTATTCTTTTCTAGTTTTAATAGATTATCTTTTTTAAAACAAATGGGGCCTATTTATTGAATATTATCGACTATTGTTAAATACATGATCTTGCAACTTATGCTCAAGTTAAAAGGTCAGAACAAAACACCAATATTTCTAATTCTTTTAAATAATATTATATAATGACACATTAAGGTATAGATTCTTTTGACCTGTAATTCTTAAAAGAATAATAAGAGGGGACACCAGGGTGGCTCCATCAGTTAAGCATCTGCGTTTGGCTCAGGTCATGATCCCAAGGTCGTAGGAACAAATCCCACATGGGGTTCCTTGCTTAGCGGAGAGCCTGCTTCTCCCTCTGCTTGCAGCTTCCGCTGCTTGTGCTCTTTCTCCCTCTAATAAATAAATAAAAACTTTAAAAATGATAATAGTAAAAATAATGCAAAATTTTCAGTGTTAGATTATGATTAAAGTACATTTTACAAAGATGTGGTGTAAGAGGGCAATACTCCCATTAAAGATCCTGGATTCTATCTCTTCAGAAAGGATTAATCATTTTTAGAGTCAAACATTAAAATTTACAGATAAAGGCAGATCAATACTACCACATTGACAATTACATGTGTTAACATAAGTTTCAGGCCACAGTTTTGAAGATCTGAAGCCCTGAGTTGGTTTAATGAAATAGTTAATAGACACTTTTTGAAAATGTTATTGCTTTGCCAGTTTTAAAATACATTTTTCAGGGTATGATTGAATTTTTTGAGTTTTTTCTTTTGTTGTTCAAATTCCCTATGGTTCTGTTTTGATATTTCCTGAAGACATTATTCACTATATTAAAAAATTCTTTTATTGCACTATTTATGTCCTTGTCTGAGAAACATCACTCTGTCATTGATATCAACAGTAATCTCATTGATTACTGTTTGTGCCTTTTCTTTTAGGTCCTGGAAATCTGATTCCATCTGATAGCTCAATCCTTTATACTCTTTTATATTAGCTGCCATACAAGAAGGGACTTTGTGAAGTTGGCTTCTACACTTAGTTTCTTTAAAATTTTCAAAAAAAATGATGTCTTGCATAAGGCCAGAGTTCTCTTTTTCAGCCTCATGAAAGCCATTCTCAGTTGTCTTAGCTTCAGACAATTTACTTTTTCTAGGCTCACCAACTTATTATAAAGAATATAATTCAGGAGAAGTCAGATGGAAAAATGTGTATGCAGAGGGCAAGAACAGGGGGCTTCCATTCCCTTTCCAGTTACACCACTCTCCCAGTGCTTCAAGTATACTTACCAACCCAGAGGTTCTTATTATCTCTTCTCGGAATAAGACAGAAAGGTAGAAAAAGAGAGTTAAAGAGACATAGCTAAAGTTGCACTGAGAAGAAATTGGTAGTTTTTTGTTTTGTTTTGTTTATCTGTTTTTTAACAGAAGAAGAGATTGTGGAGGGGCAGAGGGAGAGTGAGAGAGAAAATGTTAAGCAGACTCTATGCTTGGCATGTAGCCCAATGTGGGGCTTGATCTCACAATGTAAGATCATGACCTGAGCCGAAATTAAGACTCAGGTGCTTAACCAATTGAGCCATCCAGGCACCCAAGAAATTGATAGTCATTTTCTTTTTTAAAGATTTATTTATTTATTTATTTATTTATTTATTTATTTATTTGAGAAAGAGAGAGAGAACATGAGCAGGAAGGGCAGATAGAAAGGCAGAGAGAATCTCAACCGGATTCTGCACTGAGCATGGAGCTTATCAGGTGCCTGCTCTCATGACCATGAGATCATGACCTGAGTTGAAACCAAGAGTCAGACAATTAACTAACTGTGTCACTCAGGCACCCCAAAATTGATAGTCTTAAAAGTATACTACAATCAAGTGGAGATTAGAGGAGAAATGCAAAACTGGTTCAATATTTGTCAATCCATTAGTGTAGCTCACCATATTAACAAACTAAGGAAAACTGCATGATCATCTCAACAACTACAGAACAAAAATTTGAAAAAAAAAACAATATGCATTTGTAATAAAACCACTTAATACACTAGGATTAGAAGGGAACTTTCTTACACTGAAAAGATAATCTACAAAATATACAGATAAAATGATATTCAATTGTGCAAGGCTGAATACCCCCTCCTAACATCAGAAATGGGTAAGAATATGTGCTCTCAATACTTCTTTCAACATCATACCTGATTTCCAACCCAGTGTCATACGGCAAGACAAAGAATTAAAGGTGAAATATTTAAATGGCACAAACACAACTCTATTTATTCACAAATGACATGACTACCTACAAAGAATATCCCATGTAACCTATAGAAAATATCTCTAAAATTATGAGTTTAATAAGTTGGCAGAATACAAGCTAAATACACAAAAATTATTACAGAAGTAATAGAAGAAATCTATTTTAAAACACCATTTTCAAAGGCATGAAAAATACTTATAAACTACGTGCAGGATCTTTATTGTTTAGAGCTATGCAACACTGTTGAAAGAACCCTAGAACAATTTAAGTAAATGGAGCAGTATATTGCATTCATGAATGGAAAACTAAATAATTTTTGGCTGCATGCTTTCTTCAAATCAGTATATTGATTCAATTCAATCTTCATCAAAAGCACAGCATCCCCCTTCATTTACTGAGATATGAAAAATAAAATTTACATGGAAAGGCAGAAGAAATTAACACAGTCAAAACAATTTTGTGGAAAGAACAACATTGACAAACAATATTGGATTTCAAAACTCACCTAAAGGCTATAATAATCAAGACAGCTCTGTATTTTAAAAAGGATTAAAACATGTATAAGTAAAACATAATGGGGAGTCTAAAAAAGGATCCAAGCAATATATTCGACAATATTTTGACAAAGGTGCAAAGAAAGGCAATTCACTAACGAAATGGTCCTGGAAAATGTGGACAATCATACACAAAAAAGAAAAAAAATTCCTCCCTAATACCTATCTGTATACACACACACACACACACACACACACACACACACAATTTTCAAATATGTATATATAATTGAAAATAAATCATAGATTGAAAATAAATCATAGAACCAAATGCAAAACAGGAAACTATACAATTTGTTTAGAAAAATAATATGAAAATCTATCTGTAACTCTAAATTATATCAAGAGTTCAGATTTAACAACAAAATTACAATCCATTAAAAAAGAAAAATTGAGGAGTACCTGGGTGGCTCAGTGGGTTAAAGCCTCTGCCTTCAGCTCAGGTCATGATCTCAGGGTTCTGGGATCAAGCCCCGCATGGGATTCTTTGCTCAGCGGGCAGCCTGCTTCCCCCTCCCTCTCTGCCTACTTGTCATCTCTCTCTCCATGTCAAATAAATAAATAAATAATTTTAAAAACTTTCCTTAAAAAAAAAGAAAAGAAAAATTGATAAACTCAACAATTAAAACTTTTGATATGTTAAGATAATGATTAAAAATAAGAGGCACCTGGGGCACCTGAGTGGCTCAGTTGGTTGAGCACCCAACTCCTGATTTCAGCTCAGGTCATGATCTCAGGGTCCTGTGATCAAGCCTTGTGTTGGGGTCTATGATCAGTGAAGAGTGCTGGAGATTCTCTCTCCATCTCCCTCTGCCCCCGTGTGCACTCTCTCTCTCTCAAATAAATAAAGAAATCTTAAATTAATAAGCCACACAGTATGAAAAAATTTAGAAATCGTATGTCTGACAAAGAACGTGTTTTCAACATAAGTAAATAATTCTCTCAAGTCAACAATAAGAAAACAAACAATGGAGCCAAAAACAGGGTAAAAGACTTAAACAAAAATATTATGAAGGAAATATAACAGGGCAAATACACACATGAAAGGATGCTCAACATTATTAGTCAAATTAAAACCACATTCAGATAGCACTACACAACTAGTTATATCAAGTGTTGGTGACACTGTGGAGCAAATAAAATGTACATACATTACTGAATGAATGAAAATTGGCAGTGTCATGAAATAGAAATATCTGATAATTTTTATAAAGTTAAACAATGATCTAACAAATATTGCTTCAATTTGATCAAGAGAAGTAAAAATTATGTTTATACAAAATTCTCTACTTAATGCTGATAACAGCTAATTTCATAAGTGTCAAAAATCTGAAAGCAATTCGTATGTCATTCAAGTGTTAAATGGAAAAACAAACTGTGGCACATCCATGGAATATTCCCCAGCAATACAAATGAAAACCAATCTTGATACATGAAACAAGATGATTGAATATCAAGTGCTTTATTCCAAGCGAAAGAAATAAGACTCGAAGAATCCGTATATGTATTCACTAATATGACGTTCTGGGAAATGCAAAATTATGGATGAATAACAGATCAGTGGTTGCCAGGAGTCACATGTAGAGCGAGGGTTTGACTAAAATGGTCAAAAACTTGGTGGAGAGTTTTGGGGTGATGAAACTGCTTGGTATATTGACTGTGTGTCTCTAGATTCTATTTAATATATTTTTTCCAAAAAGTTTGTATTTTATTCAAAAATTTAAATGTATTGGCAAAATGATTTTTAATATTTGGCCATTTCCCCTTAACATATATAGTATATTAATATATATTAATTTGTAATATAAATTATATAAATTTTATATAACATAAAATTTAAAATATAAAAATATTTTATTTTATAAAATGTAGTATATATAAATATTTTATATTATAAATTAAAATATGATATATTTATATGATATAAATTATATAAATATATTTTATATACATATAATGGATAATATATAATTATATAATATTAATTAATATATATATTAATATAGTAGTAGTTGTAGCATCATTTCCTTGATATTGGTAACAGGAGGCCTTTCCTCTTGGTTTCACTTTCAAAGACCCAATTCCTGGCTTTACTATTTTCTGTATTGTGTATTAGGGTTTTTTCCTGTTTTTTATTTATTTATGTTTTATTGAGAAATAATTTATATGCACTGAAATTCATAAATCTTAACTATACACTATAATGAAATTTGTCAGTTGAATATACAAGTTCCCACATCTAAATCAAAGTATAAAATCTTTTATTACCTCCAGGAATAGCCTCATGTACTATCACAAATCACGTCATTTCTCAGACACAGTCACTATTCTGATTTCAATCACTTTGGTGAACTCTTGCCCAGTTTTGAATTTAATATAAATGGAATTATACAACATGTACTCTTTTTTTTATGTCTGTATTATTTTAGTCACTCATGTCTCTGATATTCATACATGTTGTACCATATATTCAAGTTAGTTATTTTTATTGTTAAGTGATGTTACGTTTTGCGAATATACAACCACATGCTCATCAATTCACCTGTCTGTGGGAATTGCAGTTGCTTTTAGTTTTTGGCTATTATGATTACAACTGCTGTGTTGTTCCTTAACAAATGTTCTTCCCCCACTTTTGTAAATACAAGTAGCAGAATTGTGGGCAATGTGCAAATGTGTATTTGGATTTATAAGAATCTGCTAAGCAGTTTCTGATGTAGATGTAACATTTTAGACTATCACTAACATTGTATGAAAGTACCTCTTCCATAGCCTAGCTAATATACAGTGTTGTAGGTATTTTTAATATTAAATACCTTAATGGATATGAAGTCATATGTATGGTTTTGATACATATTGCCCAAATGACTAATGATGTTGTTATTTCATGTACTTATTGATCACTTCTTTGCGAATATTTGTTCAATCTATTGCCCATATATAACTGATTTACCTATTGTTGATTTGTCACAACTTTTTATGTGAGTATGCATTGACTGAGAAAATTATTTTTTTGACTTGTGAAATAATGTAAAAAATTCCCTCCTCTTTTGTTTTCAGGGTTTGTAAAAATTTGATATTATTTTATGTAAATGCTTGGTAGAATTTAAAGGTGAAGATATTTGACCACAAATTTTAATTACAAATTCAACTTCTTTTATGGATTTTCTTTTAATGTTGTTACTTGCCAGTTTTTTAATTTTTTTTTATTTTGTCATATGCCAGTTTCAGTAAGTTGTGTCTTTCAAGGTACATGTCCACCTCATTTAAGCTGTTGAATATTGACAAAGTTTTCAAACAATTTCCTTCTTATTTTTTAATGTATATAAGATCTCTCCTGAAGTTCTTTCTTTCATTTCTGATATTCTTCACTTATGTTTCCCTTCTATTTATTTTTTGGTGATTTGTCTTGCTTATGGGATTTTATAATTTATAATTTTTTTCATGTAATTTACTTTTGACTACATTGATTTTCTTCTGTTATTTGGTTATATTTTATGTCACTGACATTCATTATTATCTTATTGATTACTTTAAATTTAATTTGATCTTTAATTTTAAACTAGTTTAATAAGTTAGAAAGTTAAGTATCTAATTTAAAATCACCTTTAAAAATAAAAATAAAATTATTTTTATTTCTCTAATATAAACAACGACATCCTTAAGTTTCCCTCTGATTGTTACATTAGTTATATTCCGTAATTTTTATAAAATAAATTTACTTTGATTTTTAAAGCAGCTTTAAGTATACAGAAAAATTGATTGGAAAATACAGAGAGTTCCCATACACCTTCCTTCCTAATCACATACATGGTTTTCACTCTTATTTAAATCTTGGATTAGTATGATTCATTTATTGCAAATGATGAAGCAATATTGATATATTATTAAATAAAATCCACAGTTTGTATTAGTTTATATCATATTCTTTGTGTTGTACATTCTATGATTTTAAAATATTTAGAATACCACAAATGGTATGCGTCCATTTGTACCATAAAGAATAGTTTCACTGCCATAAAAATCCCCTGTACTCCACTGATTCCCCTTCCTTCCTCATCCCAAACCCCTGGCAACCACTGATTTTTTTTTAATGTCTCCATAGTTTAGCCTTTTCTAGAATCTTATATTGCTGGAATCATACAGTAATCTTCTCAGATTAGCTGCTTTCATTTAGTGATATGCTTTTAAATTTCCTCCATGTTTTCCTATGATTTAATGGCTCAATTTTTTTGGTCTGGTTTTTAAAAATTTTTATTTAAATTCCAGTTAGTTAACATACAGTGTATATTGGCTTTAGGCATACAATATAGTGATTCAACACTTCCATACAACACCCAGTGTTCATCAAGACAAGTGCCCTCCTTAATCCCCATCACCTATTTAACCCATCCTCCACCCACCCTCCCTCTGGTAACCATCAGTTCTTAGTTGTTAAAAGGGTGTTTCTGGTTTGCCTCTCCCTCTCTTTTCTTCCCTTTTACTTGTTTATTCTGTATGCGCACACACACATATGTTTATATATACATATATGTATATACTCGTATATATATAAATATAAATGTGTACACACACACACACACACACACACACACACACACATCTTTATTCCTTCCTCAGTCGATAGAGAGACACTTGGGCTATTTCCATAGAATAACATTCTCTTGTAGGTTGCACCACAGTTTCATTTATTCATCTACTGAAACATATCTTGGTTGCTTCCAACTTCTGACATTACCAATACAGCTCTATAGGGATTTATGTGCTGGCTTTTGTGTGGACATAAATTTTCAACTCATTTGGGTAAATACCAAGGAGCACTCTTGATGCATCATATGGTAAAAATACATTTAATTTTTTTACATGAAATAGTCAAACAGTCTTCCAAAATGGCTCTGCCATTTGCATCCCCACCAACATTGAATGAGAGTTTCTGTTGCTTCACAGTCTCACCAAGATTCCCTGTTGTCAGTGTTTTGAAATTTAGCAACTCTATAGGTATGTAGTGGGCATCCCATTTTTGTTTTGTCAATTATCTGATGACATATGTTTTTTGAGCTTCTTTTCAAATTCTTATTTTCCATGTGTATACCTTCTTTTCTTAGATCTTCTGCTCATTTTAAAGTTTTTTTTCATATTGTTGAGTCTTAAGAGTTCTTTGTATATTTTGGATACCAGTTCTTTACCAGCTATGTTTTTTTTGCAAATCTTTCTCTCTGTATGTGACTTTTCTTTTCATTCTCCTAGCCATGTTTCTCACAGAGCAGAATTAGTTTATAATTTGCTCGAGTCCAACTTATCGATTTTTCCTTTCATGGATCATGCTTTGATGTAAAGCTATTTCCAAAACCAAGGTCATCTAGACTTTCTTTCGTGTAATCCTCTAGAAATTGTATTGCTCTCCATTTTCCATTTATATCTATAATCCATTTTTAGTTAAATTTTGTGAAAGATACAGCTATGTGTCTAAATTCATTTTGTTGTTATTGCTGTTGCATGTAGAGGTCTAGTTGTTGTAGCACCATTTATTGAAAGACTGTCCTTTCTCTACTGAATTTCCTTTGTTCTTTTTTCTGTACGAGTCTATTTCTGTCTCTCTATTCTGTTCTATTGATCAATTATCTTGTTCTATAATTCTATTATTTTGTTTTATCATTCGGTTTGAATATCTCTAAATGTTCTTAGACTTTCTTGACTCATGAATTAAATAAGAGTGTGTTACTTGATTTCTACATATTTTACATTTTTTAAAGATATTTTCTTTTTGTGATAGAACTTAATTCTACTGTGGAAGGTGAACATACTCTGTATAATTTTATTTAACTTTAATGATATAATGTATTATAGTCCATATGTGATCTGACTTTGTTAGTAAATCATGTGTCATTGAAAAGCATGTGAGTTCTGCATTTAGTGTTGTTTTTTATAAATTCAATAAATAGATTTATTGGACAATAATATTATAGAAGTATTATACATTCTTATTAACATTTGTCTACTTGTTTTATCAATTCTGAGAGAGAAGTGTAAAAATTCACAACTATAATTTTAGATTTGTCTGTATCTCTCTTCTGCACCCTTCATAAATCTTGATTTTTTTAATAATTGCCTATATAATTAAGATTTATGTCTCTTTGATGGGCTGCCCTTTTATAATTATGAAATAACCCTTTTTTACATACCTTTTATTGTCAGTTTCATGTACCTTTTCTTATCAGTTTCTTTTATAGCCATTTGTTTTCTTAAGACTAGCAATGTATTTTACTATTCCTTTATTTTCTATAACTTTTTAATAAAATAGACCGTAATTTTTAGACTAGTTCTAGGTTCACAGAAAAATTGAGAGGAAAATACAGAGATTTCCCATATGTTCACTTACCACACATACACAGGCTCCCCCATGATCATCATTCCCCATCAGGGTGGTACATTTCCTACAACCTATGAACCTATATAAACCAAAAGACCATAATTTATATTAGGGTTCACTCTTAGTGTTTCACATTTTATAGATTTACAACTGTACAATAACATGGATTCACCATTATAGTATCATACAGGTTAGAGTCTCTGCCCTAAAAATCCTGTATGTTCTGCCTATTTACCTCTCTTCCCCCCATCTAACTTCCGGCAACTGCTGATGGTTTTTTGTTTGTTTGTTTGTTTTATAAAGATTTTATCTATTTATTTGACAGAGAGAGACAGATAGTGAGAGAGGGAACACAAGTGGGGAAGTGGGGGAGGGAGAAGCAGGCTTCCCACCAAGCAGGAAGCCCTATGCGGGGCTCCATCCCAGAACCCTAGGATCATGACTCAAGCCAAAGGCAGACACCTATTGCCTGAGCCATCCAGGTGCCCCAACTGCTAATGTTTTTTATGTCTCCATAATTTTGTCTTTTTCAAAATGTTATATTGCTGGGATCAAGATTGGCTTCTTTCACTGAGCATTATGCTTTTAAGTTTCCTGTATGTATTTTCATTATTTTATTTGTCTTATATGCAGCTGAATAATATCACATTGTCTGGATGTACTACAGTTTATTCATTTGACTACTAGAAAACATCACAATTTCTTCCAAATGCTGGTAATTATGAATGAAATAATTATAAAAATCTGTGTACAGGTCTTTATGTGGATGTAAGTTTTTAACTTGTAGCCAAATACCAAGTTTCTTTAATTTTTTTACTTTGGAATAATCATAATTTCACCAGAACTTGGAAAAACATGTATGGATAGATTCCATGTACTCTTTATCTAGTTTCCCCATATTGTAATACCTTGCATAAGTACAGTATAAAACAAAACCAAAAATTGACATTGATAGAATCAAAGGTCTTATTCAGATTCCACCAGCTTTACAAACAATCTATAACTTTTGAGACTGACTTTTTTCACTTAGCATAATTATTTTGAAATTCATCCAAATTGTAATCATGATGGATTAAATTATCACAAAGTGGTTTATCTAAGGAAGAGCTAAGGACATATATTCAATAAATCAGTTTCATACACCACACACACACAAATATCTTAAATAAAATGATGTTATAGTTAATTTCATGTCAACTTGGTGGGGCCATTTTGCCCAGATATGTGGTCAAATATTATTCTGATGTTTTTGTGAAGGTGTTTTTGAATGAGATTAGCATTTAAGTTGGAAGACTTGGAGTAAGCCAGATTACCTTCTATAAGTGGGTGGTACTCATCCAATCAGTTGAAGGCTTAAATAGAATAAAGACTGACTCTCTCTGAACCAGAAGGAAATCTAAGTAAGAGTGAAGGATCTTTGGGACTCAAACTACAACTCTTCCTGGGTCTCCTGCTTGTGGGGCCCCCTACATATTCTGAACTTGCCAGCCTCCACAATCTCATGAATTAATTACTTAAAATAAATCTCTCTATATATATAGACATCTTGTTCATCTTGTTTTCCCAGAGAACAATGACTAATAAAGATTTTCTAAAAGCCTAGTTCTGCCATAAATTTTAAAATCCCGTGTTCTGAGCAGATTCCTTCATTTCCTCAGCATTCAGAGAAATTCAAATTTCTGGCATTGATTGTAAAATTTTGGTCATAATAGAAGAAAAGTTATTTGAATGTCTCAAAGCCTGTCATAGATGGAACAAACTAAAAGTGATAATATGCATTAGGATAAAGCTAATGTGGCTTGAGGTTGTTGGACTGTCAGTAAGATGTCTCTAATTGCTTTGAGTATGCCTAATTATTCTAGAACTGAGGTCCTTAACGGCCAGGAAGTACAGAAAATCATTAACGACACATCACTATACCCATCACCACAGAAAGGAACAATGTTCAAGCAAATGATGGAAATGGAAAAAGCCTCACCAAAAAAGACAGAGTGTAGAGTAGGTCAACAGGTGAAGTTCCTTGGAGTGTGCTAAACTATGATCTTGCTGAGGGCAGTGTATTGGCTTTGTACACCTTTGAAGAGATTTTGTTCAAGAATGGCTGGACAGTGCTAACCAGAATAACAAGAATTCTACCCTAAGATGTTTATCATGGCAGAACATGAGTCTGTACTAAACCTGTAGTCAGCTGCTGTGGTCAATTTCAGTTCCCATTTGAGTGATTGAGAAACGAGTGAGACACATAGTTTAAAAATAAAATTTTTGTATGTATACAAAATTAAAATGATCATTACTAATATGTATACTATCACTGGAAAAAGTTCCACTTTTTTCTCTTTACATCTCAGTCTTTTAGATATTTTGAGTGTCTTTTCAACAGCTAAAGACTTGAGGGCCAGAGTCAACCTGCCCAGATCTATCACTTGCTGACTAGATGACGCTAGGCAAATTACTTTGGAGAATCAGTTTTTACATCTGTAAAAATGTCCATTGATAATACTAGCAATATCTCATAAAATTGCATGAGGATGAAATAAGTTTCCTATAAAGAGCTTATAAGACTATTCCACATATTGTGGTGCTCGATAAATGTTAGCTGTTACTTTACAAAAAAAAAAAGAATAAAATGAAACAACTGTTCTAAGGGCAATGCTGTAACATTTAGATCTTTATAAGGCAAAGACTGTCACAGAGAACTCTAAAAACCAGCAAAGGCAGGTATGACAATCCATACATCAGCATTAATGAGGACAGCTGTGGTTAAGAAATCCCAAAACTATCATGTCTATGATACACTGGGGCACAAGGGTAGGTCTGATTTTGAGTGAACAGAGCAGGCAAGACAAGTTCATAGAGGTACTTTTAACTGTTATGTAGGGATTAGTGGCATATACATAGGTTGACTGAGAAATATTTCTGACATAATTGTCATGTGGTTGCTGAGCAGATTATTTTTTATTTGCTTTGATTTCAAGTGCTAAGTATAAAATCATCTATTTATTGTTTCTATTTATGCCTGGCTTTCACAATTTGGGGAGGGGAAAATGCTTCCCAGGTATAAAATCAGAAGTGTATAACATCACTTTAGTCCTTTATTGAAGGATCTGAGGAATGCCAGAGTTTGGAGTATGAGATTCTTGTTTGAATTCTGATTTCTCTTTTACTTATTTATTTAAATTTAAAAATCAGTCATCATCATAACAAATCCATAATGCATGAAACTAAATTTTAGTTACTTTTTAGGGGCAGATCTTCAGGGTATCATTGCTTATGTTGCTATGATGACTTTGAAGAAAGAAACATTTCTCAGTTCTCTTTAATGATTAGTATATATTCCTTAGTGTAATGCTAGGGAATATCTGTAAAATGCAGAATGCAATGAATGTGATTAGACAAAACGGCTACAGCACAAACCAGGTGCATAAAGTTTCTTATTTAGTAAGACAAACATGCTTAAAGGGGAAAACATTCTCTTTCTAACACCTAAAATTAGGTGTTTACCTTCTGAGAGATTACATAGGCTTTTTATTTAAGGAAAGATATAAGTAACAGGTCTCAGTAGATTTAGTATCAGATTCCATTCTATTTAAACATTGGTAAGTTAATGTAAAGCTGCTCTCCAAGAGTTATTTATCTGATAGTTCAACTGTCTTTAATATTGTCAAGAACTGAAAAAGAAGTAAAAACTCTCTCAAAACTCAAAGCAGAAGTCACAAAAGTGATGCCTTCTTGTAAAGCATATTTGTAGAAAATACCATCAGTTCTCTAATACAATTTGTCATGATTATACTTAAAATTCATAGCATATCACCTTTTTAAAAAAATCTGTTTCTTTTATTTGTTTAAGTATATTCATTATGCAGTAAATTGGGAGATGCAAATCTATTTCTAAACCTATTAGAAATGACAGAAAGTAGTGAAAAAGGTTGTCAACACAAACATGTGGGTCCAGTGGTGGTTTATTTAAAGATTTTATTTATTCATTTATTTGAAAGAGAGAGAGACAGAGAGCAAGCAGGGGGAGGAGCAGAGGGAGAGGGACAATCTGACTACACCCTGAGCATGGACCTGATGCAGGGCTTGATCCCACAAGGGTCAATCCCATGACCCTGAGATCATGACTTGAGTTGAAATCAAGATTTGGATTCTTAACCAAATGAAACACACAAGTGCCCCTCCAGTAGGGTTTTAATAAAGAGTTCCAAAGGGGTGCCTGGGTGGCTCAGACGGTTAAGCATCTGCCTTTGGCTCAGGTCATGATCCTCGGGTCATGGGATTGAGCTCTGCATCAGGCTCCTTGCTCAGCTGGAGCCTGCTTCTCCCTCTGCCTCTGTTGCTGCTCCACCTGATTATGTGCACTCTCTCTTTCTGTCTCTCTCTCTCTCATTTTCCCTTGCCAAATAAATAAATACAATCTTAAAAAAATTAAATAATTAAAATAAAGGGTTCCAAATACCTCAATAACTTCTGGGGGGTTACCTAAGATCACAGCATAATAAAATAGTTGATATCTGAAATAAGTAAATATAGCTATGCATTTTCTTTAAGAAGGGAGAAAACTTTTGGTGAACTCTTAGGAAAATTCTAACTATATTTTTTGAGATAGCATCAAAAAAAAATAGCTACAGCATTAGCAGCAATATCAGAAGCCATGAAGGACAATAATCAACATGGCAGAAATTTCCTTTACTGTGAAGGGATGGCATTATATAACAACACCTTTCTGGCTAAAATAGAAATAGTTTCTCTGAGGAAAAAAATGTGACTTCCTGGAAGTGAGGATGCAACACTCTGGTATCACATGAATGTTTCCTTGTGGTGGAGGGAGAGCTACAGGAAAGGCAGGCTGTGGGATATCGCAAAAAGCCCCACAGTGCTGAAGGTAAGAAGAATTTAAAAGCAGCTGTGTCTGAGGGGCTCTGGTCTTACAGGCAACATAACAAAGCAAGAGTTAAGTTTTATTCTAAGGGCAAGGCAAGGGTGTTGTAAAAATGGAAAAGGAGAAGCACTTCACAGGGATGCACACAGTCTGGCTCTGTCATATAAATTTCTTCTCTGTCATCATCCATCTCTTATGACTTATTCTCATTCTTTTTAAAGTAAGTTAATTTTTAGATCTTTAACTTGAATTCTGAGAAATGACTCTAATAGCATTCAAAGGGAGATGTAAAGAATATCTACTCAAATACATAAGAGGTAACATAGTAAAGCAGTGATGGATCAAACAATAGCAGCCAAGTAAGTAATCCACATATGGAGTCTATGAAGATGTAACATCCGAAATACGAAGGGGAAATGGTTATAGCTTTAAGTAACAAAAGTTAAATTTTATACAGGATTTTTTGTAGGACACAAAGGTGAAATTTAAACAGTATCTTTTTTGTACTCTCAACATATCTGAGAATGTGGACACCACATAGTAAAATGAAGAGGAAGGGAATAGATAACAACTTGAAAAAAAAACTCAAATAACATCCTAGATTTATCCCTCAAGGAAGTAAAAAAAGAACAATCTAACTTAGTAGAAGGAAGGAAAAATGAAGACTAAAGTAGAAATAAAATAGAGAATAAAAGACAAAAGGAAAGTTTAAAGTAATTACAAACTTTTCTAAAAAAAAAAAGACAAGAGACAAAACTTTAGCTAGTCTAAGTAAGCAAAAAAAGAGCAAAGAAGGAAATAAAATCAGAAATGAAAGAAGAGACATTACAACTGATAACAGAAATACTATGGATCATAAGAAACTCCTATGAATAATTACATGCCAACAAATTAAATAATCTAGAGGATATGGTTATGTGGTTATGTTTCTAGAAACATACAATTTACTAAGATAGATTACTAAAAAATAGAATATCTGAACAGACCAGGTAGTAGTAAAGAACTTGTATCAGTAATCAGTAAAGCTCCCAGGAATGAAAACTCTAGGACCAGATGTCTTCCCTGGTTTATTTTACCAATTTAACAATTAAAGAGCTATTACTGATACTTCCTAAATTCTTCCAAAAAAAATAGAAAACAGAACACTTCAAAACTCATTTTATGATGCCACCATTACCTTGATATCAGAACTAGACAAGGGCAAAACAATAACACCAATATCCCTGATGAACATAAATGTAAAAATCCTCAAAAAATATTAGCAAACTAAATTCAACAGTATATTAAAAGGATCACTCACCATGATCAAGTGGAATTTATTCTAGGGACCCAAGGATACTTCAAAACTTACAAATCAATCAGTGTGATACTCATATTAAAAAAGGAATGATAAAAATCATGTGATCATTTCACTATATGCAGAAAAGTGATTTGGTAAAATGTAAATTTTGGTTTTAATAAAAACTTTCAACAAATTGTTGTAGAAGGAACATACTTCGACATAATAAAGACCTGTATGACAAGCTCACAGCTAACATCATATTCAATGGTGAAAAGCTAAAAGTTTTTCCTTTATGATCAAGATCAAGACAGGGATGTCCGTTCTTAACTCTTTTATTCAATATAATACTGGAAGTCCTAGCCACAGCAATCAGACAAGGGAAATAAATAAAAAGTATCCAAATTTGTAAGGAAGAGGTAAAACTATCACTATGTCATTATTGTCCATTGACAGATGAATGGATAAAGAAAATATATTATACAATATATGGTAAAATATTATTCAGCCTTAAAAGAAGTAAAATCCTGGGGTGCCTGGGTGGTTCAGTCAGTTAGGCATCTACTTTCACTCAGGTCATGATCTCAGGGTCCTGGGATCGAGTCCCACAACAGGCTCTCTCTGATCAGCAGGGAGTCTGCTTCTCCTTCTCCCTCTGCCACTCTCTCTCTAACCCTCTCCCTCTCCTTCTCTTGCTAGTGAGCTCTCAATCTCAAATAAATAAAAAAATCTTAAAATAAAAAGAAGTAACTCCTGTCACTTTTTTACAGCATGGATAAACCTGGAAGGCATTATGCTAAATGAAATAAGCCAGACAGAGAAAGATAAAAACTGAACAGTAATATTTATATGTAGAATCTTTTAGAACGTGGAACGCATATAAACAAGAAGCAGAATGGTGGTTGCCAGGGGCTGGGAGGTGGGGAAACTTGGCTGAGACTGGTAAAGAGTACAAACTTTTAAGTTATAAGATAAATAAAGACAGAGTATCTATTGTATAATATGATAATCATATTTGAGAGTACTGTATTGTATAATTAAAATTTGCTGAGCAGAACTCACCAGAAAAGGGGCACCTGGGTGGCTGAGTTGGTTAAACTTCTGCTTCTGGCTCAAGTCATGATCTCAGGGTCCTGGAATGGAGCCCTGCACCAGGTTCTCTCTTCAGTGGGGAGTTTGTTTCTCCCTCTCCTTCTGACCCTCCCTCCCACTCTTGTTCTCTTTCTTTCTATCAAATGAATAAAATATTTTTTTAAAAAAGTAAATGGGGTACCTGGGTGGCTCAGTGGGTTAAAGCTTCTGCCTTCAGCTAAGGTCATGATCTCAGGGTCCTGGGATCCCGCCCCCATCAGGCTCTCTGCTCAGCTCTCTCCCCCTCTCTCTCTGCCTGCCTCTCCCCCTCTCTCTCTGCCTGCCTCTCTGCCTACTTGTGATTTCTCTCTCTCTGTCAAATAAATAAATAAAATATTTTTAAAAAGCAAATAAAGTGAGGTAATAGATGTGTTAACTTGATGTTAAAAATTCACAATGTATACATATAGAAGATCATCACATTGTATATTTTAAATATATTACAATTTCATTTATCAGTTATACCGCAATAAAACTGAAAAGTTACATATTTATAAAAAGTTTTAAAACTATTCATATAATACTTAGGCCATAAGATAATTTTAATGAATATAAAAAGTAGAAATTAAACTAGCCTTTTTTCTTTTTTTTTTAAGATTTTATTTATTTATTTGAGAGAGAGAGAGAGACAGACACAGAGAGAGAGGGAACACAAACAGGGACAGAGGGAGAAGCAGGCCTCCTGTCGAGCAGGGAGCCCGATGCGGGGCTGGATCCCAGGACCCCGGGACTATGACCCGAGCAGAAGGCAGACGCCTAACGACGGAACCACCCAGGCGCCCCAAGCTAGCCTTTTTTCTGATGTATCTTGATAAGCTGGAGATAAGCTATAAATTGTCAAAATTTAAAATAACAACTAATTTTGTAATGATTAAAATATGCTCTAAATATCAGTTATTTAAATAGAATGATTGAAATATAGAACATTTGAAAATACTATTGATTAGGATATCAGGTATCAAACTTTAAGGGAGAAAGCCACAATGTTACCCTTCGGAATGATCATAGGATTAAATGTTTTGATTATTAAATGTATGAAAATAAATTAAAATCAATGTAAGAAATAAAATGACAATTATATAAAATTAATAAGGAGAGAGTAGTAAATAAAGTGAAAATAAGAGAAATGAAAATAGACTTGATACTTCCAATTAAATTAATATCTTAGAGTACATTAAAAGAAGGAAAATATAAAACATATTAACTAGATAAAAAAGGAAATTAAAACACTTAAACACATACAGATAAATAATTATACATTTACCACACTTTTCTAATACATTAAAATCATTACAAGATAATATTTTTAAGATAATATATTTTTAAATTACCCCAAACAAATATGTATATGAATGAATATACATTAAAAAATTGTAAATATTACTGAAAATATAATAATTGTGATCAAGCCATTTTATGGTCAAATTCTTACTAATCTAGAATTAGATAAATTCCATACTGTGCAATTTGTCCCACAGTCAAATGAGATCAAAACATCTCCAAATACTTTTGAGAGTATCCAAAATCTCCAAATACATGGAGAATACATCTCCAAATACAATGAAGAATAGTCTTCATTGGGAAGAAAATTGATTTTCTTCTATGTCAAATTAAATTCAACTCAGCCCCTGACATGAAGACTGCAAAAATGTCCAGTCATACACAATATTTGAGATCACTTATATATTTCTGGAGATAATAAAAGAAGTTTGGGATTTACACAATGTAGCAACTGTCATCCGTAGTTACCACTTGAAACCTCAACCATTGGCCAGATTTTCCCATTTAGTATGTTTGCAGAGCAGTGTGTGTGTGTCTTTATATTCATTTCTCTGTGGTCAGGAGAGGAAGCCTGTAAACTTCTACTGGCTTCCCGTTAGGATCTGCCAATGGAAGAGACTGGCTTGACTTATTTCTGGCTTTCTGAAAACACCTGTAAATCTGCTGTTTTTTTTATTGTCTTTTTTGAAGTACTTGATCTGTTCAGACATTTTATTCACCAAAAAAAAAAAAAAGAAAAAAAAAAAGGACTACCGGCCTCTTTATAATTGATTCATAAAATTCAAATATACACACACCACATCTGAATCTAATTATTTGTGGCAGTTATGCTATATAAAGTCACTGCAAGCACGAATTAGCAAACACTGAAGCATTGCTCTTATAGAAAATACAAGATTAAATTCTTACAAGACTCTGGTCACAACATTTTTGTTGACTGATTAGTACATAACTGTTTTGGGTATGATTCTGTTTTGAAATACGTTACTTTATGGGCTGTATATTGTTGATTCTCTAATACTGAACCCACAGCAAAGAGTACTATAACTCATAACTGAATGAAGCTTATCTAACACATGGATTTTCTTCATCAGGCACATCACACTGTCTTGCACTTAGGAACATATGTGTGTGTGTGTGTGTGTGTATAAAAGCTCTTTATCAAATAAATGTATTCTGCATACCCTCTCCCAGTCATTGGCTTACTTTTGCCCATTCTCAAAGTGACTTTGATGAACATAAGTTCCTAATTTAAACATTTCTCAATTATTTTCCTTAGTGTTCAGTAATATTTATGTCCTATTTAAATATTCAAAATCAAGGGCACAAAACTATTTTCTGTTCTCCTGTATGGAACTGTTAAATTTATTTAGAACATTTATTTTAAATATTGTTTAAAAATAAATAAAGCAGAAACTACTTGCAAAAATTCTAACATATAGATGTAGATTCAGTAGGCACAAAATATGGTTTTGTCATCATTGTTTTTTAATTTAAAAAAATTGTCCTTTCTAGTGTACAGTGAAATTATCAACCAATAAAATAACCCTTCAAGTTATGAAACCCTTCAAGTTTCAAGTAAGCTGACATTTAGCCCCTAAATTTAATAACACTTACATAATGTATAATATGTGCTAGACAGGGTTTCAAGTACTTTACATAAATCAGCATATTCAAACCTCATAAAAATTCTATGAAGAAGTGTTGTCTATTTTGTAAACATTACACTGAGGGCAAGAGAGATTTGCTCTAGTTCATGAAGCTACTGAGTAGCAGAAGCTGTGAACTGAGGTAGTCTGGCTCCACAGTCGTATCTTTTAACAATTTTATTGTCTCAAATATGCACTCTGGAAATGCCTAACTTATTTAAATTTTAAACAAAAAAATAACTGAATGGAATAAAAATAAAATAGAGAAATATTATAAGATGTTATATATAGGATTGTCAAGAGTTGTGAAAGCTCTGAGATTTACCTACTTGCAAGCTAATATATTGCAATGTAAGAATTTCATGCATATTGGTAGGAGACATGAGACTCTTAGTAAGTGTTGAAGGTAAGTTTGCTAGTCACACTGCTTGCAGCAGCCAGAAGTTCATTATTTTTGCCCTGGTTTCCTGACCCTCAATTCCCTGAGGGCAATGAAAAGAAGGCCAGGTGACACATGATCTGGGTTGCATTACATTAGAGAAAACCAAAGTTTTATAATGAACAGTAAGTATGCTGAACAGCGCTTCAGAGGAAGCTATTATCTTTATTATATTGAGCAATAAACATACCTGCCCTTTGCTCCAGGGGGAGGCATTATCTCTATTTTCCAAGGCTGTAAGCAAACATGCTGTATGCTATGGAGAGGGACACTAGTTCTATCTTCCGAAGCACTTAGCTATAAAAACATCCTTGCTAATATGTCCGGAAGAAAGTGCAGAAAGTCTCAAGACAGGCAAATCATGAGAAACTTAAAACTGTCTCCAAAAAATGATCTGAACATGGGGAAAGCATTTCATATGTAAAGACAAAAGAATTCATGGGGCTCCTGGGTGCTCAGTTGGTTAGGTGTCTGCTTTCAGCTCAGATCATGATCTCTGGGTTCTGGGATCAAGCACCACATCACGTTCCCTGCTGGGGGTGGGGGTCTGTGTCTCCCTTTCCATCTGCTCCTTACCCTGCCTGTGTGCTTTCTCGCTCTTAAATAAATAAATAAAATCTTAAGAAAGAAAAAGAAGTCAAGAAAAAACATTGGTATGTGTAAGTAGGTAATAATCTGAGACATCTGCGTGTAAAATAATAAGCAAGTAACGTGTCAAGTAAAAGGCAAATGTTAAACTGGAAAACAACACTTACATTATAAAATAAATTGTTAATGTTACATATAAATGTATAGAAAACATGTAACAAACAATGAATCAGTGGACAAATTGCAAAAAAATGCTATAGGTAAAAATTAATCCTTTAAAAAATGATCAGTAAGGGGGCACCTGGGTGGCTCAGTGGGTTAAAGCCTCTGCCTTCAGCTCAGGTCATGATCTCAGGGTCCTGGGATCCAACCCTGCATCAGGCTTTCTGCTCAGCGGGGAGCCTGCTTCCCTCCCCCCCACCCCACCTGCCTCTCTGGCTACTTGTAATCTCTCTCTTTCTCTCTCTGTCAAATAAATAAATAAAATCTTAAAAAAAAATGATCAGTAAGTATTTGAAAAGAAACTACAACCCTACCAGTAATTAAGTAAATAAGTCAATAACACACACATAAGTTCTTGCCCTATGGAAACTCACACTTGAATATATTGCTAAAAGTCATGTAAATTGATAGAATATTTCTGTGAGAAATTAATTAAATAAGTATCAAAAACCTCAAATTATTTATACCTTTGGCCTTATAATTCTGCTTTCGGGAATCTGTCCAGCTCTGTTATAAGAAATCCATGAATATGTGTATACAAAATAACATTATTTAAAAAGGTTGATATTTAAATTGGTACCCATACAGATATGAAAAATAATATAATTAATCTTAAACTAATAGGCAAATACACTTAAAAGAAAACTGCTGCCATCAAAACATATTAATATAGGAAATATTAAATGAGAATAAAAAAATCTTCAGTATATTTTCACATAATAAAAGTGAGTTAGAAAACACAGGATAGTCAGCAATTTATTTTAAAACAGACAACTTTTGCATACAGATACATGTGCATATGAAGACAATTATAAAGTTAAATACAGGTTTATGGGGAGAAAATGCATAGTTTTTATTTCTGAATTTATAATTTTTCCAAGATTTTGTGCACATATTTTTTTATATTTGATATATAGTTTCACAGGAAGTTACAAAGATAGTACATAGAGGTCCTTTGTACTCTCATCCAGTTTCCACCATTGATTACATTTCACAGAGAATACAATGTCAAAGCCAATATTTTTATTTGCGTATCACATGTCTAGATGTGTGCACCACTACTGCAATTAAGATGTAGAACTATACCATCATCACAAGACCTCACTCATTTTACAGCTTTAGAGTCATGCTCACCCTTCTGCTTTCCATCATCCCAAACCACTGGCAGAAATGACTACTTTGTGAGAGCTATATAAAGGAAATCATTCAGTGTATGACCTTTTGAGAGTGGCTTATTTCACTTGGTATAGTGCCTTTGACCTTCATTTAAGTTCTTCTAGGTGCCAATAATTTGTTCCTTTTCATTTCTGGTAATAGTCCATGGTTGGATGTGTGCAGATTGCTTAACATTCACACATTAAGGGACATTTTGGTTGTTTCCAGTTTGGACTACTACAAGTAAAGCCACTGTAAACAATACTGCATAGGTTTTTCTGTGAACACAGACTTTAAGTGATCTGGGATTAATCCCTAGAGGGGCAATTGCTAGATCAAATTGTAAGTGTATGTTTATTTTATTGTTTTTATGAAACTGCCAGACTATTTTCTCATGTGACTTCAACATTTTTCATTCCCATGAGTAAGGTAAGGGAGACCCAATTTCTCCACATTTTGTCAGAATACGGTCAGTTTTTTTTTAGCTGTTATGATATACTTGTAGTGATAGCTCATTGTGGTCTTAATTTACATTTCTTATTGGTTAATGATGTAAAACCTACTTTTATGCATTTATAGGCCATCTGTATATTTTCTATGCTGAAATGTCTATTCCTTCTTTTGTGCCCATTTTCTAATAAGTTTTCTTTTTTTAATGTTGAGTTTTTTTATTCTACATATAGTATCAATATGAATGCTTTGTCACATATGCAGTCTAGCTTGCCTTCACCCTTCTTTTTTTTTTCCCTAAAGTTTTTATTTATCTACTTGAGACAGAGAGACAGAGGAAAGACCACAAGTAGGGAAGAGGGGCAGAGGAAAAAACAGGCTCCCCACTGAGCAGGGAGCCCAAGGAAATCCAGGGGCTTAATCCCAGGACCCTGAGATCATGACCTGAGCCCAAGACAGATGCTTAACCCACCCACCCAGGCTCACACTTGCCCTCACCCATTTTTTTTTTTTTTTTAAGATTTTATCTATTTATTTAACAGAAAGACAGAGAGCACAAGTAGTTAGAACAGCAGGCAAACAGAGAGGGAGAAGCAAGCTTCCTGCTGAGCAGGGAGCCTGATGAGGGACTCCATCCCAGGACCCTGGAATCATGACCTGAGCTGAAGTCAGCTGCCTAACCGCCTAACCAACTGAGTCACCCAGGTGCCCTGCCCTCACCCTTTTAACAGAATACTTCATGGCACAAAAAATGTTGTTGTCCTGTGTTAATGAAGCCTAATTTCTTTCATTTTCTTTCATAGACCCAGGTTTGAGGGAAGTCTTTGAATATGAAATCCTGTAGAATATCTCTTTTATCTTCTGTTTTGTAAATTTACATTTCACATTGAAATCTTTGATCTATTTTGTGTTAATTTTTGTATAAACAGTGATTTTTTGGCTATTATTATTCAAATGGTCCTGGGATATTTGTTGAAATGATCATTTCCTCATTGTATGTTGATGTTGTATTATGTGACATTGCTGAACTAACTTATTAGCACTAGATGGTTTTATTTGGTTTCGCTTGTTTGTTTTGAGTGATTCTCCATAATTTTCCATGTAGAGAGTTAATGTATTCTTTTTTTTTATTTTTATGTTTATTTTTTATTAACATATAATGTATTATTTGCCCCAGGTTACATATCTGTGAATCATCAGGCTTACACATTTCACAGCACATACCCTCCCCAATGTCCATAACCCAGCTACCCTATCCCTACCCCCCCGACCTCCCAGCCACCCTTAGTTTTTTTCATGAGTTTAGGAGTCTCATGATTTGTCTCCTTATGTATTCTTAAGACAGAGAAAATTATATACTTTTTCTATTTAGATCTATTTGACTTTTATTTCCTTACTGCCTTTTTTCTGGCTGCAACTTCCAGTACTATTTTAAGTAACAGGGGAAAGTTGACATCTTAGCCTTGATTCTGATCTTAAGGGGAAATTATTCAGTCTTATACTAAGAAGTATGATGTTTTGTGTAGATGTTCTTTATCAAATAGAAGTTCTTTTCTATTCTTAGTTTTCTGAGCATTTTAATAATTTATGTCAAAGATTTTTCAGAATCAATTCTTATAATCATAGAATTTTTCTTTTTTTTAACCTCTTAATAAGGTGATTTTCCAATATTAAACCAGTTTTGCATTGCTGAAATGAACCCCAATTAATGATGTTATATAATCCTTTTTATATATTGGTGAATTCTATTTGCTGATATTTTGTTTAGATTTTTAAAATTCTCATTATTGAGAGATGCTAGATTGTGTAGAATTGGTGCTTTTTTTTTAAATGTTTGGTGGAATACTTCAGTAAAATCATCTTGACGTAAAGATTTTCTTTTCAGAAGTTTTTTTGTCTTTTGTTTTTAATAGTTTTTATTTCCTTACAGTTTTAGGACTATTCAAATTTTTCAATTTTATATTGGGTGAATTATACTTTGTACTTTACAAGATAATTGATCCATTTCATCTAAATGATTAACTTTATGTGTATAAAGTTGTTTGTAGCATTTCCTTATTCTTTAGTGATAAGCAGGATCTGTTGTGATATCCCTTGTTTCATCTTTAATAATGTATTCCACTCCTTATAATGGCTTTAGGATGATTTTGCTCTTCTTTTTCTAGGTTCCTAAAGTATAAGTTTAAATTACTGATGTGAAACTTTTCCTTGTTTCTAATGTAAGCATTTATTTTATTTATTGCTTTAAATTGCCCTTCTGTGTCCCATAAATTTGATATGTTGTATTTGTATTCTCATTCATTTTATTTTTATTTCCCTTGAGAATTTCTCTTTGACCCATTAGTTATACATTTGGAAGTATACAGTTTAATTTTCAAATGTTTGGAGATATTTCCATTTTCATTCTGTTATTGATTTCTAGTTTGGTTTCATTGTTCTCAGAGAATATAGTTTATGATTTCAATTATTAAACTTTGTTGAACATTCTTTTATGTCCCAGGATATAGTCTATTTTGGTACATATTCTATGGGTATTGAAAACAATGTGTATTCTGTTGTTGAGTAAAGTGCTTTATAAATGTCAATTAACTTACATTATTTAATGGTGCTGAGTTCTTTTATGTCCTCGCTGAATTTCCATCTACTTGCAATAACTATAAAGAGAGCGGTGTTGAAGTTTCTGACTTAAATTGTGCCTTTTTCTAATTTTCCTTAAGTTCTATCTGTAGGATTCTGAGATGCTCTTTTCTCAGCACTGAAAAAATATTTTGCCAGTAGCTTAGAGTTTCCAGTCTCTGATGAAAAATTCACTATGACTCAAATTGTTTTTCCCCTACAGCTAATGTGTTACTTCTCTCTAGCTGCTTTCAAGAGGTTTTCTTTATCTTTAGTTTTCAAATGTGTGAAAATGATGTACCTTGGAATGGATTTTTGGGGTTCTCTCTCCTTTGGAATCTCTTCAGCTTCTTTTTTTTTTTAAAGATTTTATTTATTTATTTATTAGGAAAGAGAGAGAGTGAGAGAGAGCATGAGAAGGGAGAAGGTCAGAGTGAGAAGCGGACTCCCCGTGGAGCTGGGAGCCCGATGTGGGACTCGATCCCGGGACTCCGGGATCATGACCTGAGCCGAAGGTAGTCGCTCAACCAACTGCGCCACCCAGGGGCCCGGAATCTCTTCAGCTTCTTGAGTCACAAGGTTGATATATTTTGCCATTATGAGACATTTTTATCCATTATTTCTTTGAAAACATTTTCAGCTACATCTTTTTCTCTCTGGGGCTCCAAAGTATGCTTTTGATCTTTTGTTATTTCCCTCACATCCCTGAGTTTTCATATTTTTAAGTTAGTGTTCTCACTGTTGTCCAGAATACATAATCAAATTGTTCTTTTTAAAATTGTTCTGTTTTTAGCTTTACTGATTATTTCACCTTCTCTTCTACTTTTGAGCCAATTTATTGAAGGATTTGTTTGTTACTATATTTTTTAGAACTAAAATTTCTATTTGGATCTTTATATCTTATCTATCTTCAAAATTTTCCATGTCTTTGCTGGGACTTTCTATTATTTCTATTATTATTATTATTATTATTATTATCATATTTATGTCTATTTTCTATTATTGTTTCTTTGGTATTTCATAATTGCACAATGAAACATTTTTATGATGACTGCTTTAAAATACTTGTCGGTGGGCACCTGGGTGGCTCAGTCAGTTAAGCACCTGCCTTCAGCTCAGATCATGATCCTGGGATCAAGTACCACATCTGGCTCCTTGCTCAGCGTGGAGTCTGCTTCTCCTTCTGAGCCTGCCCTCTCTCATACTCTCTCTCTCTTACTTTCTCTTTTTCAAATAAATAAATAAATAAGATCTTTAAAAAAAGTACTTGTCAGATAATTCTAATATATATTTCATCATAGTGTTGACACATGTTGATTTTTTTCATTCAGTTTTAGATTTTCCTGGTTCTTGTTATGACAGATGATTTTCTACTGAAACCTAGACATTTTGGATGTTATGTTACAGGAGTGTGGATTTTATTTAAATCTTGTTCTAACAGAGCTCATCGAATATTACTTCAATCTGTGAGGGAGAATGTTGCCTCCTTACTCAAGCGGGTGGAAGTCCAAAAGGTTCACTTGTCTCCATCGATATTCCAGAGGTGAAGAGGCCTCTTACTACTGGGTGGAGGTGGAATTCTAGCTCCTCCTTGGGTCTCCACTCATAATATATTGCTAGAAGGAAGAAAAAGAGACTTGTTCCCCACATATCCTCCACTGACACTAGGAAAAGTTGAACTCATTACTAATGGGTATTGGTGAGAGTTCTGACTCTCCACTTGACCTTCCTGATCACAATCTGAGTAAGCAGTGGGAGCATGCCTTGTTACCCATGGGTCTCCACTGAAACAGCAGGGGAGAAGTTTTATTACTACCCAGTGATGATCAAAGTCCCAACTCCCCACTTAGCCTTGTCTGATATTCCCACTAGGAGGTGCATAAGATAAGGGAGGGTGTCGAGGTAACTTGTTATAGACTGGCAATCTCTTTATTTATCTTTTGTGGGCTTCATTGGAATTGGGGTTACAATTTCTTCTGTGGTGTTTTGCTGGAGTAGTATGGTTGCCATCTAAAAATTTCTGTCCTGCTAGCCTACTTTGGTTGGCAAAACCATGCTAGGATTTCTCTACTCTCCCCATTCCTTAACTTTTTGGCCTTGCCTTTATTTAGTCTGAAATGTATGGGACAAAAAGAAAACACAAGGAACTTTCCACTTAACTGTTTCTAGTTCAACTACCTTCTTCTTTTCATCTTTCAGAATTTTCTTATGCTTGTTTTCTATATAATGTTCAGTGTTTTTAGTTTTATTTACAGGAAGAATAGATTAAAAGGTATGCCCACCTCTTATTGTGTTATTTATTTATTTATTTGTTTGTTTGTTTGTTTGTGGGAGGGAGAGAGAGAGAGGGACGGAGAGAGGCAGAGGGAGTTGAAGAGAATCCCAAGCAGACTTGTCACTGAATGGGGAGCCTGATGTGGGACTCTATCCCACAACCTTGAGATCATACTTTGAGCTGAAACCAAAAGTGGGGTGCTTTTATATTTCCTAAATTCTTTGTGATTCAACATTCCTGAAGACTTGCCTACCCAAAGCACTTGGAAATAAGTCCCTTTTTGAACTCTTAAAAGTTCTCACTGTCAAAATTCTTCATTTAGTAGTAATAACATGTGCTAACTGTAGTACTAGCTGTGAATATATATGTTGGCAAGCTTAATAAAAAAATTATTTAATTAAAAAGTACTGGGACACCTAGGTGGCTCAGTCGTTTAAGTGTCTGCCTTTGGCTCAGGTCCTTATCCCAGGGTCTTGGGATCAAGCCCTACATTTGGTTATCTGCTCAGTGGAGAGTCTGCTCCTCTGTTTCCCTCTATTCCACCTCCCCCTGTTGTGCTCTGTCTCTCACTTTCTCTCTCTTTCAAATAAATTAATAAAATATCTTTTAAAAATTACTGAAGACAAATTCTGTTTTCATTAACAATGTGCAGCATGGATGCCACATTCAGTAATTATGATCCAATCAGAAAACATATGTTTATTACACATTTAATATTTGTTCAGAATGAAGTCACATGTATTTACACAGACCTGTGTGAAATAATTTGTAATATTATATCTCATCCCTAAAATGTTACTTGAGAAATAGTTTTCTGATTACTATTACTGTATAGCAAACCACCAGAAAATTCAACATCCCAAAATAAGCAATCATTTTATTATCTCTCATAGTTTTTGTGGGTCAGCAACATAGGATGGGCTCAGTTTGGCATTTTTTGCTCAGAATCTTTCATTCAGTTGCAGTAAGAAAGTGACTCATGCTGGAATAGTGGGGCAATGTGGCAGCCAGCTATCTATCATTTCAAATTATCACAGGGTTCTCCCATATGACTTCCTCAAATGTGCTAGTTTGAGCATCCTCACAGAATGTAGTTTCATGACAGAATATTCACATGGCAGCTAGAGACTTAAAGAATGAGTGCTACAGTTCATATGTTGGAAGTTGCACCAATCATTATGACCTACCCCGGATATTAAATAGCATCAATTTGACAGCATTCTATAGATTAAAAGCAAGTAAAAAATTATAGCAGCATTATCTACAATAGTAAAATTATGGAAACAGCCCAAGTATCCATCAACTGATGAATGAATAAAGAAGTGGCATACAAAAAATATCCAGTGGAAAAAAGACAGTCTCTTCAATAAATGGTGCTGGAAAAATTGGACAGCTATATGTAGAAGAAT
>CM052798.1:97940156-97961753 GCA_028533885.1 Nasua narica | reverse complement strand
GGGGGGGGTGATCCTGGTGGTGGGTATCGAGAGGGGCACATACTGCATGGAGCACTGGGTGTGGTGCATGAACAATCAATCTTGTAACACTGAAAAATTAAAATAAATTTGGGAAAAAAAAAAAAAAGAAGTGGCATACACACACACACACACACACCACCATATATAAAATGGAATATTACTTAGCCATCAAGAAGAACGGAATCTTGCCATTTTAAATGATGTGGTGGAACTAGATGGTATTATGCTAAGTGAAATGCCAATCAGAGAAAGACAAATACCATATGATTTCACTCATATGTGGAATTTTAAAAACAAAACAAATAAGCAAAGGGGAAAAAAAGGGAAGCAAACCAAGACATAGACTTTTAAGTATAGAGAACAAACTGATGATTACTAGAGGGGAAGTTGGTGGGAGATGGGTTAAATTAGTGGTGGGGATTAAAGAGTACCCTTGTAGTGATGAGCACTGGATGATTTATGGAAGAGTTGAATCACTATATTATATACTGAACATTAATACAACATTGTATGTTAAATAACTGGAATTTAAATAAAAACTTAAAAAATAAAACCTGCCAAAATCTAAGAGATGGGACTTAGACTATTTTTTTTCTTCTTTCTTTCTTTCTTTTGGGGGGGAGGGAAGATTTTTTTATTATTTATTTATTTGTCAGAGAGAGAGAGAGAGCACAAGCAGAGGGAGTGACAGTCAGAAGGTGCTCCTCCTGCTGAGCAAGGAGTCTGATGAAGGACTAGATCCCATGACTCTGGGATCATGACTTGAGCCAAAGGCAGATGCTTAACAACTGAGTCACCCAGGCATCCCTAGACTTTATTTCTTTTTCTTTTCTTTTTTCTTTTCTTTTTTTTACGATTTCAGAAGTTTTATTTATTTTTTAATTAATTTTATTATTATTATTACTTAAGAGAGGAGTTTTGAGTTCCTAGGAGAGCATATGGAATGGGGCATGTTATCACAGAGATTTTTCATTTGGTAATAAAAACATGCTATCTGTAATCCTGGGTTTTTTCAACTTTTTCTTTTGAAATAATTATACATTCTTAAGAATTTATAAAATCTGAATGTTTCCTCCTAAGATCTGGAGCAGTCTTCACTTTCAGCATTGTTGCTAAACTGAAAGTTTTAGCCAGCATTATAAAGCAAGAAAAGGAAGTAAAATAAATAAAAATCGGGGAAAAAACTGTCCATATTTTCAGGTCATACAATAGCCTATGTGGAAGATTTGAAAGAATCTCAAAAAAAAATTAAGTAATAAGTGATTTGAGGCCAAAGGACAGAAATTCGACTTATAAATTAATTACATTTCTATACCTTAGCAATAAATACATAAAAACTGAAATTAAAACTAAAATACCATTTAGTGTTCAAAATATGAAATGTTAATGTGTCATGTAACAAGAATGCACAAGACTTGTATGCCAAATATATAAATAGCTAAAAAAAGAGATCAAAATAGATCTGAATATATAAAGAGTTCACATCCATTGACTCAGACTCAATAAAAGAAAAATGTAATTCTCCATAAATTTATATGCAGATTTAATACAATTCCTATCAAAATTCTAGCATGTTTTAGACGTAAGCAAAATAATTTTAAACTTTCTATAAGATGGTAAAGAAACTAAAATATATAAAGTAATTCTTAAAAATAAGAAGGAATCACTATATTCAGTTTCAAGACATCATTTAGAAGTAATAATCAAGATCATGTGGTTGTGTTTTAGTGATAAATAGATCATGAAATAGATTAGAGAACTAAAAAGTTACTCCACCAAAGTATAGCCAACTAATTTTTGACAAAGCTACAAAAGCAATTCAATGAAAGTATACTCATTTACACAAATGGTGCTGAGGCAGTTACATATATACCTTTTTATTTTTGCATTTTATTTCCATATATGTGCAAAAAAATCAAATGCAACCTAATCCTCACAACTTATCCTTTACAAAAATTAACTTGAAAACAAAGCCCAAAACCAGTAGAAGGAAGGAATTAATAAAGATTAGAGCAGAAATACCTAAATTCTTAGAAACATATAAATTTCCAAAACTAAGATAGAATAAATAAAATTTTGAATAGACAGATAACTAGCAATGAAATTGAATCAATAATCAAAAAACTGCCAACAAATGAACATCCTGCATTAGATGGCTTCACAGTGAATTCTCCCAAATGCTTAAAGAAAAGATAATTCCTACTCTCAAAATATTCCAAAAACTAAAAGAGGAAGAAAAGTTTCCAAACTCATTCTACAGAATCAACATTATCCTGATACAAAACCAGATAAAGATATCACTAAGAGACAAAACTACAGGCCAATATGCCATGAACATAGATGCAAAACTCCTGGAAAAATTATTAGCAAGCCAAATGCAATACATTAAAAAATCATTCATTGAAAAAGCTTTCATTGAAAATATCAATCTATACATTTAAGAACACCTGCTCCTGGTTAATATTTCATAATCAAAATTAACTCCTAAAGTTCTTCATCTTAATTATCAAGGCACTGATATGTTTTGCTTTCACCTAGATTACAAGTTTAATTCATTCAAATTACATTGGGAATGTAAAAAACGTTCTTTTAAACTATGTTTGAAGACAAAGCTATAAGTTAGATCCTACAAGTAAAAAGAAAAAATTATTACATAAATCACTAATCAAAGTAAGTCATTCATATAAACAATCATTTTTACTGAAAGGAAATGCCATTATCTTCTCAATTAAGTAAAACTCAAAGAAAATAAAAGGAAAAAACCCTACAAAAATCTGTTCTTTTTCTTGAATTTAAATAATATAGACACATTTTAATATTTTATATCTGAAAGATGTTTTATCATTAGAAGCAATTATGTCATTAAAAAAAAAAGAACACCTGCTCCTACTCAATAAACACAAATTAATATAAACACAAAAAGATCCACACCCAGACACACTGTAATCAGGACACCCTGTAGTCAAACAGCCAGATGTCAGAAATAAAGAATGGATGGAAAGCAGCAAGAGAAAAGTGATTAATTATGGAAAAGAAATTCTACATAAGATAAAGAGTTCAATTCATCCCCAAACCCATTAGCATCCAGAACATAGTAGGATAACATATATGAAATATGAAAAGCAAATAATTGTCAACTGAGAATTCTTTATCCAGAAAAACTATCCTTCAATAATTAAGAAAACTAAAGATATCCCAGATAATCAAAATACAGGAAATGTATTGCTAGCAGACCTCTCATATAAGAAATACTAGAAGGAGAGGTGCCTGGGTGGCTCAGTGGGTTAAAGCTTCTGCCTTTGGCTCAGGTCATGATCTCAGGGTCCTGGAATCAAGCCCTGCATTGGGCTCTCTGCTCAGCGGGGAGCCTGCTTCCCCTTCTCTCTCTGCCTGCCTCTCTGCCTACTTGTGATCTCTCTCTGTAAAATAAATAAATAATCTTTTTTAAAAAAAATACTAGAAGGAATCACTCAAGCTAAAATTATAGGACACTATATGGTAACTTCCATCCACATGAAGAAATAAAGAGCACTATTAAATATAAATAACAGTATCAATATAAATAACAGTATATATGCAATTTTGTTTATAACCTTTTTCTTCTACTAACTGACTTAAAAGACACATGCATAAAAATAATTGTAAAACTATGCTGAACTTATAACCTATCAAGTTGTAACAACTATGATAATAGCAGCAAAAAGGAGAGAAGAAAAGGGTCTATACTGGACCAAAATTCTGTATACTATTGAAATTAATATTAATCCAAGCTGGATTGTTACAAGTTAAGATATTAATTTAATCCCCATTGTAACTAGTAAGAAAATGACACACATATAATAAAATAAACAAAAGAGATTAAACAAAATAAAAAAATGAATGAAATAAAGAAAATATGATTTCTGAACCCATGGAATGGAATTAGAAATCAACAATTTAAGAAAATTGGGTAAACATATCATTATTTGGAAATTAAACATATTTAACAACATGAAGTAAACTTAAATCATGGGTTTAGGGAGAAAGAAGATTAGGACAGAAATAAATAAAATAGACAAAAGAAAAACAATACAGAAAATTAATGAAACCAAAACTTCATTCTTGAGAAACATCAAAATAGCGAGACAGGCCAAAAATAAGAAAGAAAAAAGAAAATTACTAACTAGAAGGCAAGGTTGGTTTCATATAAGAAAACCAGTCAATGTAATACACCAGATCAGTAGAATAAAGAACCAATAAAATGACGATTATATCAATTAGATACAGAAAAATACTTGACTAAATCAAAATATCCTTTCAAAATTAAACAAACTAAAAGTAGAAGGGAGCTTTCATCACTGGATAATGTATATCAAAAAGTACCTACAGCTGGGCGCCTAGGTGGCTCAGTTGGTTGGGCGACTGCCTTCGGCTTGGGTCGTGATCCTGGGGTCCCGGGATCGAGTCCCATATTGGACTCCGGGCTCTGCGGGAAGTCTGCTTCTCCCTCTGACCTTCTCCCCTCTCATTCTCAGTCTCTGTCTCTCTAATAATAAATAAATAAATAAAAATCTTTTTAAAAAAAAAAGTACCTACAGCTAACAACATACTTAATGCTGAAAACAATTATTTTCCTCTAAAATCAGGAACAAGACAAGGATGTTTGTTCTTTCCACCTCTGTTCAACATTTTTGTGAGGGATTTTGCCAGAGCAAATGGATAAGGGAAAAAAAGGAAATCATACAGAGTTGGAAAGGAAAAAGTAAAGATATCCTTACAGATGTGATGATCTGTTTATAAAAATTCCTAAGAAATCCACACACACAAAAGAAAACTTCAAACTGTCAAAACTAATAAACAATTTCCAAAAAACCAACCAAACAAAAACAATTTCAGAAAAGTTATAGCATAAAAGTCCAATATAAAAATTGCTTTTTTTTATGCAATAGTAATCAAAAAATCTAAAATGAAATCATTGCCTGATTTCAAGCATTACTACAAAGCTGTGATCACTAAGACAGCATGGTACTGGCACAAAAACAGACACATAGACCAGTGGAACAGAGTAGAGAGCCCAGATATGGACCCACAATCCTATGGTAAAATAATCTTTGACACAGCAGGAAAAAATATTCAGTGTAAAAAAGACAGTCTCTTCAATAAATTGTGCTGGGAAAATTGGACAGCTATATATAGAAGAATGAGACTTGACTATTCTCTTACACCATACACAAAGATAAACCACAACATGAGGCAGGAATCTATCAAAATCCTGGAGGAGAACATAGGGAGTAACATCTTCAACTTTGGTCACAGCAACTTCTTGCAAGACATTTCTCCAAAGGCAAAGGAAACAAAACTGAAATTGAACTTTGGGACTTCATCAAGATAAAAACTTCTGCACAGCAAAGGAAACAGTCAACAAAACAAACAGGCAACCCAGGGAATGAGAGAAGATATTTGCAAATGACACTACAGACAAAGGGCTGATTTCTAAGATCTATAAAGAACTTCTCAAACTCAGCACTCAAAAAAAGATACTCATGTCAAAAAATAGGCAGATGACATTAACAGTTCTCTAAAGAAGACATACAAATGGCTAATAGATACATGAAAAAATGCTCATCATCATTAGCCATCAGGGAGATTCAAATCAAAATCACATTGAGATACCACTTTACACCAGTTAGAGTGGCCAAAATCAACAAGACAGTAAACAAGTGTTGGAGAGGATGTGGAGGAAAGGGGAACACTCTTATACTGTTTGTGGGAATGCAAGTTGGTGCAGCCACTTTGGAAAACAATGTGGAGATCCTTCAAGAAATTAAAAATAGAGCTACACTATGACCCTGCCATTGAACTACTGGGTATTTACCCCAAAGATACAGATGCAGTGAAAAGAAGAGCCATACATATCACAATGTTCATAGCAGCAATGGCCACAATCACCAGACTGGAAAGAGCCAAGATGCCCTTCAATAGATGAATAGATAAAGAAGATATGGTCCTTATATACAATGGAATATTATGCTTCCATCAGAAAGGATGAATAACCAACTTTTATATCAACATGGACAGGACTGGAAGAGATTATGCTAAGTGAAATAAGTCAAACAGAGAGAGTCAATCATCATAAGGTTTCACTCACGTGTGGAGCATAAGGAAAAATATGGAGGACATTGTGCGAAGTGGTAAATTGGGGGAAATGGGAGGGGGAAATGAACCATGAGAGACTGTGGACTCTGAGAAACTGAGGGTTTTGGAGGGGAGGGTGGTGCAGGTTTGGGTGAGCCTGGTGGTGGGTATTGAGGAGGGTCCATATTGCATGGAACACTGAGTGTAGTGCATGAATAATGAATCAACATTCACTGAACACTGAAAAAATTAAATTAAAAAAAATTCTAGTTACAACATCAGAGTAATGAATATTTAGAAATAAACAAAGGAGTTGCAAGATTTTTATAAAGCAAACTACAAAATGTTCATTGCTTCAAGGATTAAAGAAGACCAAAAAGTAAAAACAATCCAAATGTCCATCAAATGGTAAATATATAAACAAAGTGTTATACAACAGAGTATTATTTGACAATAAAAAGGAATGAAGCACTGATGAATGTCACAACATGGATGAAGCTCTGCAACATTATTCTTATTCAAAAGAGACAGTGGAAAAAAGAACATATATTGTCTGATTCCTTTTATACAAAATGTTTAAATAAGCAAATCTACAGACACAGAAAATTGGTTACCAGTTTCCACAGACTGGGGAAATGGTGAATTAAGAGTGACTTTTAATGAGGGGCGACTGGGTAGCTCAGTTGGTTATAACCTCTGCCTTCCGCTCAGGTCATCATCTCAGGGTCCTGGGATCAAGCCCTGCATGGGGCTCTCTGCTCAGCAGGAAGCCTGCTTCCCCTCTCTGCCTGCCTCTCTGCCTACTTGTGATCTCTCTCTCTCTGTCAAATAAATAAATAAAATCTTAAAAAAAAAAAGGAGTGACTGTTGGTGAGTATGGAGTTTCTTTCTGTTGTGATGGAAATATTCTGGAATTTGACTGTGCTGATGGTTGTAAAACTCTGAGTATATTAAATATGATGGTATTATACATTTTAGCAGAGTGAATTTTATAGTTTTTGAATTCTTCCCCAATAAATCTGTTAAAAAAACACCTTCATAATATTTAAAAGGATTCAAGTGTGTGGAACAAGCTAAGAGTTGTTTAAATAAGAAATTTACATAATTCTTAAAATATCTCCTGTTTTATTGGTGATATTATTTATTGCTTGCCCTTAGTAAATCACACACCAATATTTATGTGGTAGAAAGTTAGGAGTTAGACTGCTGTGTGTGCGTGTGTGTGTGTGTGTGTGTGTGTGTGTATTATATGTATACATATATACATATATATTCAAAGGAATGATATATATAATATACATATGAAGTAATATATGTGTATATATTACACATATATCAGAAACAATAAAAAAATAAAAAAAAGAAACAATAAAAATCATGAAAATATTCTATTTAGTTTATAGCAAAATAAAAGTAAGCAATATGACTTGATATAGCTGTTAAGTTTATTGCATAGCTCATAAAATTAATTCAATACACTCTTATTTCTGTCATTGGGTGGCATGTTTATGCTGGATTCAGTTACCTCACACATGAAATAAATGCACATCTAAGCCTCAGTCTTTAGCAACAGAACTGATTACTTCTAAAAATTTGATATGTGTTTGAAATTAAGTATGTAATATTAACAGTTTATATCAAAACCTTTTCTAGATCTTATATTAGAATTATCCATGATGCCACCAAACAGTTCTTTTTGTTATTGAGGTTGACTTTGGAAGAATTCATTTATTTTTTAACTCAAATTTCAATAACATACTTCATTTACAATGCAAAATTAAATTGTATGGGAAACTTTAAAATTGTACTTTATATAACTTTATAAATGACTATAGAAACAGCAGTAAATGTAAAATTTAAGTGTAGAATGTAAAAATTTTAGGTACATGTTCATAATTTTGCTTTGTGTGAGGGAAAAATAGTTCACAACAGTAACTTCTAGCTTTTTATTGTACTTCTCTGTCATGTTCAATATATTTATTTTATTCAGGATCACCAGCATTCAGGATATAGGCATAAAAATTTGTACGGCTAAAATTCAACATGCAGTGTAAACTCTATGAATCCAGAGTTTATGTCTGTCTTTTGCTCTCAGTACTAGGATGATATCATGTATGCTCAATAAATATTTATTAATTTTAATTAAATTTTAATTAATTAATTATTATTATAAAAATAATATCTGAATGATGTTCACATATGTTACTTATTTTTGTTCTTTTGTTTTGGCTTTTTTTTGCAAAAGCTTTACTGTTTCCATTTGGTCCATGGCTTGTTAGAGGGGGCTTCAGGGTGTTTAAAAAGCTGCCAAGTGGCTGCTGGGAGAAGCTCGGGCACAAGCCCTCACACCCAGGGGATACCAGAGGAGTCCCTCAAAGGGTGCTGGTCTTTATAGGCTCCTAGCCATGCTTGAGGTTGAGTCTTTTGAAGAGATACTCATCAGGGTCTGTCTAGGAGCCAGCCACCTTGAGGAGGTTAGTTAGGTGGTTGCCGATCTTCTTGATGAGTTTCACCTCCTCATCCAGGAAGTAAATCTCCAGGAAGTCTCAGAGCTCTTGGTCTGTGGGGCAGAACCCAGAGCATGCAGATCCAGAAGGGGTGGGTTCAGGTTCTTCTCTAGAACCAGGGCAGCTTCCACAGATGCCAGCTATTTACCCAGGTACAGCTTCTGCATGTCCTGGGAGAGGGCCCTGCATCCATGCAGGTTTTGCATCTCCTAGAAACATTAAGCACCCTAGTGCTTCTCCTCTCCCAACTCATGGAAGAAATGGCCCACACCCTCCAGAGCGAAATCATCGCATGGTGGAAATAGAAGCCCAGAGAGACTTAGGTGTAGGAGATCAGCAGATACATGTTGACCAGGCTGTTGATGGAGGCCTCCACGTCAGTAGAATTATTCTGACGAATCTGGGAGCTCGTGGTTGATCTGTAACACAGAGCTAAGCTCAAAATAGGATGTTGGCTGGTCCTGAGGCAGAGGGTGGGTGAGAAGATGGCTCTGAAGATTGCAACTGGAAAAAAGGTTAGAAGGTGGTTGGAGGCTGATAGAAGTTGCTTCCCTTCCCTGGTTCTGTTCTATCCAAATACTGTTGAAGCATGAGAGAGATTCATTGGACCACTCGATGTGTGGTCTGATATCTGTTTTAAAAAAAAATACCTAAGAAAGGATTCTGTGATAATGGTGGGGAAGGAAGCACCAGAAATTCATCTCCCCACCTATCTAACAGGTGTATTGGCAGAATCCATTTTGGACCTTTGGAATCTCTAGAAGGCCTGCAACTTCCAGGGAAAATTTGGATGATAAATTTAAGTAATTTCAGTCAATTGCAAGTCTTAGCATAGTAAGAGCTACCCACAACCCACCCCTAGTAGGCCATCTTCCATGCATTGCAAGAGCAGCTTACATGCAGCTTTTATAGCCAAGGTGGTCAAAACTGTTGGTCACTATTCTCCAAATATTAGAGATCTGTCCTTTGACTACTACTTTGGTGCTGCTTCTAATCTCAGAAATGTAGACAAAGAGCTGATGGTCATTGTTTCTGCACTTTACCCATTGTGGCAAACCCTTCCCCCTACACCTGAAATGAACTCCAGGAAATTTAAAGGCCAGTGCCTTTTATTTTTTTTCCTCCATTCTTTTTCTCTTAACCACTTTGGAAGCCAGAAATGAAAGACTAATGCATTCAAAAGCTACTATGTAGTGAGGAAAATTTTAAAGTCATGATACATGCCCAGGTAAAGATACAAATTCAAAAAAGAACTTAAAAGACTTTAAGTTTATATCACAAGCTGATCCTTGGCATGGAGACAACCTATAACAATAAAAACAAACAAAAACCAAAAATAAATAACAGAAGAAGCAAATCCTGGGAAAGAGGGAAAATCTGGTTTTAAGAGTTATCACATTATCAGATTCAAAATCCAGTTTTCTCCAAAAATTTATAGGGCATACAAAGAAACAGGAAAGTATGAACTGTTCAGAGGGGGAAAAAAAGTAAGTCAACAAAACTTTACCTGAAAAAGACTTGTTGCCAGATTTTCTAGACAAAATCTTAAAAGAAATTGTCTTAATGATTGTCAAAAAACAAAAGGAAGACATGGAGAAAGTTAAGAAGACAATGTATGAGCAAAGTGAATATATCAAAAGAGAGATAGAAGACCTGAAAAGAAACCAAAAAGTAATTCTGGAGCTGACATATAAAAGAAATAAAGTGGAAAATTTCAGCAGCAGAAGAATCAGTAAACTTGAAGACAGGACAAAGGAAATTATCAAACCTGAAGAGCAAAAAGAAAAAAAAAGATTGATGAAACGTGAGCAGAGCCCAAGGGATTCATTTGACCATTAACAGAACAACATATGCACTGTGGGAGTCCCAGAAGAAGAAAAGAGACAGTAAAGGGGAGAGAGAATATTTAAAGAAATAATTTCTGAAAACTTCCTAAGTTTTATCAAAGACATGATTATAAACATCTAAGCATCTCAATGAATCTAAAGTAGGATGAACTCAAAGAGATGCACACTGAAACGCACTGTAATTATACTTCCAAAAGCCAAAGATAAAAAGAATCTTGAAAGCAGTAAGAAAAACTTACTATATGCAAGTTTTGATATGAAGATTTGATCAGAAACTGGAGCCCAAAAGGCAGTGAGCTAATAAATTTAAGTGCTCAAAACAAAACAAAACAAACAAACAAACCAACAAAACAAAACAAAACAAAAACAATGAAACTGGTGACCAAGAATCTTAGCAAATGATGGCAAAACTGCTCTTCAAGTCTAAGGGAGAAATTACAGCATTTTTACATATACAAATATGAAAGGAGTTGATTTCCTCTGGACCTGTTCAGCAAAAAATGCTCAAGGGACTCAGAGTGAAATGAAAGGAAACTGGGCAATAACTTGAAGCCTATAAAGAAATAAAGATCTCAATAAAGGAAAATACATAAGCAACTATAAGACTGAGTATTATTATATCAATGGTTTGCAACTCTACTTTTGTTTTTAGACAATTTAAGATGCTAATACCTTTAAGAAAAATAATAGTTTAGAGTCTATTTTATTTTAACTTTGGTTTATAACTCCACATTTGTTTTATATATAATTTAAGATACCAATTCACTTAAAATAGTTATTGATTTCAATTTGGGGGCACATAATGTATAAAGATACTATTTTATTTTATTTATTTATTTTTAAAAGATTATTTATTTATTTGACAGAGAGAGATCCCAAGTAGGCAGAGAGGCAGGCAGAGTGAGAAGAGAGCCTTATGCAGTGCTTGATCCCAGGACCTGGAGATCTTGACCTGAGCCGAAGACAGAGGCTTTAACCCACTGAGCTACGCAGGCCCCAACATACTATTTTATGATATCAATAACTGAAAAGATGAGGATGGGGCTAAAAAGAAGCAGACTTCAGGATATTATTGAGGTTGAACTTATAAATCAAATTAGAGCATTATAATTTTAGGATGCTAAATGTAATCCCCAGGCTAACCACAAAGAAAATAGTGATAGGACATACACAAAAAGAAAGGAGAAAATAATTTAAATGTATACCAAAAAGTAAACACAAAAGAAGACAGTAATAAAGGAAATGAGAGGGAAAAAAGCACACGTAAGATATGTATAAAATAAATAACAAAATGAAAAAAAATCCCCTTCTTATCAAGAATTACTTCAGTGTAAATGAATTAAACTTTCCAATCTAATAACAACAATTGGCAGAATTGATTTAAAAAGAAGTATGATTCAACTATATTCAGTTTACAAGACCCTCACCCTAGATCCAAAGGCATAAATAGGTTGAAAGTGAAAGGATGGAAAACAACATTCTATATAAATAATAACCATCAGAAAGCATGGTAGGCTATACTAATACATAAACAACAGACTTTAAATAAAAAAAAAGGTTACAAGAGGAAAAGGGCATTATACATCAATAAAAGTTTCAACAACAAGAAAATATAACAATTATAAACAGTTATACATCTAATAACAGACCATCAAAATATATGAAGCAAGAATTGACAGAGGGAGAAATAGACCATTGAACAATAATAGTTGTAGACTTTAGTACACTATTCTCAATAATGATGGAACACTAGAAGAAAAGATAAGTAAGGAAATAGAGGACTTAAACACAGAAAATTATGTATCTCTAGCAAAGATCTGTACAGAACACTCTACCAATCAGATTATACAGCACACCCGTTGTTCTCAAGTTCATATGACACATATTCCAGGATAGACCATATGGTAGGTCACAAATTAAGTCTCAATATTTTAAAGAAGAAAGCAATTATGCGAAGTACTTTTCCCAACCACAATAAAATTAGAAATCAATTACAGCAGGAAAATTCACACACTTGTGGAAATTAAATTATGCAACTTACGGATCAAAGAAGAAATCACATAGAAATTTAGAAAATACTTAGAGATGAAAGAGAACAAAAATACAATATACCAAAACTTAAAGGACAAAGAAAAAGCAGTACTAAGGAAGAATTTTACAGCTATAAATATTTACATTAAAAATCAAGATCTCAAATCAGCAACCTAACTTTACAACTTAAGAAACTAGAAAAGGAAGAACAAAGCTCAAAACTTGAAGAAGAGAGGATATAATAATGAAGATTTGAACAGAGATAAATAAAATGTAAAATAATAAAACAATACAAAAAATCAATTAAATAAGGAAATTGATTGTTTTAAAAAAATCAACAAAATCTTTAGCTAGATGAACTAAGAAAAAAAGAAAGATTCAAATGACAAAAGTAAGAGATGTAAGTGGAGACATTATTTTCCAATCTACAGAAATGAAGAAGATTATCAATAGAAGAATGGATAAAGAACATATGGTCCATATATACAATGGAATATTATGCCTCCATCAGAAAGAATAAATACTCAACTTTTGTATCAACACGAAAAGGACTGGAAGAGATTATGCTGAGTGAAATAAGTCAGGCAGAGAGAGTCAATTATCATATGATTTCACTTACATGTGGAGCATAAGGAAAAACACGAAGGGCTTTGTGAGAAGGAAAGGAAAGGTGAATTGGGGGAAATCAGAGGGGGAGATAAACCATGAGAGACTGTGGACTCTGAGAAACAGAGGGTTTTGGAGGGGAGGGGGGGTTTGGGAAAGCCTGGTGGTGGGTACTGAGGAGGGCACATATTGCATGGAGCACTGGATGTGGTACATGAATAATGAATATTAGAACACTGGAAAAATAAAATTAAAAATAAATAAATAAATAAATAAGTACTAAGAAGAATTGTATGACAACAGATTAGATAGCCTGGATAAAATGAACACATTCTTAGAATCTCAAAACATACTAAGACTAAATCATAAAAAATAAAATAGAAAATCTGAATATAACTTGTGAGAAATTTGAATCAGTAATAGAAAATTTTCAGCAAAGAAAGTCTCTGGATCTTATAGCTTCATTGGTTCATTCTACCAAACATTTAAAGAAGAACTAAGGGGTGCCTAGGTGGCTCAGTCAGTTAAGCATGTGCCTTCAGCTCAGGTCATGATCTCCAGGGCCTGGGATTGAGCCACTCATCGGGTTTCCTGCTGAGTGCTGCTTCTCTCTCCCTCTCTCTCTCTCTCTCTTTGTCTCTTTCTCTGTCTCTCTCAAATAAATAAATAAAACCTTTTAAAAAAATTAAAAATAAGGAAGAACTAAAACCAATTCTCAAATCTTTCCAAAACAATTGAAGAGGAAATAACATTTTGTAACTTATTCTTTGAGGCCAGCATTACCGTCATGTTTAAGCCAAAGAAGAATAAGAAAACTACAGGTCAATATCCCTTATAAACATAAATGCAAAAATCCTCAAAAAATGCTAGCAACCTGAATTTAGTAGTATATTAAACGGACTCTACTTCGTGACAAAGTGGGATTGATTCTTGCAATGCAAGGTTAAGTTTAAAATACAAAAACAGACACCTGGCTCACTCAGTTCATTAAGTATCTGCCTTTGGGTCAGGTCATGGTCCCTGGGTCTTGGGATCCTGCTGGGATCAGTTTCCTTGCTCAGCTGGGAGCCTGCCTCTCGCTCTCTCTCTGCCTGCCACTCCCCTTGCTTGAGTGCTTTCTCTCTCTCTATCAAATAAATAAATAAAGGCTTTAAAAAATAAAAATTAAATTAAATTAAAAAAATAAAATAAAATACAAAAACAATCATTAATAAATGTCATATTAACAGAATGAAATAAAAAACACAAATGATCCTCTGAATGGATGCAGAAAAAGCATTTGACCAACTTTAACTCTACTTCATAACAAAAACACTCAACAAACTAGGAATAGAAGGAAAACCCCTTGACATAATAAAAGCCGTATATGAAAAATTCACAGGAAACATCATACTTGTGAAAAACAGAAAGCTTTTGCTCTAAGATTATGAGTAATGCAAGAATCCTCACTTTGATCCCTCTATTCAATATAATACTATTCTATCCATAACAATTGTCCAAGCAAAATAATTAAAAATAACCCAATTAGAAAGTAAAATTATCTGTTTGCTGATGATATTATTGTATATGCAGAAAATCCTAAAGATCCACAGAAAAATTTAGAACTAATAAATAAATCAACAAGGTAGCAGGATACAAAGTTGACATACAAAAATGAGTTGCATTTCTATACACTAACAATAAGCAATGCTAAAAGGAAATTAAGAAAGCAATTTAGTTTATGATAGTATCAAAAAGAATAAAATTCTTAGGAATTAACTCACCAATGCATTCCTTATCACAATCCCAATTACAGTTTTTTGAAGAAATAGAAAATTCCATCCTAAAATTTATATGGAATCTCAAAGGAACCCAAACAACCAAAACAAGCTTGAAAAAGAAAAACAAAACTTGATGAATCACACTTTCTGGTTTTTAAACCTACTCTGAAGCTATGGTTATCAAAACAGTGTAGTACTGACATAAAAATAGACATATAAACCAATGTAATAGATAGATAGCCCAGAAATAAACCCTGTAAGGTTTCGACCACATATGGTCGAATGATTTCTGATCAGAGTGACAAATTCATTCAATGGGAAAGGACAGTCTTTTTTTTTTTTTTTTTTAAGCTGCTAAGAAAAATGGATATCTACATTTAAAAGAATGAATGGGCCCTTACCAAAAATCAAAACCAAAATTAACTCAAAATGGATCAAAGACCTAAATATAAGACCTAAAATATGAAACTCTTTTAAGTAAACAAAGGACAAAATCTTTGTAACATTGAATTTGGCATTGATTTATTGAATACAACACCAAAGCACAGTTAACAAAAAAATAGGTTCATAAAAGTTAAAAAATTTCTGCATCAAACAACTCTATCAGGAGAGTAAAAAGGAAACCCACAGAATGGGAGAAATTATTTACAAAGCATCTATCTGATAAGGGATTAATATACAGAACGTATAGTGAATAACCAAATATTCGATAATCCGAAAAAATAACCTGTTTTTAAAATTCACGAAGGACATGAATAAACATTTCTTCAAAGCAGACATACAAAGGGCCTACTAGCACATGAAAATATGCTCATCACTTATTATTAGGGAAATGTAAATCAAAGCTACATGATATTACCTTACACTCAGTAGTCTGGCTACTATTTAAAAAAAAAAAAAACAGATAACAAGTATGGGCAAAGACGTGGAGTAATTGAAATTCGTGCACTGCTAGTGAGAATATATAGTGAGAGCTCTGCTGTGGAAAACTATGGTTCTTCTTCAGAAAATTAAAAATAAAATTATCATAAAATCCCACAATTGTACTTCTGGCTATGTATGCAAAAATTGGAAAGCAAAACCTTGAAATCCTATTTGTACATCTATATTCAAAGTAACAGTATTTATGATAGCTAAAATGTGGAAGCAACTCAAGTAACCATCAATGGATAAGTGGATCAGTAAAATATGTTATATACATATAATGGAATATTATTCAGTCTTTAAAAAGAAAAATGCTGACATATGCTAACAATATACTTAAATCTTGAGGACATTATGCTAAGTGAAATAAGACAAATACCATATAAGTCTACTTAAATGGGATACAGTAGATAGAAAGTGAAATGGTGGTTACTAGATGGCAGAAAGGGGATTTATTGTTTAATAATATTATATGGGATGGAAAAAAAATTTCCTTCTATCTTTCTGAGTTGTTAACCAAGACCCCTGTAATAAAAAAATAGATTAACACAAGAAATACAGAAGTTTATTAACATGTACACCCTATGGATACATGGGAAATATCCAGGAAAAAATGAATAATTCTAAGGTGCCTTAGAATTCATGATTAAATATCATTATACTAGGGAAGAGGAGGGGGAAGTAGGCCTCTGAGGGAAGAGTAAATGATTGGGGCTAGGGTAAGGGAAGATGAATGAGCACTTAAAAGCACAGATGGGAGTTAATTTGTGATAAGGTTTGTCTGGGTGTGGTATGGATTTCTGGTCTCTTCTCCTCTGGTAATACTCATTCTGCCTGGTTGATGACTCCTGGGAAGGGATTTCTGAAGACTGAGTGCCATTTAGAAGCAGATAAAGGATGATAAAGGAATTCAGAGAGAGCCCCTCCCTGCATTTGCTGTTTTTCAAGTACCTATAGCTAAAAGTAACTATGGCAATATGTCAAAATGGCATGTTTAGGATGTCATATTCTGCTACTCTTCTGTACAGAGTTGTGGTTTTAGAAGATGAAAAGAGCTCTGGAGATGGATGATGGTGATGGTCACACGCCATGACTGTATTTAATGCCACTTACAAATGGTTAATGGAAAACTTTATATTTATGTATTTTATCATAACAAAGAATGGAAAAAATGTTTACAGGTATATATGACTTCTTTAGAAAAAGGAAAAAAGTAGTTAGTAAATTATTTATGAAAAATTCAATTAATTAATAAAGTGACCAAAAGACCCCTATATTATTGTGCTTACTGTGTTCTAGGCATTGTCCCTCATCATTACAGTTAAATTTTGGCATTCTAATTATACAGGTGAGAAAACTGAAGCCAAAGATATTTAACTTGTCTTATGTCTAATACATGACTGAGCCATGGTTATACACAAAATTATATTGCCTTGTAGTTCTTATTCCTAATGTTTATAAAATCAGTTGCCTAAAGTCAAAATAGCTGTCAATTAGAGGCATTAGTACTCAGGTTTTACTTTATTTTAAACATTAAATTCAAATTGACTCCATAGAAAAACTCAAGGATAATAAATACATGTTTTCTTTTCCTTCCTAGAGCAGCTTTTCCTTCACTCTGGGTTAAGAAAGACAATGTGTCTTTCTGGAGGGGAGGTTTGGCAGGCTTGTCAGCCTCCTGTATACAAGGTTAGCACCTCCTAATCTCGGGGTTTCCCTCCTTGTAACAACTCCCACTGTATGTGCAGGCAACCCCTGACCTTTATCACCTCACCTTGTGGAGACTGAAGCTCAGGGAGCCAACGCAATTTGCTAACTGTGGTGATTTCTATCATTGTGAGTAATAAGCTAGTCCTAAAAAAGTCTGCATGTGAAGGAAAAAAGAAGGATATATAGACAGTCATAAGAATACAAACATGTAGCCATCAAAAAAAAAAAATCTTGCCATTTGCAATGATGTGGATGGAACTACAGGGTATTGCTAAGTGAAGTAAGTCAATCAGAGAAAGACAACTATCATATGATCTCACTAATACACAGAATTTAAGAAACAAGGCAGAGGATCAAGGAAAAGAAAGAAAAAAATGCAACAAGATGAAACCAGAAAGGGAGACAAATCATAAGAGACTCTTAATCTCAGGAAACAAATTGAGGGTTCCTTGTGTGGAGGGGGGTGGGAGAGATGGGGTGGTTGGATGATGGACATTGGGGAAGGTATGTGCTATGGTGAGTGCTGTAAATTGTGTAAGACTGTTGTATCACAGACCTGTACCCCTGAAACAAATAATATATGTTGATTTTAAAAAAAGAAAATAATCAAATATATAATATAAATAAAATGCAAACAACATGGGCAACTTGATCTACCAGAGAGCAAGACCTATTGTAGTCATGTTAATTAGACCCTTCAAATTGGTAGAGCTCTGGATCAATAAAAAAATAGAGCCTCACAGAAATCAACATATGGAAATTAATATGTGGCCAGAACAGGCACAAATCATCCATAAGAAAAGGATGGCCTACTCAAAATTGTTGGAAAGGGAACTGGCTATATTTCCATATAAAGACAGATTATTTTCATGTCATCCAGTACATAAAAATCAGTTCCATCTCCTTAAAAAAAAACTATACAACATTTTAGAAGAAAATATTTAAGGATACCTTCATAACTATAATGCAGAGAACAAATCTTTAAAATCAAAAAACATAAACCACAAAAGTAGTTATTGATAAATATTACTACATACAAAACTAAGCAAAGAAAAATAAAGTTACAAATAAGCCACAGACAGGGAAATCTTTGTTTCACATATATAAAACAAGAAGCACCACAATTCTCAAAACCACTGTTTATTTTTTTTTTTAGATTTTATTTATTTGAGAAAGAGAGATATCACAAGCAGACAGAGAGGCAGGCAGAGAGAGAAGGGGAAGCAGGCTCTCCGCTGAGCAGAGAGCCCGACGTGGGGCTCGATCCCAGGACCCTGAGACCATAACCCGAGTCGAAGGCAGAGACCTAACCCACTGAGCCACCCAGGAGCCCCTAGATCTGCATTTTCTTAAAAAAAAAAAGGTACATTAGGGACTTTTGGTATCTTGGGAGTATAACTCAAGGACTAGAAAAAACATTTGTACCGAAAATAAAAATATTAAAACATTACAATTAAAATAAAGGTTGATTACTGGAAGAAAAAATTACAAAACACATGAAAGGTACGAAAAGATTTTTTTTTTCAAAAAGATGTTTTTAAGAAGAGGAAAACTGGATAGTCAATAATATTAAAGTGAATTAGGAAAATATCAGTAAAACCAAAATAAGTTCCCACAACCATCTATCACTTTGGGCCAAGTTCACAACTAGCTGCATAGTCCATACATACACAAGGATGCCTGTACAGGAATATCCCTGCAGCATTTTTTAAAATAGCAAATGCTTAAAGAAATCATAAATGTTCATCAATAGGAGAGTAAAGGGTTAAATAACTACTTTGTGAAAAATTGATAAAGTAGATTAATATAAACTTTCTGTGCCAATTTTTTTCACTTGTAAATTAGATATAATACAGATATTGTTATCATATCACTGTCTTGGAACAGTTGTAATAATTAAATGAGTTAATACATCTGAAGTGTTCCATATTATATCCAGCATGTGTTAATTACTCATTTATGTGTGTGTATGTTTTCACTTATTCATATGTGAGTATAAATAAACAAGACTTGCATGAATCAGCATATGTAAATCCCAAATGTTTTATTTTAAACATAGGTACAATTGCGAACTAATATATGCACCACTTACACAATAATTTAAAACATACAAACCTATAAAATACCTTGAATAAGGATGAATGATATGTAAAAATAAATAAAGGAATTATAATAATAAGCACAAACTCAGAAGAGTAAATGTCCTAGATAAGTGGAATGCATTATTATTGGACTAGGTATATGGGGGTTTTAACATTATATTGGTAATAATTTATATGTTAGTGGCATAATGACTACATGGGTACTTTGTAGAACTTTATTTTTATACCTTTTAATCTGAAATAATTCATAATAATTTTAGGTAAATAATTTAGGTTTAGATTCATAGGTGTTATCTATTTACTCATTTATCTGAATATTAAAGATGGCTAAAAATTATTTATTGAGGACAGTTTTGTTTTATTCATGACTTTTCTGTTACATATTGTAGGACAGAGGTGGTGTCCCTGTATCAAGCCCAGGGCTTTGTTAGCTATACAGTTTTTACATGTTTTTTTTATAAGAAGTGGTCAGCCTTTGCACAGCTAGGAAACTGTTTATTGCTGTATACTTAGCTCCATATGCATCTTCAATCTAGTTACTAGGCACAAAAAAATCTTAAAGGTACTGCCAGTTCTGACTTGTCAAAAGCTTTGTACATCTAAATAATACATAGTGAATATAATGATAATCTATAGCCTACCAAGGGGTTAGTTAGACTTTAGAAATCTGTATAGATCAATCGTATTTCATTTCTGTTTCTATCCCACTCCTCCATTTTTTCTATATGGAATTATCCATTCTGAATGAACTCATCTCTGTATCTAATAAAAAGAGTTGTTCTACCAGTATTTTTGTTTGCTTGTTTGTTAATCAGTGACTTTTCTAGGAGGACTATAATGGGACATTTTATTCTGACCTAATTATTGAAAACAGTTGGAAATTTTCTGAGTAATTAAAAAAAAATTCCTTGTAGACACTGTTAGTCAATAATAGGTCTTTCTAGGACGCCTGGATGGCTCAGTTGGTTAGGCAGCTGCCTTCCGCTCAGGTCATGGTCCCGGCGTTCTGGGATCGAGTCCCGCATCGGGCTCTTTGCTCGGCAGAGAGCCTGCTCCTCTCTCTGCCTCTGCCTGCCTCTCTGCCTGCTTGTGTTCTCTCTCTGTTAAAATAAATAAATAAAATCTTAAAAAAAAATAATAGTTCTATTAGTGACTACAAAGTTCATAGCAAAATCTGTGGAATAGAAATATAATAAAATTTATTTTATATATAATATAATATATATATTATCTTTTATATATAACATATAAATATTATATTTATATATTTATATATATATTATATAAATATATAATATATATTATATATTAGGAGTATATATAAATATATATTAATATATATAATATATATAAAATATAATAAAATAAATAAAATTTATTTTTATTTATTGCAACAGCAATAAAATATCAGTAAAATAAAGGGACAGGTTTTTTAGAAAAATATTAAAACTTCATTGTTGGGGGAAAAGAAGCATAAAGAACTAAGTTTTTTCTTCACATATGGCACATACATGTATTCTTATAATAACACTGAAAACACTAATTCTAACACTAATTCTTCATGTTATCAAAATTTGAAAATGGGTTTTTACTTTGCATTAGTCATAAATTTAAGAATGAAAATAGGTTTTGCTAAGTCAGGTGGAAAAAGTGAATATTCAATTTTAGAAGTCTTAACATTTTAATATGTCAGATTGGTAGAAAATCAGAAGATACTAATTATTATATTAAACCACTTTCATCAGAAAAGACATGAACTGAATCTAAATTTTGGAAATTTAGCTAAAAGAAGCAATAATCTTTTACACGCAAAAAACAACTCAAACCCACAGAATTAAAAGGTCATTTTCAGAATATTTCACTTAACTATTGCCATAATAACTTTAAGAATTCCAAAAATTTATGGAAATGAAGAAGTCAAACTCTCTCTCTTTGCAGATGACATGACACTTTATATAGAAAACCCAAAAGACTC